>JAPUBQ010000031.1:1294890-1616716 GCA_035578125.1 Mellilla xanthometata
ATACGTCAGGTCCTAAGTTGTGAACAAATTTGCTCGATTTAGCCAACTTGTGGGGTTGTCGTAGTAGCCTACTTCCATGACGAAAATTAAAAGCTGCCGAGTTTCCGCGCGTGGAGTACAGCTCTAAATTACTTTTTACATACATTGCGACTTGATGGAGCCTCCAACTGCTGCCTTGATTTGGTCAGTCCACCTCGTGAGTGACCTTCCGCGCGGTCTGGTGCCTTCTACCTTCCTTGTAGGACAAGGCGATCTATGGAATCTGCTTTGACGATGTGTCCAAAAAACGTGAGGATATGCGACTGCACTGCAGAAAATAGCCGCTGCTTGATACTGAGTTCTTGAAGTATCAAGACGTTCACACGAAACTCAGTGCACAAAACACCATGCAACATTTTCCAGCACCACATCTCCAGAGTGTCTATTTTCTGTCTCCCTACTTCTCGTGAAGTCCAAGTTTCGGCCGCATAAAGGAATATGGGGAAGATGTGTGTCCTCACGAGTCTGATTTTTGTGGTCCTAGCTATGTTTTAATTCCTCCATATTCTCTTCATTTTGTCCATCGCCGTTCTAGTTAAGCCCATATGTTGCTTGACTTCGTCTATGCACCCACCATTGTAAGATATCAGAGCCACAAGATAAATGTGACGTAGTCCAATAATGGACTACGTCGCAATTCGCAATCTGATTTATTGCCAGTGAATTATTTCTGGCACAATCATCACCTTGGTCTTGTTACGGTTTTTTTGATATTAAATGGACTTGCGCTTGATCACAATTCACCTGATGGCAGGCGACATTATGATCTAAGGTGGAGCGCGCTTACCCAGAAAAAACTGGTTCACTCTTACTTTGAAAACCGCCAGATTGTAGCTCTCAGGGAACTTGGAAAAGAATTCCACACCTTCCCGGTTTGCACTATGAAGGTAGAGGTAAACCGCTTAGTACGCGCCTTTGGAACCTCCACGGTATAACAATGCCGCCTTGGTGTTTCCCTGCTCGTCCGATAATGGAATGGGGCGTGGGGAATTAAATCATGCAATTCCGTCGCATCCTCACCCAAATGTAACCTATAAAAAACTGAAAGGCTGGCCACCAGGTGGCGATGCTCAAGACTGCAATTTTGCCTTGCAAAGAGCATCGTTACCAATGAACCTCTTTGCTCGCCGCTCAATCATCTCCAACGCCTATAGCTGGTATTTAGCTGGTTAACCCTTAAATGGACAATGTTGTTTTTAAAAACAACATACTAAAAATCACACGTAAATTTGACCTTCATATATTTATTTTAATTTTGCGCAATGTAGTTTATAAACAACACTCACATTATTGCAAAAAAAAAATAGTAACTTAATGTATAGATTTTATCACTAATTTTTCCTAGACTGTAATATTATACATGTCTATTACACAAATATATTTTTTAAAACGTGAAACAAAAAACGTCCATTTAAGGGTTGAGCTTCAATTCAAACTCATGGCTTACTCGTTCCATCCTCGATAGCAGTTCTTCCAATATAATACTGCTCACTCTTAAATCAAATCGATATTTGTTTTAGGTCTTCAAAATGGATTGTGACGTGGAAATTATCATCCCAGATAGTTCGGATGAGATTGATGAACCGGAAATTATCATTCCAGATAGTTCAGAAGTGCATGACGAACCGAACATCAATGAATTCTCATTCTCACAAGTGCAAATAGAAGTACATGACCCTGAAAGTAAGTATTTATATTATCACTAGCTGATCCGGCAAACGTTGTTTTGCCTCACTTAGTTAGGTGTACAGCGCCATCTATTGATTACTTACTCAACCCAGTTCGACTGGTTCGACAAAAGGTTGAGCGTCTATTATATTTATTAGTCTATCTATCTTAAGGTTGTTCGCTAGCATGCTGCAAGTGCTCATATGCCGCTAGATGGCGTTAAATAGGTATAAGTTAGTTTAATTCATCCCAGCATCCCAAGTGATTTCTTTTGTAACTTTAGAATCGGTTCGCGGAAACTACTGTTAATGTATTATTTTTAAGGCTCATCACAAAACAACATTTATTAAGCGTTGATAGCAAATATGTACAAAAAGCCATATAAAACCCATATCTACTATCATCTATTCTGTGACGATGCGGCTACACTCACACTAGCATTGACAATTTTTTTTGTCACTTGAACTTCAGCATATTTGAATATGCATGCCAATTTCGAACGCTCAATTGTCGATTATATGGCTCGTTCATAGAGGAAGCATTTTTGGAACAGGAAATATTTTTATGATTTGAATTGACTATGGTTCAAATCTCATGAATTATTAATTTTGCTATTTTATTTTGTTCGAAACTCTTTTTTTTTAAAGGAATATTATGGGAAAGTCAATATTTTCAATAGGTTTCGTTTTCGTGTATGTTAATATTCATAGTGCATACCTTAAAACCTCAAATGAAATTAAAAAATAAATCTATTGGGTACATGATACGAGTAACAAGAAAAAACTTTTCTCACTATCATCTAACATATTGCATGAAACAGTTGTATTTTTCGCATGATTCCAAAATGTAAGCCATTTCATTTGGGAAAGTTGCGAATAATATCATATCCGCTATTTTGGCGGACATCCGAATATCATCAAACATAGCTAAGAACATCAAAATCGGTTCATCCGGAATAACAGCTTCAAGTCTAATGATTAGAAAAGTAAATAATTACATATTATCAGGGAATTTATATATAATAGACTATGGATATTATTTTAGCTTCATTTGAAATAAAAAAAAAACTATTATTATTATTCTAAGGTAAGAGGCCTGTCGAAATCTTAGTTATTATAAATATACACCTGGCAGTTTACATGTATCGTTGATATAATTATACACTAGTGGCCCGTCCCGGCTTAGCACGGGCATAAAAAAAAAACAATTCTAGGAGATATGTTTGAAAGTCGTTCAGAAGTGTAATATTTTATTCGTTACGAACAAACATTTAAACTTTATCGCATTATAATTTTGACATAGATTAAAGTTTTTTTTTGTATATATGGGTTCCGCTGCTCTCAAGACATACTAAACGACACCCGCCACAACTAACTTTTCTTAGCGCATGCGATGAAACAAATTTTTTACTCTTTTTTATACCTTGTGTTACATTACTGGAGTCTTAATAAGAATTTCTTACCCTTTGCAACAAAATATAATGCCTATGTCATTTGGGGATAATGTAACTTCCCAACGGTGTAATAATTTTTAATTTTAGTCCAATAGTTTCGGAGCCTATTCGCGTCAAAAAAACATAAAAACATCCAAACAAACAAACAAACAAGCCTTTTGTAATTATGAGATTGTTAAAGATATTGATAGGTAAACAAAAGACGTAGGTATAAAAATTTGATATAATTGGCCAAGTACGAACCGGGCTCGCGCGTGAAGGGTTCCGTACCATTATTAAAATATGGCGAAAAAACATGTTTTTTGTATGGGAACCCCATATCAAACATTCATTTTATTTTGAAAGAAAGAAAGAGAGAAATCATGAAAGAATCTACCAAGTGTCATTGTAAAGATAGAGTAAAAAGAGGTAATACGTAGCTTAATATTCTGTAGAATTCTTTAGTGTCCTGTTATCGTTTTTGATATTGAGCAAAAATACAAAATATAACACGTCTTTTAAGGTACACTTTAAAAACGTGTCATCCACCCTTTATATTTGTATATTTTCTGTTTTTAGTATTTGTTGTTATAGCGTATCTAGTACTTGTATACTCTTGGGTTATAACGGCAACGGAAACAAATAATTTGTGAAATTTTCAGCTATCAAAGTGTATAAGAAACAGCCTGGTGACAGAAAGACAGACAACGAATATTTTGTAAAAGGCATTCGTTTTTATCTTTTAAGTACAGAAAAGATCGCAGTAGTATATTAATTTCATTCTTAGGGTACCTAACCCTAAAAATTATTGCTGCAATATAAATACGTTTTTTTAAGTATGTCAAATATGACAAACTGACATTGACATAACTAAATTTCATTCAAATAATCAAACAAAATTATACATATTTTAAATTTTTAATTCTATTACGATACTTAATATAAAAATAGCAATAATTTATTTAAAAATAATAAATAAATTTCATCAAACTCTTTAACAATACTTTTTTGATCCTGCCATCTATCGGAATTTTGTTGATTTATTACTACGGATGGTAAGCTTGGGTTCATGTTTGGCAGAGAGAATGACACTAACGGAAACGGAAACTAACAATGTATACGTATACATGTCACCAACTTAGCTGTTCAGGTGGCCAAAATTGGAATTACAAGTTCGACAGCACTCTTAGGTGGCAACAAATCTCCACTAGCGACACTGTCAACTGAACAGCTAAGTTGTTGCACTGCACTCATACATGTGTATTTTGCTGGAAAAAATCACGCTGATATATCTGTTTTGCGATAAAAAATGTATAATATTACCTATTTCGCGCCCCAATTAGACCATTTTAAGTTTATGTTAAGTGATTACTATTTAAAAATCTTAGAGGAAATGGTTGCCAGTCTGAGAAGCATTTAGTATGGGGCTCGGAAAGCCTTAATATATATAAATCTCGTGTCACAATGTGTGTTCTCAATGGACTCCTAAACCACTTAACCGATTATAATAAAATTCGCACACCATGTGCAGTTCGATCCAACTTGAGAGATAGGACAGTTTAAATCTCAAATTATAGTCGCAATTTTAATTCATTGCTAATTATTGTCTGTTATTATTTGACAGTCACAATTATCCGTTAACTCCAAATGATTCTAACAGATGTCGATACCTTTCGACTGGGTTGAGTAAGTAATCAATAGATAGCGCTGCTAGGGTGAATCTACGAACGTGTCATATAAGCTACACTATCTATTTTTCATACCCCTAAGTGAGGCAAAACAACGTTTGCCGGGTCAGCTAGTAGACGCTCAACCTTTTGTTGAAAATTGTACTACGTGTATAATTCGATACACGTAGCGACATATATTTGTATTTTGTTGAAACAACTTCACTCAAGTCACGCAATCTACTAATCGTAATACTTGCGTATCTATATAAATAGAGCCGCAATTGTTTTCGGGATAAAACCGAAATTGACGACCTCGTTGGCTCAAAGGTTACCTTGCCGGACTGCTAACCAGAAGGTTTCGGGTTCGATTCCCGGCCTGGCCGACATCTTTGTGTTTAACTAAATTTGTCGGTTGTGGGTTTGGGTGTTAAATATGTATTTATATAAAATATATATGTATTTATGTGTAGTATATCAGTTGTGTTAGCTACCATAACACAAACTTAAAATGGTTCAGTATGGAGTTAACCAGCTGTGTGTGAAATGAGTCCTAATATTAAAAAAGAAAAATGAATAATAGAACTGATATAATACAGTGTAACATCACTCGATTTAACGACAAACTCTCTAAAGCGTCAAAATCAATTGGCTTTAGTTGGTTTAGCTTGTATTCCATACAATGATACATACTCTCCATTTAACAACCACTCTCTGTAATGCCATAAAATGCACAGTCCCTTCCGTGGCGTTATATAGTGTATACTGAATGTATTTCATTGAGTACATTATTTTAAAGAGTACCATTTCATACACAGAAAACTTATGCTGTGCGTTTTGACAGAATAAATTATAGATCCCGGCTGTTAGTCTTAGTTCAACTGGTTGTTAAGCCAAGTCAGAGGCCTTCGGGCAGCTTGAATCTCTCAACATCAGAGCTTGGCCACATAGCTCCTAAAAAGAAGAAAAAAGAAGCTATGTTGAGGAAAATAATACATTTTGCTTAGTTTTAACTAATTGATTTTCTATATTTTGTTTCCTAAAATGATTTTCTTTTTTTGTCTTTAATTAACAATTTTGTACATGTATTTTACAGTTGCTGAACAGCTAGTAAATAACACAGTATCTACAGAAACCCTCGAATATGAAGAAACAGAATATCTAGACCAAGATTTTGAAGACGATGGTATCCAAGAGATTAATAGTGACTCTGATGAAGACGCTTTAGAAACAGTGTCCGATAATACTGATCATAACATCATAACTGACCAAAGATTGGATGCAGTAGTTAGTCAAGAAGAATTGATAAATGTCATTGAAAGTCATATATCAAAGACTCCTACCACAAATTCAGTTGACACTGCCTTGACTGATTATATTCATGAGTCAGATATGCTTCAGGAACTTGAAGGTGTTGAGAAAATACCAGACGATGAACTGTCAAAGTATGATGCAATTATAGTAAACCCGCATCATGATAGCAATGTTGTTATCAAAGAAGAAATTGAACCATTCCTGGGTAATGATTACACCAATTTTGATGCAGGTTCATATATACATTATAAGGAAGAAGACTTACCTCCGGAAGATATTTATCATTACAATAGCAAAATTATATTAGGTACAAAACCTTGTTCCTCTAGAGAAAAATTACAATTGGAGGAAGAATCCGCTAGTGAAATTGATATCAACGAAGAAAATCTGAACGCGTTTGTGTTACTTGAAGATTGGGCCCATAATTTGAAGAAAAGTAAGTGTTTTTGCAAAGATTGTGGGCGCTTATTCGCAACGCCAAACTCGCTAATGGACCATAACAATTCAGAGCATTCTTTCCTGGTGCCAATTAATAAAAATGTTGCTTACAAAAGTACGTCCAAATCGGCTTATGCAAGGAGAAGCACTGGGGCCACCATTGCTAAAATACAGAAGAATTGTGCCAAGAAAAGTACAGGAAACAAAATTTCACAGATTTGTCATCATTGTAATAAAGTTTTTGCAAACATTGGTATGCTGAACAAGCATTTGTACGATGTTTTTTTTAAAAGGTTCGCTTGTGATGTGTGCGATGCTGCATTCAGTTCACAAAAGGATTTGATCAGTCACAATGCAGTCCATATCAAAGTGAAGAAAGAAAAAGTTGAGGAAGACACAGCATTGAAAAAGCAGTTGGTGTATGAAGAGGATTCAAAGAAAAGACGATCAGTGTTACCGCAGAACAAGTTTGAACTCGTACCAAGGTCAGTTTTGTTTCAGTGTCCTAAATGTGATGTTAATTCAGTAGCCGCGTTTTCCGGTTTCGCGCACTTCTTGTTGTGTAACCCTAACAACGAACATCGCAACAACTATAGATATGTTACTTGTACGATTTGTAAAAAGACATTCAAAACCACTAATCTTAAGGCGCACTTAAAACAACACAAAGTCAGTTCGAAATTCAAAGTTTACAAAATGTCCAAAGCGATTCTCGAAAAAACACTTTGCAAATGTCCAAAGTGTTTTATTCATTTCACTGATTACGGTTTGCAAACACATATAAATTCGTGCGGCACTGTTCCGTCGAAACGTTGTGTAAAATGCAACATACTATTGCCAAACTCGAGACACTATTACAAACATATGTCGCTACACCAACAAGAACATCTCAAACCTAAAGATTTTATAATCGTCCAACACGCTATACACGTACGCGGCAAAAACACAAACTTAGTAAAACGGAAGCAAGAACCCATAGAAATGCCAGCTAAAAAAATCAAGTTAGACTTTTCAAAAGTCAAGAAAGAACCCAACATTAAACTTCCAGTCGAAAAAAAATATAAAATGATCGCTAAACGCAAATTTGAAACGAAAGGTGACAAAGTAAGATTGTATTACTGTAAACACTGCGGATGTTCAGTTCTTTCGCGACGCAACATTAAGTTTCACTTGACTAAAAGTTGTACAAAAGTCTGCCAAAATAAAACGACAATTTGCTCTGACTGTGGCTTAAAATTCACTTGTAAAACCATATTGAATCATTCAAATATGCACAAATTCCGATCCCTATCAATACACGACATGGAATTTTGCGATATGGAAACTTTGAAAAGAGTTACCCCGAAAATGCCAAAGTACCCAAAGTGTACCAATTGCAAAATTACATTCTTTCGTAAAATGATGCACCATCGTCATATTTGTGGCGAAGATTACGAGACCTGTGATGTTTGTAATGAGAAATTTCACAAAGACAATATCGAAGTACACACTGAATTCCACGAATTTCTAAACGCGAGATGCCCTAAAGTAAAAATTGCAAAAGAATCGAAAATAATGCCTGAAATCATTAAAAAATACGAGTCCCTAAACATGATGTGGAATATCGTGTTCTGTTGCCTGATTTGTGACGTAGTTACTGACGAATACGACAAAGCCGTAGAACACAGTCAGGGGCATCAAAATAACGATGCAGCCACTAAAAACATCAAATGTTACATTTGTAACTTGAAATTCGATGACACCTGTTGGTCGAGACACAGCATGCTGCACTCGCAAATGACGATCAACTCTAAAGACTTTAACATTTTGCATTACAACCCCAACAAATTGTTCACCAATGATTGGTTCGAGCTCTTTTCTAGTCTGCCTGAAGATCAGATTACACAGATCACAAACAAGAGTCTTTACAGCGACAAAAGACGATTTAAATTAAAGCTACTAAAGGAAGGTCGATCGGAATTCACTTTATACTGCTGCAGCGATTGCAAAGTATGCGTGAGAGACAACGAAATCGAAAAACATATAAACGGCAGCTGCAAAAACTGTGGCAACATTTGCAAAATATGCTGCGTACCATTCAGTGATATAAGTACGCTTAAAAATCATCAAATGCGTCACATGGCCGGCATCAAAAAAGACGAATTCCGCATTGTCATGTTCACGAAAAGCCAAGATAAAGCAGGAGATTCCAAAAGAAATTATTACAACACTGAAAAAATCAAAATCAACCCTCATCCGATTCTTCATAACAAAGAAATTGTAAATAAAATAAAATCTAACAGAACCAACGTCACATACAAGTGTCCCAAAAAAGGTGACAAAAATCTAAAAAGAAGTAACGTCAAACAAAAAAGTAAAATCCAAACTGTAAACGGTAAGATCGAAGCGAGAAATCTAAAAGAGAACAACATGAAATCTTCATGGAAAATAGTACCAGACGAAGAAGGAAAGTTCGTTGTACTCAAATGCACGAAATGCGGCGTATGTTCGCATCGCTACAAAGTCTTGCTCAAACATGATTGCAACGAACCTCAATTCAGTTGCGTGCATTGCAACAACTTATATGCTTTAAAGGGTAAAAAATACCATTACAATATACATAGACAAAAATCGGGATTCCGTGAGGAAAATCTAAAACTAGTCCCTTTTAATAGAGAATCTGACGACGACATGACTGGGAAGAAAGTCAAAAAGAAAACAGTTAAGACATACACACCCAAACCGACTAAAGTGCAAAACAAAAGAATGAATTCGAAAAAATTCAATATTCCTGAAGAGAAACCGACAACATCAAATACCGCCGTAGTTTACAAGTGTGAATGTGGTCTACACTACACCTCTCTTCAAAATATAGAGAAACACGCGCCAAATTGTCCAGACTCCGAAATATCCAAAGAAAACTGCAGCAAATGCGGTCTTTTGTTCCCTACCGATGTTCTAGTCAGTCATCTATGTAAGCATCATAGTAAAAATAGCAACTTCACCGTGAAACTTTATGAAGACGCAGCATCTACCTCAAAATATCCAACGCTCAACGTTTCTAGAAGGACTCCGATTAACAATAGCGTGTCTACCTCAAAATCTCCAATACCCAACGTTGCTAAGAAAACAGCAAACACAAAGCACGAAATACATCCCAAAGAAGACTCGAGAACAGCTCAAAACAAAATCGAATCTGCCTTCAAATCCGCGCAAAACGATGAAAACGATAAAAACTCTAGAAGCAATTCGAATACAAGTCAAAACGAAACAGAGTCTACATACCTAGAAACTTCTAGAACAACGAAATCGCATTCGAACTGCAAAGTGAAACTTTACAAATGCAGCGAGTGCAATGTCCATTACGTAAGCCAAGGAACATGCTATGGCCACGTACGAAATCATCAACCAATAAACTCTATCAAATGCATAGACTGCAAACTTTGCGGTCTCCAATTCACAGTCACAACCTTACCGGCCCACATATCAAGACATCATAAAAAGAATTTCGATTTAAGCAATGTTTTAATAGAAGAATACAAACCGAGAGTCGGCAAAGCGCCACCGGAAATTGAAATCTATATAGCTGCAGATAGGGTTCAAAGTTTGCAAGTCACGTCTAGTATGGAAGAAAGTTAAATTAATTGATTAAAGTCAGTGCTACGTCAGTAAACAGCTTTAAAAACCGGCTTGATAGCTGGCTGCAGAAAACAAAAAAATCGCTTGCTAACCTGTGATCAGTGCACCAGTGGACTTTAAACATTTACATTGAACAATGGACATTTTATGAACTGTTCAAAATTTAAATTCAACTCAGTGTGATATAGGCACATCAGCATATTGCTGCTCGCCTATAAATCAAATAAATAAATATCCCTTGACTTAAATCACTTGACATACATTTCGAGTCTGTAGACAAGTATACAAATGACATATTAGCGCCTGGACTAACGCAAAATCTATGAAGAAGAAGATTTTTTCGCCATAAATCGCAATGGTAAAAAAATCTAAAAATAGCTTAATGGCCGTCTAAACTACCACTCTAAGAATACTTATTTTGGTACCAATCAGACTTATGAAATTGAAATAAAACGTGGTTCAAAAAATCTAAATATAAGTTTTTAAAATCAGTTTAAAAAAAAAACTGTAAAATCTAGATTTTGCTCTTATTGCCTTGGGCGACTACACAATCTAAATAAACAACTTTTGTACTAAAACGTCGGTAATGCGCGGCAAAATGCAGTGTAAACTCCATGTACCGTCACTCGATTTAACGACAAACTCTCTAAAGCGTCGACTTGGCTTTAGTTAGTGTAGCTTGTATTCCATACAATGAAACATTATCTCCATTTAACAACCACTCTCTATAACGCCATAAAATGCAAAGCCCTATCAGTGTCGTTATATAGAGTTTACACTGTATGTACAGCTTTATTTCTTTTTCTCAATTTCATAAATGCTTTTTTAGTTTGTTTTAGTTAGGATATAAAATGTACTTAGTCTTAAATAATATTAGAAAATTGGAAATTTTGTGGGCATGTTTTTTTTACACTGTGGTAAAGTATTTTCTAGTACTCACATAGCTACCTACTAGCTTTCCTAGGTTAGCATTTACTATTAGGTGACAGATTATTCAACTTTATGCTGGTTGCTAGCCAGATGAGTATTAGAAAATGCTTTACCATCAGCGAACTAGAATAAACAGAAAAAAAAATACATACAGTCGAATTTATAACCTCCTCCTTTTTTGAAGTCGGTTAAAAATAGCTTGGCCGATAAAATGGTTCCTTCCCACCGCGGTATTTTATGCGTGTTAAATACCGCGGTGGGCGGGGCAAAACAGCTATCCGCGCGCCCGCGTCTCATGTTCGGTGGCGTGACCTTGATGCGACCAATCGCGTGCGAGCTTTGTGTTTGTGTTTTGTTGGGATAGCAGTATAATTGTGTGCGTAGATGGATTCAAATTCTAATGGGCAATTGTATGGAGTTACTCTTCCGTTTATTCTAGTTCGCTGTTTACTGCCATGCCAAAAAAATGATGTATTGATATTTTTATTATCATTCTATGCTGTAACGGCTGATCCAATTAGGATGAAATTCAGATTGAAGATAGCTAGGTACTTAATTAACACTTTGACTGCTTTTATTTTTATATTGTATTAATTGACGCGGGTAACACCGAGGGATGCATTTGTCATATTGTAAATTGAATTATCTTAATCTTAATATATATAAATCTCGTGTCACAATGTTTGTCCTCAATGGACTCCTAAACCACTTAACCGATTATAATAAAATTCACACACCATGTGCAGTTCGATCCAACTTGAGAGATAGGATAGTTTAAATCTCAAATTATAGTCGCAATTTTAATTTATTGCTAATTATTGTCTGTTATTATTTGACAGTCACAATTATCTGTTAACTCCAAATGATTCAAACAGATGTCGATACCTTTCGAGTAAGTAATAAATAGATGGCGCTGTACCCCTAAGTGAGGCAAAACAACGTTTGCCGGGTCAGCTAGTTTAATTATAAGGTGTATTTGATGTGAACTTAATTTATGTTGATTCTTTGCTATTATCTGTATAGTGTCAGTTTTTTGTAAGTGTCTACTTGTAACTTTAGATAAAATAAATAAAAAACAATATCATATTGATGAAATTGTTTTGTTTAACAATTAATTGTAAGTCATTGTATTCAATTGTTTTCTTTTGCCTGTTTTGTGCCATGTCTCAAGTGTTATGTCTTTAATATAATTTTTGCTACTCAAATATGCATTTTTGAACACCAAAGCTTTTTTTTGTGCATAATAGGCTTACGTTTGACCACAACTCACCTGATGTTTAGTGACACTGCGGTCTAAGATGAAGCACGCTTGTCTAGAAGCAACCGGTTCACTCTCGCCTTGAAGACAGTTAGGTTGTAGTTCAGTGGGAACAGGGATTCCGGCAAGGAGTTCCACAGTTTGGCCGTCCGTACTATAAACGTGGAAGCGAATCGCTTAGTACGCATTTTCGGCATTTCCACTGTATATATAACTGTAAAATATAATCCGTACTGCCTATTTTTTTTTTAGTTTTAAGTCTTAGCATTTGATTCTTGTTATTTTTTTTTCTAGTAATAATAAGAACACCAGTTATTTAAAGCAATTTGTAAATTCAGTATCTGATAAGTAAGAATGTATACAATTTCTTTTATTTTAAGATTAATGTACATGTAACATACAGTGTAAACTCCATGTAACGTCACTCGATTTGACGACAAACTCTCTAAAGCGTCGAAATCAATTGGCTTTACTTGATTTTAGTTGGTTTGACTATGGTGCAGAACGTGCCGTCTCTTTCTGGCCACCTGAGATAAAAAGAGACGGGGCTTCTTTAAATTTGGTTTAGTCGTGTGTGCCGCTGAATCGCCACCAATGTATCACTACATAGTATAAAACAAAGTCGCTTTCTCTGTCCCTATGTCCCTTTATATGCTTGAATCTTTAAAACTACGCAACGGATTTTGATGCAGTTTTTTTAAATAGATAGAGTGATTCAAGAGGAAGTTTTATATGTATAATAACATCCATTAAATAGTGGAGAAATACTGTAATTTTTGAAGTTTCTAATGTGATGTCGTTATCATTTTTTTCCGCTTACATTGCAAACGCAGTCTAAACCCAACGAGATTTATCAACAAATGTACTAATTATTTGTTCACATTGAAAAGGTGTACAGAAAACTCCGCGATGGTATATGTTTTTCTGTAGTGTATTTAGTATCAGCATTGTACCCGTGCGAAGCCGGGTAAGTCATAAACGGTTAAAAATAGCAGTCCGTCTAAAAAATAATTCCAAAAATATTTTCACTTACTTTCGTCCACACACATAGCTACAATTATACAATACTTTATGTACCTAACTCCAATATTTATGTAATTTGTTACAATTCGTCAAAAAATATCATGAATTGAACATACAATGAATTGAATATAATAGGGTGCATTGCACCCGTGCGAAGCCGGGGCGGGTCGCTAGTAACATATAAAAAAAAATACATACACGTCGAATATATAACCTCCTCCTTTTTGAAGTCCGTTAAAAATGCACCCTGTGCTTGGTAGGGCATGACTAAGATTACTAAAAATTAAATAGGTTTGATACTATAGAACATGAGTTAAATTATTTTTATAGCCTGATTTTAATCAATATACTTAGTAAAATATTCAAGACTGTATGAGAAAAACTTACATAATACTCTTAGTACAATGTGTTGATTAATAATAAATCGATTTTTGATACAAGAATGACTTTAATTTGACTTTTATCCCATTTTGACTCAGTCCCATGCTACTACACAAAAACTAACTTACACAAAAATTATTGAAATTCTTTTTCAAAGGTTGCCTGGAAGAAATCGATATAGGCGATAAGGCCGCCTGTTGTGCAACATTTTGTTTTTTTTTTTATTTATGCATAGATTTATTATAACTGTGTATTTGGTGTGCAATAAAGAGTTTTTGTATCGTATTGTATTATATACAAATTAAGATTACAAATTAAGATGACAATAATCAATATTATCTTTTCTCACTTTTCCTTACAAAAGTTGCCTGGAAGAAATCGCTATAGGCGATAAGGCCGCCTATTGTGCAACATTTTGTTTATTTTATTTATGCATAGATTTATTACAACTGTGTATTTGGTGTGCAATAAAGAGTTTTTGTATTGTATTATATAAAACTGAGATTTGTGGAGGGACCTGGGGTAGACCTGTCCAGCAGTGGAACAGCTATAAGTTAGAAAAAAAAATATTGAAAAGGTGATGAGTTGGGACTATGCATCAATGGTTTAAAAACTTGATAGGTACTTTTTTTGCAAACTGTACCAAATGTCGCCAATGACGTAGCATCGCAGGAGGAACGCTGAACATTGAATAGGATTGATAAATAAATATTAGGACACATTTCACACACACGGCTGGTTAGCCTCATACTATAATATAAACTATTTCTAGTTTGTATTATGGTTGCTAATAGAACTTATATACCACATATTATATAGATACATATGTAGAACCTAGACCAACTATTGCCCAAGCTTTTTTAGATAAAGTCCGAAAAATAGATAAAATAAAATGTAATTCCTCGTACTAAAGCTCATGTCAAATGTATAGGAACTTAGGAGACCATGCAATACTGTCTTTTAAAAAGTGGCATTTTCATCTGGGCGCTTTCGAGGGTCGGATGCCACGTTAAATGTTAGGTCCCAGTTATAATTAGTAGTCGTTAAGCACTCACGGAGTTAGGCAAGCTCATACAATGAAGAGCAGTGACATTTATCCTTCATCTAAGCTTTTTTCTATAGGAACGCTAATAATATTTTCTTATGCAAAATTACATTTGCAAAGGGAAAGAAAATTTAGAATTAATCTTAGTGAGGTCACTGTAAATAAACGAAAAACAGTTCAGACATAAAAGTTCTACGTCTTGTTCTTATTGCTAAATAGTTAATAAAGTGATAACCCAAACTTTAAGAAACAGAAACCGAAGTTTCAAATGTCATAATCTATTGAGGTTATCAATGTCAGAAATGTCAAAGACTGCTATTGGCGCCATTTGGCGCGCATTTTCAGCTGATATATCGAAACAAAACAGTTGTTACTCTTTGTTGTGTTCGTAATAAAATAACTTTAAATACAGTTTATTATTCTAATATTGACGTGTATTAGTGTATGAATACCTACAATGGCTAGAACCAAAGCATCAGTGGGTGCGAAAAGTGAGTAAAATACATAAGTTTGTGAAAACATCATACGCGGTGTTTACATTGGACTTTTTGACTTAAATTTAAGCTTTATTTTTACTCGTATTGCAGTTTCTTCGGGAAAAAGCAGTAAATCAAGATGCAGTGTTGCACCTCCGACAAGTTCTGCTGTCTCTGCAGGTAAATTAACAATTTGCCAATCTTTTTACCATTCTAACCTACGCAACTAAAGCAGTGTTTTGTGAATCTCGTCAAAGTTAGTTGTCAATGAACTTGTAACGAAAACTACAAACTTAGGCAGAAGACATGTCTGTTTGGCGGTAAATTAAATGGTAAACTATTGAAGGCAGTATTGGGGTAAAATAACATATTATTTAGACAATTGTAATATATATGTAGTGGTTTTTGACTTATTAGTTCTAAGAAGGGAAGGGACCCTGGATCTCGCGACACAGGCTTGCCTAGAGGGATATTCAGCGGCACACCAACCTACCCCTAGTATTTTTTTTTTTTTTTTTATTTATTTCCTTAGTCTAGTAATGGTGTATATATTTAGCCTTAAGTTTATAGCACAATAAAAATACATTTGAATTTCTAACAGTTCACATAATGTCCACTGTTCGATGACAATGTTTAAAGTCCACATGGCGATAAGGCCGCCTAATGTACTACCTCTGTTATTCTTTTTCCTGATGTAACTGTTTTATTTTTTGTATTTTGGTGTGCAATAAAGTCATATTGTATTGTATTGTATTGTATGTCCAGCCTTTTTTTGGCATGGAGGAAATGTATTTACGCATGCCCGCCATTCCTCGGCGGGGGAATGTCAGGCTCGGTGCCAGAGTGGCAACCACTACCAACTAAACCTGCATGGTATTCCCTCTCTGCGCCTTAAAGCCGGGTGGCTGGTACATTCGGTACACTTCAACATCCTTGGCAGAACATATCTGGCCAAGGTCCACAATCTTAATATATATAAATCTCGTATCACACAATGTTTGTCCTCAATGGACTCCTAAACCACTTAACTGATTATAATAAAATTCGCACACCATGTGCAGTTCGATCCAACTTGAGAGATAGGATAGTTTAAATCTCAAATTATAGTCGCAATATTAATTTATTGATAATTATTGTCTGTTATTATTTGACAGTCACAATTATCTGTTAACTCCAAATGATTCTAACAGATGTCGATACCTTTCGACTGGGTTGGGTAAGTAATCAATAGATGGCACTGCTATGGTAAATCTACGAACGTGTCATATAAGCTACACTATCTATTTTTCATACCCCTAAGTGAGGCAAAACAACATTTGCCGGGTCAGCTAGTATATTATATATTTAGCCTCTTTTCAGACATGACAATATTATTTTCCATATATTGTTTTTTTTGTTCCACTTTTGCGTGTCCGTTTACCAGGTGGCAAAAGCCTCCTCCAATCTTCTCCAGTAGTCTGGCCTTTCTATGGCCACTCTACTCCGTGTTGTTCTTGCAACTTGTTTTTTGTTGTTGTCCCAACTTTTTTGTGGTCTGCCTCTCTTTCCATCTTTTGGGTACCATTCTGTGATTATTTTACTGCATTTGTCCTTTCCCCTGATCTTGAGTCCTGCCCATTTCCACTTTTGTCTTATTTTCAAAGTTATGTCCTGTACCTTGGTCTTCCTTCTGATGATGTTTCTCCTTACTTTGTCTTTTCTTTTAATCCCAGTCAACTCCTTACTTTTAATCCCAGTCATGCTCTCCAGGTCCACAAAGTAAAACAAATTGTCATACTGTTCCAGGGAGCAGTGAGAAGTCCCGTGGGTCGGGCGGGGGTAACCCAGTGTGTCCGCGGGAGACTCCAGTGTGGCAGAAACCTATCACCAACTTCTTCATCAACAAGGGTAATAGTCAGTGCTTGCAGGCAGATGGGGAAGTTGGTAAGTTTTCTATAATATTTCTTTTTTTTGCATCCCATCTTGTATTATCCCATATTGAATTTCAATTTTGAATTTTTTGAATTTTAAAAATACTTTATTATCATAAGCTTATTATAATATGTTTGTACAGTGTTCTTATTCTATACAACATTAACTTACTATACTAGGTTTTTATTAGGCTAACAGCGCCTTTTAAAAACTTATGTCTAGGTACACTAGGTTATAAACTAATTACTTATTAAATCTTATTATAAATAACAACTAGCTACTAGTATTATATCTATCTAAATGTAATTACATACTAAGACCTTGCCAGCTCGTATGTTTGTGGCAGATTTACGTTTAATTCCAATCCCATATTGTCTTATATAATAATTTCTAGTTTATATTAATAATAATAATAATAAAGCCGTTTATTTCCATCTTGTTAACTTATTTTACAACCCAAATGTCGTTAGTAAGATTGTTAGTGGTCTTTTTGTAGGCTAGTTGTTTGTAATGTTAGTCGAGTCAATCTTTAAGTTGGACCCCTCATAGGGTGAAGGCCTATATCTAGTTATAATTATGTTAAATAGCATTCAAGTACAATCGAATGCATTAGTAAATATTTTTATTATTATTATTATCTTCAATCAAAAATTTACTAGATAAATAAATAAATATTAAAATAAATATTATATATTATATATAAAACAGCAAGGAAAACAAGACCGCAAGTAAGAGTGTGGTCTTATTTCTGTTTCAAGCAGTAGGTTTGTTTCGGTCTGGATTTTAAGCGTTATTAGCATAGTAACACAAGGGGCTCCTGCCAACACAAATACGAGCCATCATATACTCAGCAACAGGGAGGTTCACAATTGGAACAAGTTGCCCGAGGAAGTAGTGAGTGCTATGTCAGTGAACAGCTTTAAAAACCGTCTTGATAGCTGGCTGCAGAAAACAGTGCAATAGTGCCTGGATCAACACATAGACTTCTCTTTACCATGTATTCACACAGGCAATATTAAAGCACTTCTAGCTATAAATTAACGTAGTTATTAAAACTAAATAGGAATTGGTTGCCTGGAAGAGATCGCTTTTAGCGATAAGGTTGCCAATTAAGGCACTAGTTTTTAAATACCTTTTTTTATTTCTGTAATTATTTTTAGTATGTGTTTTAATAAAGTGTTAATCTATCTATCTATCTATAAATTACATTTGATGGGAGCGCCCCATACAATAAACGTGTATTTTTGCCATTTATTTAAGATATTAGTACTGAACCCTTCATGCGCGAGCCTGACTCGCACTTGGCCAGTTATATTTGAAATGTATCATCTTATCTTCTTATATATAAAATTTCCATGTCACAATGTTAGTAACCATAATTTTTTTTACCAAATCCCGATCGATTTTTACCAAATTTTATATGCGTATTCAGTAGATCTGAGAATTGGCTACTATCTACACATTTTTCATATCCCTAAGTGAGGCAAAACAATGTTGCCCAAGTCAGCTAGTAATGTATATGTTTCTTTATATGTTATAGGTTTATGTTTCAAAAAGTTGAATTATAAATAGATGACAAAATTAAATATTTAGTGTACTTCCGCTGTGATCCGAAATCCAAATTAAGACAAGTAAAGGAAAAATCAACTAAGATCAATAAACCAAACTTAATTAACTAAGATCAATTAACTAAGATTAATTAAGATTAACGTTACCTATCACAATTCGGAAGTTCTTAACTCTACACATGTTTCGCCTAACCACAAGGCATCATCAGGAGATGCTGACTCTTCGAACGACAAGTCGAGAGTTAAGTGGTTAGGCGAAACACATGTAGAGTTAAGAACTTCCTAATTGTGATAGGTAACGTTAATCTTAATTAATCTTAGTTAATTGATCTTAGTTAATTAGTCTTAGTTAATTAAGCTTGGTTAATTGATCTTAGTTGATTTTTCCTTTACTTGTCTTAATTTGGATTTCGGATCACAGCGGAAGTACACTAAATATTTAATTTTGTCATCTATTTACAATGGATTTCCGCAAAGTAACGCCTGAGTCAATAAGTTAAGTTGAATTATTCCGTCTGAAATAAGATTATATTATATTGTGCTACTTTTCCAGCAACCAGTTCAAATGCAAATCCCAAGTCCAAACCAAAGCGGAACATCATACATTCAGACGAAGAATCTTCTCCTGAGAAACCCAAGAACAAGGCCCTAGATGAGACAATAGAGTTAGAAGAGTTAAGCGGAGAGAATAGCCATAAAATAGACGAATATTACACTAAAGGTATGCATACACAACTTTTTAGTTATTCTTTCTTTTTTTTATCCTTGATAAAATAAATAAATATTAGGACACACTCACACACGGCTGGTTAACCCCATACTGAACCATTTCTAGTTCGTATTATGGCTACTAACACAACTGATACACTACATATACATACATACATATTTGATATACTCGTAGATACATGTTTAACACCCAGACCGACAGCCAACAAATTTAGTTCATCACAAAGATGTGGGCCGTGCTGGGAATCGAACCCGGAACCTTCTGATTAGAAGTCCGGCGTGGTAACCTTTACGCCAACGAGGTCATCAAATAAATAAGTACCGACACTTGAATTTTGTAACAATATGTATATAAAGATAATATTTGATTTGACTTAGAAAACTATTGACTTCAGAGCTCATATTATTATGCTGCGTTTGTGTAAAAATTGGAAGTGTGCCTAGATAACTAAATAATTCTTATTCTTTAAATCAGGATCAAAAGGCAAAGGCATCGGCAAAAAAACAAAAGAGACAAACGAAGACTCCAACAGTGCGACAGAGACAGAAGATACCCAAGATGGTGAAAATGGGATAGAAAATGGTGAAAAAGAGGCAGAAAATGGTGAAAAAGAGGAAAATATTGACAAAGAAAACATTGGTTTACGCAAAGAAAAGAAAGAAAGAGATACCAATGACAACGTTATGAGTAACAAGGACAGCAATATTAAGAGTAGAAATAAGAGAGAGAGGGAAGACAAAATAGAAGAAGATGGTAATATTAGTAAGAAAATTAAAGTTAAGTAAATATGTCTAAATCTAGGTTAAGTTAGTAATGTAATTTAAAGGACCAATTAAATGTTAAAGATTTTGTCTGTATTTTTATTGATCTGCTTTAGCGGCTGGTTTGATTTGTATGAAATTTGTTACGGTTACAGTTTTTTTTCATCCGGGATCAAAAAAGAAGAAAGGGTTGATGTTTAATTTTTATCCTGTCGGGCTGCGGAGTACAGTTTGTGTTAAGTATCTATTGTTAGAATTATTTGTCAAATAAATAAATATGTAAAATTTTATTAATAATTGTTTTATTCTTAGTGGGTGTCCATAAATTACGTAAGGTGTTTAAGGGGGAGAAGGAGACGAGTCAAATCTCATCTAATCTTACGTTGGGGGAAAAGGAGACAAAAATTTCTAGAATATTATAATAAAGTAATATCTAAGGTAGTAAAATAGAAATAAGTAAGAAATGGAACAACACTTCTATGTAATTAAGTTTATAATAGAAAGTGACCAATATAGAATAAGTAAATCTAGAGATGATAGGTAAAATAAGTCAATTGTTAAATATAAGAAAAAATGTAGACTAGGATCCCCAAAAATAAATCTGGGGAGTAGAATGACTAAATAAAAAAAAATCTTACGTTGGGGAGAGTGGTCTCGGCAAATATCACGCAATTTTTTTCTGATTGAAAAAAATACTTTTGGTTTATTTAATCCAGATTGTACACGCTTAAGATTTAATCTTGAGCGTAATCGCGTAATACAAGTCACAAAGCATTTTTTTTCTTTTTACTATAACTAAAAACTTAAATATTAGGACACATTTCACACACGGTTAACCCCATACTGAACTATTTCTAGCTCGTATTATGGTAGCTAACACAATAGATATACTACATATACATACATACATATTTTATTAACCGACTTCAAAAAAGGAGGAGGTTATATATTCGACGTGTATGTATTTTTTTTTTTTTATGTATGTTCACCTATTTCTCAGCCATTTGTGGATCGATTCTCAAAATTATTTTTTTAATTGAAAGAGTATGGTTCTGAATTGGTCCCATTGTCACCAAAATAGGATCTGATGATGGATTCCTAGGGAAATCGAAGGAAAACCTAAAAAGTTAGGTTAGTTTTACGCCCGAATAGAGATTTACGCTCGTTCGGCTGTACTGATATTCATGAAATTTGAGATGAAAATAGGAAAAATTATGTGTTAACACATACGCTACTTTTTATCCCGAAAAAATATACTGTTCCCGTGGAATGCACCAAATAACATATAAATCTTTTTAACTTCTTCACGCTCGAACGGCTGTACTGACATTGATGAAATTTGGAATGAAGATAGGTTAGACTATGTGTTAAGACATAGGCTACTTTTTATACCGAAAATAATTACTGTTCCCGTGGGATGCACCAAATAACACATGACACATTGATTTCGCTAAAATTTGATATGGGGGTAGACTAGACCTTGTATAACACGAAGGTTACTTTTTATCTTATTTATATATTAATTTGTTGGTCCTGAACTACTACTCTTAGTACAAGCAGTGGTCAAACTAAATCAGGGGGATTGAAAAACTGTCGTCACCAGAGCTTGGCCACTTAGGTCATACTAAGTGGAAGAAGGAACTGTAAAATTTGATATATTAATAGACTAGACCCTCGAACGGATAAAGAAAATATTTACGTGCTCGCTTCGCCGCTTCGTTCGAATTTCCCCCAGGATGTTTTGGGCTTATGACACTCCAAATATTATGTAATTTGTGCTGCTTTGGACTTCCTTATGCTCAAACGGTTCGAACAAATACGGTGAAAATTTTCGCGCTTGCTTTGCTCGCGCATAGCTCGCTTCGCACGCATCCAGCTCACTTCGCTCGCACATGGTTCTAGCTTGTTTTGCCACAACAAACATTATGTAATTTGTGCTGCTTTGGACTTCTTTATGCTCAAACGGTTCGAACAAATACGGTAAAAATTTTCGCGCTCGCTTCGCTCGCGCATAGCTCGCTTCACTCGCACTTGATTCTAGTACGTTTTGACACAACAAACATGATGTAATTTGTGCTGCTTTGGACTTCTTTATGCTAAAACGCTTCGAACAAATACGGTGAAAATTTTCGCGCTCGCTTCGCTCGCGCAAAGCTCGCTTCGCTCGCAAATGGTTCTAGTACGTTGTGACACAACTAACATTATGTAATTTGTGCTGCTTTGGACTTTTTTATGCTCAAACGGTTCGAACAAATACGGTGAAGATTTTCGCGCTCGCTTCGCTCGCGCATAGCTCGCTTCGCTCGCACTTGGTTCTAGCGCGTTTTGACACAACAAACATCATGTAATTAGTGCTGCTTTGGACTTCTTTATGCTCAAACGGCTTGAACAAATACGGTGAACATTTTCGCGCTCGCTTCGCTCACGCTTACCTCTCTTCGCTCGCAATTGGTTCTAGTACGTTTTGACACAACAAACATTATGTAATTTGTGCTGCTTTGGACTTCTTTATGCTCAAACGGTTCGAACAAATACGGTAAAAACATTCGCGCTCGCTTCACTCGCGCATAGCTCGCTTCACTCGCAATTGGTTCTAGTACGTTTTGACACAACAAACATTATGTAATTTGTGCTGCTTTGGACTTCTTTAAGCTCAAACGGCTTAAACAAATACGGTGAAAATTTTCGCGCTCACTTCGCTCGCGCATAGCTCGATTTGCTCCCAATTGGTTGCCTGCCTGGCACACGCCAGATTCTTTCATCGTGGAGTTTATTTGGCTCTCCATAGCTAAAAATAAAAAAAAAAAACATTACTAACCACTAAAAATGCAAAAATAAAATTGTTTTAAAAAAACAAAGAACCGACTTCAAAAACACAACTAAAAATGGAAAAATAATTTTAAGCCTAAATCAAATCAAGAATATTTAAATAGAATAGGAGAGTTTATTTCTTGTACTTATAAAAAACTATTTTAAATTTTTATTAATCCTGTATTCTTGAAGTCGGTGCCATCTAATAAGAACAATTTAATGTTTGTTAAAAACAACTATTTTCAATTGTCTTTCTTTGCTGGCACCGACTCCAAGAATACAGGATTAATTAAAATTTAAAATAGTTTTTTATAAGTACAAGAAATAAACTCTCCTATTCTATTTAAATATTCTTGATTTGATTTAGGCTTAAAATTATTTTTCCCTTTTTAGTTGTATAGATACATATTTAACACCCAGACCGACGACCAACAAATTTAGTTCAGCACAAAGATGTTGGCCGAGCCGGGAATCGAACCCAGAACCTTCTGATTGGCAGTCCGGCATGGTAACCATTACGCCAACGAGGTCGTCTAATAAATAATCCAACGCGTTTACGTAAGAAACCCACATTTTGAAAAATCTAACGTGAGATGAATAAATGGGATGATTGAGGGGTTGAATATAATCTAACGATATCTCACCAAAGGGGGGAGGGAGGGACAAAAAGAAACACCTCACGTAATTAATGGAGGCCCCCTTAAAGACCATGCCACCTACTGACTCAGGCGTTATTACTTTGCTGAAATCCACTGTAAGTAGATGGAAGAAAATCTGAATTATTTAGTGTAAAGTTTCAGAAGATCAGAATCTAATCTATCATTATTAAAATGGATAGCAAACAGTGACACTTTAAAAAGATTGTAAAGTTAAAATTTAAAGATTTACCTTGCAGCCGGAATTGAAGATATTTGAACCTGACACCTAAAGAGGTGCTCAGCCTTTGAGCGGAGATCTTCGTCTTGCATCAGTCCAAGCATAGCTTGTTCTCTCTTTTCGATGGCCGCTTCCGCAGAACCCACTTCACCAAATCCAAATAATTTATTGATAACACCAAAGTTACAAGTCAAATAATATGATATCATTACAAAAGTATATTATATGTATCCATGTCAATTTTCAATTATATTCTAGCGTAGACAGATTGTTTCCTCTGTCTACGTATTCTAGTAATATAATATCATTACAATAGTATATGATATTAATCAAAATGTCAAGCAACCTTCCAAAGAAACGTCAACGCACTGAAAAATAGTCGAATTATAACTAAGTTTCAGAAGATCAGAGTCTTCTGAAACTTTTATTAATATAATATATCTAGTAGCAGATCGTCCCGGCTTCGCACGGGCTATAAAATAATCCAAGTTGTCAAGAGAAATAAAATATAGCCTATGTTACTCAGGGATAATGTAACTTCCCATCGGTGACAGATTTTTTCCAAATCGGTCCAGTAGTTTTGGAACCTATTCGCGTCAAACAAACAATCCAACTTGTCCTCCTTATAATATTGGTATATATAAATATACTAGCTGACCCGGCAAACGTTGTTTTGCCTTAATAATTATTTCTAAATATACAGTAGCCGATTCTCAGACCTACTGAATACGCATATAAAACTTGGTAAAGATCAGTCAAGCCGTTTCGGAGGAGTACGGTAACAAACACTGTGACACGGAAATTTTATATATAAGATGATATAGTCTACTTTTTAAACTGGATTACCGTAAACAAAACCAGATAGCGTAGCTAGTTTAAACCATTCCTGATTATCTCCAATTATTTTAACTAGAAAAGGATGTTGCTACACACAAACAAAAAGTATTCATGAATTCTTGTTAAACTATTTGATACTAGCGCCGCACCGCGTCGCTACCCGTGTTAGTCTTGTAGCTCCACTGCCCTCGTCACCGCCCGCTATCAAACAAACGGGATATAAGTGGCCTTTTTTTATTTTGACTTGGAGGAAATGCAGTTACGCATGCCCGCCAATCCTCGGGGGAGGTGGCGGGGTATGTCGGACTCGGTGCCAGAGTAATAAAAATAATAATAATCAAATAAATTCACAAATACACAGAACTAAAAGAAGAAATCATCAGGATCTGGAAAATGAACAAAGTTTACATTGTGCCGTTGGTGCTCTCAAGCACAGGAGTCATTCCCAAATATTTACATCACTCTCTTAAGTTGTTAGATTTACCCAAAAATGTCTTTATTACAATGCAGAAGGCTGCTATTCTAAACACGTGTCATATTGTGAGAAAATTCTTACAAGACGACACAATTTCAAACCCAACCTCAGAACTCGACACTCACTTGGCCTAGGCCCGTGATGTGTCGTAAATTACCGGAATTCTTAAAATTCCGAGAAATAAAACTTTACGGACATAATAATCATTTATTTGCCACAAAAACTTAAATCGAGAGTGGCGACCCATACCGACTAAAACCTCCAATGTGTTCCCTCTCTGCGCCTTGTCCAGCCAGGAGACTGGAACCCAACTAGTATTCATCATTCCGCCGGCAGCGCCTGGGATATACCTAAGTGGCCTATGTGTTTTTAGCTACTGGATAAAAGTAGCCCATGTCTTTGTAGCTTCGGGATATAAATAGCCTATATAACTGTAGCTCTTGGATAAAAGCAGTACAAATGTTTTTTCTTCAGAATAAAAGAAGCCCATGTGCTCTAAATTTCAGAATAAAAGTAGCCTATATCTTTTTAGCTTCAGGATACCTATAAGTAACATATATTTTTAGCTTCGGGATATAAGAGGCCCATGAGTTATAAGCTCCAGGATAAAAGTAGCCCATGTCTTTGTAGCTTCAGGATAAAAATAGCCCATATAATTGTAGCTCTTGGATAAAAGCAGTCCAAATGTTTTAACTCCAGAATAAAAGAAGCCCATGTGCTCTAAGTTTCAGGATAAAAGTAGCCTATGTCTTTTTAGCTTCAGGATATAAGTAACATATATTTTTAGCTTCAGGATATAAGAGGCCCATGAGTTATAAGTTTCAGGATCAAAATAGCCCATATAATTGTAGCTCTTGGATAAAAGCAGTCCATATGTTTATACTTAAGAATAAAAGAAGCCCATGTGTTTTTAGCGTCAGGATAAAAGCAGTCCATATAAACTCCATGTAACGTCACTCGATTTAACGACAAACTCTGAAGCGTCGAAATTCGTTTATCTATTCAGAAAAAATCGTAGATAAATTAGCTTTAGTTGATTTAGCTTGTATTCCATACATGATACATTCTCTCAGTTTAACGACCTTTCTCTATAACGCCATAAAATGCTCAGTCCCTTTAGTGTCGTTATATAGAGTTTACACTGTATTTAACTTCAGAATAAAAGAAGCCCATGTGTTTTTGAGCTTCAGGATAAAAGTAGACTATGTCATTTTAGTTTCAAGATATACTCGTAAGTAACATATATACATATGTTTAAACTACTAATAAGTGGCCCATGAGTTTTATTAGTTTAAGCTCCAGTATAAAAGCACAGCAGACATGTCTTTTTACCTATAGGATTAAAGTAACTGAAGTATTTATATATGTACTCATAGGATAAAGCAGTCCATTTATTTTTAGGCCAGGATCAAAGAAAGCACATGCGTATTTAACTCCAGAGCCAATTAACTCGAACACAAAAAAAAATTGAAAAACAATGATCTATCGATCTTTTATATAGCGTGAAAGACAAACAAACAAATACACCTTTGCCTCATAATTACAAGAGTAATTAGTTATGAGTAAAAGAAATCGAAAGGAAACCGATGCCGCGTTAGAAATTCAACGTATTTCGTTTCTACCTAAGCAATGCTTCATTTTATAATTACTTTACTCAAGTGTTTGAAATGAAATAAATTATGTACATTTGAAGTTTCGAGTAATTTTTTTTTGGTGTTGATATAGAAGTTTTATTGTGATTTTTTTAAAAGGTAAGAGTGTCTTAATTTAAATGTAAGTAACTAAAGATAACAGATTAAGATAAATTGAGGCCACCAGAACCAGAGCGGCCCAAACCACAATTTGTGATATTATTACTTGACCACGGCAATGCCCCTTTTCAAACCCCTAATTTCAAAGCCAGAGTGGCTCAAAGGTAATTTAGATAAATAATCATAGAAGGTGGTAAAAAATATGTTATGGCATTTTGATTCTTAAAACAATGTCAATAGAGCACACTGTTTTAGCACATATCCACATAATTTGTAGTTTATGTTTGGGCCGCTCTGGTTCTGGTGGTCTCAATTTATTTGTAAAATAAGAAAGTGTACGTACAAAGTTCTTACGTCTACGTGATACCTTAAAGATAAACTGGTACGCTGTAGGGAGCACTACGCCCTGCTATAGGACTGCCAGGAGCCTGTATCACAGAACTAGATCTAAATATAGTATTAAGTAATTAATTTTGAGTAGTCTTAGCCTTGCCCTAATAACGGGGTGCACATTTTTTTGTATATTTGTGTTGCTAATAAAGACATTTTGAATTTAAATCTAATTTTATCCACGAGATAGGTCTTAGGCTAAATAGCATCACCGGTGACTCCCGCTCCGGGTCGTTCTTGGTGCAGAGGTTGGCCATAGCTGTTCAGCGCGGTAATGCAGCGAGCGTGATGGGCACCTTTGCACCAGGGGCGGGTTATTTGATTAGTATTAGTTTTAGTTTTTAGTGTGTGACATTTATATTTGACGTAATTTTATATAATTTTATTGATTAAAATTTAATTAGGTTGAGGCAATAAGTTATGTTTAATGTTAATACTAAATAAATTCTAGACTCTTTAAGGAACAACCGTAAGAATATTTACATCAATTTTGATACCTATCACATAAGAAAATATGTTATTTTATCCGTATTTGTTTATGTATTTTTAGTAGCCTTTTTTAGGGTTTCCGTATCTAAAGGTAAAAACGGGACCCTATAACTAAGCCTCCGCTGTCCGTCTGTCCCTTCGTCTGTCTGTCTCCAGGCTGTATCTCAGAAACCGTGGTAGATAGAAAGCAGAAAATTTCGCAAGGTCTGTATTGCCTGTGCCGCTATAACAACAAATACTAAAAATGAAAATATTAAGGGGCCATCCTTAATATTTTCATTTATATGCATACCCCATACAACAAACGTGTTTTTGTCGTATTTTTTAAATAATAAAAATAAAACAATATTTAAGGGGGCCTCCTTTACAACAATGGTACGGAACCTTTCATGTGCGAGTCACTTGGCCAATTTTTATTTTGGGGTTCCGTACCTAATCGTAAAAGTGGGACCCTGTTACTAAGCCTCCACTGTCTGTCTGTATGTCTCCAGGCTAGCTAGTTAGACCGTGTAGGCTAGAAAGCTGAATTTTTTATAAGCTACTAGCTGACCCGGCGAACGTTGTTTTGCCTCACTTAGGGGTATGAAAAATAGATAGTGTAGCTTAAATGACACGTTCGTAGATTTACCATAGCAGCGCCATCTATTGATTACTTACTCAACCCAGTCGAAAGGTATCGACATCTGTTAGAATCATTTGGAGTTAACAGATAATTGAGACTGTCAAATAATAACAGACAATAATTAGCAATAAATTAAAATTGCGACTATAATTTGAGATTTAAACTATCCTATATCTCTCAAGTTGGATCGAACTGCACATGGTGTGCGAATTTTATTATAATCGGTTAAGTGGTTTAGGAGTCCATTGAGGGCAAACATTGTGACACGAGATTTATATATATTAAGAAGAAGAAGATAAGATGCGTAAGATATTAATGGTGATGTAAAAGTTGCTTGTCAGACGAGCATTTAAATATTCTCTACCACATGGTTTCCTCACGATGTTTTCCTTCACCTAAAGCTCGAGCTCATTGGTGGGGATCGAACCCATGACTTTTGGTACGTGAAGCGGCTGCACACCCGACTGGGCCGTCGTCGCTTCGCTTTTTATTTATTACTCGCAAGTGTTTTTGTATTGACGACATTGGCTTAATCGTAAATTCTGGACTGCCAACCAGAGGGTCCTGGGTTCGATTCCCGGCACCACTAACATCTTTGTGATGAACTAAATTTGTTGTCTGTCGGTCTGGGTGTTAAATATGTAGATAGCGATAAAGTATGTATGTATATGTTCCTAGTATATCAGTTGTATTAGCAACCAAAATACAACGTTATTTCAAGGAGCTCGGTTGGCTTGGGTATGCTGGTAAGGGGGGAATGCACAATACGCCCCTAGCGGGATGTCAGTGCAGGTCTCATCACCCCCACTTCAAATTAGAATTAAAATACAAACTAGAAATGGTTTAGTATGGGGCTGACCAGCCGTGTGTGAAATGTGTCCTAATATTTATTATATTTATTATTACAGAAGATATTCATAAAAGATGTACTCCAAAAAGGTCCCAGTAATTTTGTTATCGACGTTTTGCGTAGTCTACGCTGAATTCTATGACTCTTTTACTGGAAAGGAAATTAACAGAACACATTATGAAGATTTAAACAGACTGGGTTTAGTTCCGTAAGTATTTAAGTCAAAGTCTATATACAGCCTTGGCCAAAAGTATTAGGCACCTTATATTGTAAAGTCAAAGTCTATATACAGCCTTGGCCAAAAGTTTATGCACCTTAATTTAAATTCAAAGTCTACATACAGCCTTGGCCAAAAGTATTAGGCACCTTATAATTTAAAGTCAAAGTCTATATACAGCTTTGGCCTAAAGTATTAGGTACCTTAAAATTAATGTATTACTTTATTTTTTTGTATGTATTACTATACTTTTATTTAAATGTACTTATAACTTTTATTTAACTGTTAGAGTTGTGAAATACTCGTATATAGTTCTTATCAATCTTATATACTCTTATTATGTAAATATAATGAATATTTTACGACCTCGTTGACGTAAAGGCTACCATGCCGAACTGCCAATCGGAAGGTTCCGGGTTCAATTCCCGGCCCGGTCAACATCTTTGTGCTTAACTAAATTTGTGGGCTGTGGGTCTAGGTGTTATTTATGTATATGTAGTATTTCAGTTGTGTTATCAACCATAACATGAACTAGAAATGGTTCAGTATGGGGTTAACCAGCCGCGTGTGAAATGTGTCCCAATATTTATTTATTTAGTTGGCCCGCCCTTTTTTTAATGACTGCAGCAATTCTTTAGGACATGTCTGCGTAAAAGCTTTTTGCCCTCATCTGTAGTTATGGCATTCCATCCGAGTAAAGCATTTTTAAGATTCTTTTCGATGTATATATGTATTTTAGGCGAATGTGGCTCGGTGGTGAAAACGTCTGCTTTTCTATCAGACTGCTTGTTTTTCAAGTTATGCGTGGATTTGCACTCGCTTTACGGTGAAGGAAAACATCGTAAGGAAACTGCAATATCCGAAGACGTGTATCATCCGCCAACCCGCACTTGGCCAGCGCGGTAGATTATAGCCTATATCTCTCTCCTCGTGAGAGAAGGTCCCGAGTCCCAGCAGTGGGAACGCATTGTAGGTAGCTTATGCTTATGTAAAAAATAATCTTCTCTTCTCACCCCTTCTTGCCCCCCTCGGCCCTTCCAGTCGCCTCTTCTCTGTTCTTCTCACCTCGCCCCTTATTGTGACGCGTCGTGTCATTTTCCTTCATCGGAAGGTTATCATATCATAAGTATATTTAAAAAAAACATTCTACGTTTATTTTTACAGATACTGTGCTATAGAAGTCCAATCATGTGACCCATATGGACCACGTCAGATGGGCGGCGGGTGTAACAACTGGCACTACCCGAGCCGTGGCACTACTCTTACCCCGTACCGCAGGATGCTGCCCCCTGTGTTCGGACCAGGTGACACTACCAAATCAAATCAATTGTTTTTATTTGAAGGGCACAGGAAAAAAAGGAGCTCATTAACATTTCTACCTTTTTTGAATTAACTGTACCATTTACTTCATAATTCTATGGCCAATCAGAGCACTTTATTTTAAACATGATAAAAGGGGCTCATTATACATAAAAGTTAATTAAAAAAAAATGGTTGCCTGTAAAGTCGGTTTTACGGGCGAAGATTTTACGTGACAACGTCTGCCGCGTGCTGCGCGCGCGGCAGACCGATCTTAGTTGAGTGGGAGAGAGACGCAAGGCATTCGGCGGGCCTCTCTCTCGTTCGGTGACTCATCGTAACGTTACCGGGCGTTACACTTTTTCATAAGTGACTCCCAGCCGCAACCTAATTTAAGACGTTGTCACGTCAAAATCCAAGTTTAGAATAAAACGAGCCCATTGCATTCCATTTTAGATTTAATTCTATTATTACTTGAAACAATGAAATGTTAATGAGCTCCTTCTTTTCCTGTGCCCTTCATTTGCAAAGTATAGGTCGAAAAGTGTTACATAGGTATTAAAATTTTATTATTTTTTTATTCCAATATTTTGTAATAGTAATAGTAATACCAGCTTCATTTGTGTATGAATGGGCACTACTGTCTTATCGTACCGGAAGATATTGTTGCATTTGTTTGCTCCAGATGACACTACCAATTTTCACGATGGCACTACCCCGTTTAACGTGTCATTCGACTAACGAATGACACGTTAAACAGGGTGTGGCTAACGTGAGCCTCTTTTAGAAAAGACAGTCTTGTGCACGGTCACCCATCCAAACACCGTCCGCATCGACCGTTGCTTAGCTTCGATGATCGTGTCAGATCACCTTAGCTAGCCGAGCTACAGGTGCTATCTTGATAAAACGGATTCAAAGTTTTAGCGCTGTATCTCAGAAACTAGCAACTCTGAAGAAAAAAATAAAAACTATATTTGTTACTTTGCTATTTATCATAACGTGTACTAAGAACGAATTTTTGGAAATCCCACCCCTAACGGAGTGAAAGGGGGTAAAATAGTTTGTATGAAACTTCTTTGTTTTTGAACTTCTAGCGATGAAATTTGGAATATGTATAGTTTATGAAAACTTAAATATAATGACATATTTTTTTACCAGTGGTGAACTAAGGGTTTGCAATAGGGGTTGCAATCTTGTATAATATAAAATAACAACACATTAATTATATACCTTCTATGCCTATTACATACTGTTACGTGCTTTGCTTCATTTCTATTTTATTTTACTGTTATAGGTGGCACACTCCGTTCATCTAAGTCGGGCAAACCCCTTCCCTTAGTCCGCCCTCTTCGGGTAGACCTCATGTCCGATGGCAGACGACCTAGCAAGAAATTCACACACATGATGGCTAACTTCAATGTTTTTGTTACTGGTAAGCTTTGTTTTTTCTGGTAAGCGTTGTTTTTTTCTAGTATGCGTTGTTTTTGTTACTGGTAAGCATTGTTTTTCTGGTAAGCGTTGTTTTTCTGGTAAAAATTGTTATTTCTGGTAAGCGTTGTATTTTTTACTGTTAAGCGAAGTTTTTCTGGTAAGAATTGTTATTTCTGGTAAGCGTTGGTTTTTTTTTTGTAAGCGTTGTATGTTTCCGGTAAGAGTTGTTTTTTTTTGGTAAGTGTTGTTTTTTTCCGGTAAACGTTGTGTTTTTTTCTGGTAAGCGTTGTGTTTTTCAGGTAAGCGTTGTTTTTATCCAGTGAGCGTTGTTTTTCAGTAAGTTTTGTTTTTTCGGTAAGCGTTGCTTTTTTATGGTAAGCGTTGTTTGTTACTGGTAAGCGTTGTTTTTGTTACTGGTAAGCGTTGTTTTTGTTACTGGTAAGCGTTGTTTTTGTTACTGGTAAGCGTTGTTTTTGTTACTGGTAAGCGTTGTTTTTGTTACTGGTAAGCGTTATTTTTAGAGTTCCGTACGTAAAAGGTGGAACGTGAACCTATTACGCCTCGCCATCTCTATGTTAGTTCTTCATGCTCGCTTCAACGGCTGGACCGATTTAGATGAGACTTTGGATGAACATAAAGGCCAATTTTTGTCCCGGATTAACTCGGGTAACACTGCGGGGTGCAACTAGTTATTAATAATGTTAAAAAGCCAAAAGCTTTCCAATTTTGAATGCTTGGTTATTTGAATTAGTTTATTAGGCCAATAATGAATAGGCGCGTCCACACAGAGCGATCAGCCTCGCGAGGCATTTGCCGCGCGAGGAAACTACCCACTAACGAGCGCGGCAGCCTCGGATCATCGCAAGGCTGCCGCGCGCGGCAAGCCCGAGCCATTTCGTTCGTTAAACGAATTTAACCTGATCCTGTTAAACGACTTTTCTTTTCTCGTGATTTTTCCCGCCGGAAGGATCCCATTAATGACTTCATATTCTTTTTTAAAACGAACCGGTACATGCATCTCGCGGCTAATATTTAACCAACGTCTTCCCTAAGTCCTCTAATTGTATAATTAGGATCACTTGCATTCCATAGCCAGGTGTTTACACCATAGAGAGATATTAATTGCAAACACTGTTTTTTATTCATAATTCGTATTATGCTCGAGCGAGGCACGAAATAAAATACGCAAGCGTCCAGAGTGCGCGAGGCAAATAATTGAGGATTGTGATCGTTCCAGGTGATGTGACGTCAGTGCACGATACCGTGAACTATGTGGCCGTGACGAGGACTTGTTGCCAACCGGAGGGAGTCCAGGACCCTCGGTGCATACCCGTTGAGGTTTGATACTCTATTAACCCCTTGTATGTTGACACACCGGCTCCCGGTATAAACACATTTTCGCCGCAACTGTTGACATACCGGGAGCCGGTGTGGGCAAAACTAAAACTAAAACTTGGAACTTGGACTTTTTTACACGCTTTCTATTAGCTTCACCTGTATGTTTGTTTGTAACCGACTTCTTTGGGCGCGATTTTGACCCACTTAAAACGGCCAGATAAGCGTGCTTTTTGTTTTTTTTAACTATTTTTTTTTTGACGTGACAACGTCTTAAATTAGGTTGCGGCTGGGATTCACTTATGAAAAAGTGTAACGCCCGGTAACGTTACGATGAGTCACCGAACGAGAGAGAGGCCCGCCGAATGCCTTGCGTCTCTCTCCCACTCAACTATGATCGGTCTGCCGCGCGCGCAGCACGCGGCAGACGTTGTCACGTAAAATCTTCGCCCGTAAAACCGACTTTACAGGCAACCATTTTTTAAATTTTATTAAATATGGTTGTTTTTGTAATTATTTGAAGTTTTGGAAACAAAATATAACGGTTAATATTATTTGTTTATAACAAATTGTTAAGTTAATAAACAATTAAATTATTTATAAAAGAAAATATTTCTCTGTTATTCCATTGAAAAGAATAAATGATGATTTTTAGCAATAAAATAATTTCTTAACTAATTATTTAAACAATTGAAATAAAAAAAAAACGATAATAAACAATAAAAAAAATATTTAAGATTTTTTTTTTTAAATCATCATTTCACCTATGCTAGATAATAAAAAAAAAATTAAAAATCCCAAAATAGTCTGTTTATAAAAAAAATCTTAACAAATGACATAAAAAATGTTTTTCCAATGTCAATTAATACCTTTAACAGGTGCAAAAACAACAATAATAATATATTACCAAAAAAAATTTCTTCTCTCTTTTTTTTCTTATTTTGTTAATAACAATCGCAATTTTTTATGTGCTATAAAACAGTACCCTTAAAAACATTTTTCTAGACGTCATTCCGAATCGAATGAGCTATGGCACATATTTTTAGGAGCTTTATGTCTATTTAACACGTTTTTGAACTTGTTGACTAGACTACTAGGTAAGCGCGATCCACCGTAGACATCAATGTCACTGACCATCAGGTGAATTGTGGTCAAGCGCTGACCTATTTAGAGTAAAAAAAGATGATATATTTTTTAGGTGAAAGACGACGACCTACATCTTAGAAGAAGCAACATCCGGTGTATGAATCTAACGCGTGCAGTAACTTACCAACGTCTGGGATGCGTGGGAGACGACGTGCAACCGGAACGGGTGAGTTTTTTTTTAATTTTAGGGTTCCGTACCTAGTACTTAATAATTGGCCAAGTGCGTGTCGTGGACGCGCGTGACAGGTTCCGTACCATTATCTTAAAAAAAGACATATGAAGGGTTCCGTACTTTCTTCTTAAAAAATTGCAAAATATACGTTTGTTGTATGGGAGCCCCACTAATTTCATTTTATAACTAACTAAACTCACGTCAAATGTAGAAAATATAGGCGACTTTAGACCGCACTCACTTGCATCACCTCTAAAACTGCCTGCACATTCCATATTTGACGTGATTTTAGTTGTTTTGTCTGTGGTTCAGAACGTGCCGTCTCTTTCTGGCCACCTAAGATGAAAAGAGACGGGGCTTCTTTAAATTTGGTTTAGTCGTGTGTGCCGCTGAATCGCCATCAATGTCATATTTTTGTTCATGCTTGCTACGTACTAGGATCCACGTACTAGTAATTATTTAACTATTTTGTAAAAATTATGATCTATCTATATATGCCTATAAATAAGCCCACTGCAGGGCAAAGGCCTCCCTACCGTCCCTCCACTTTTGTCTGTCCTGGGCAACGGTCTTCCAGTGTGGGTTGTGTCAGGCCTGTGTCACTCCGCGTGTAGGTGTTAAAAACATACCTACGGGCGGCGGCCACTGCGCAAAGGAGTTATTATTCTGTGGCAAAGGGCCAATCTATGTGGCTCTTTCAATACCACAGAATAATAACTAGTACTACGTATAACCATGTACAGCGTATTATGAACCGTAGCATAGTGAATTAAGGCCCATATTCCATTGAAAAGAAATTGGTAGGTACAAAAATCATCACGTGATCGACTGGACCGCAAGCTAAATTAAATCATATTATTTATCAGATTGAGTTCATATTTCTTTGAAAACCATTGCGAAGTGAAGCTTCTGTACGAAGTACAAGTTATTATTCTGTGGTTGTGTGTGTCGAGGTCGTATCGCCATCTCATCTTGTGCCGGCCGGGACGCCGTCTATTTGGTGGGCTCCATTCGGTGGTGGTTTTAAAAATTATGATAATAAAGATATTTTTAAAATTGAACAGATAAATACAGCGACGCCTATGTTGGATCTGTCAGCGGTATACGGAAACGACGTGGCTAGTGCGAGGAAAGGGCGTGAATTGAAATGGGGTCGTTTGAAAGCTGAGACGCTGAACGGCAAAGAATGGCCGCCCACAGGGGGACCCGTTTGTCTTAACAATATACCACCTTTGGAAACTCGATGTCACGATTCCCGTAAGTATTTTTACGTAATTTTTATATAAATAGTTTTGTAGTTTCGTTTTTATTCTTTGTTCATGTTGTGTACACATAGTAAAATAACCTAGTTTTGATCCTGGTTAATTAATCTTTTGACGTGACAACGTCTTAAATTAGGTTGCGGCTGGGAGTCACTTATGAAAAAGCGTGACGCCCGGTAACGTTACGATGAGTCACCGAACGAGAGAGAGGCCCGCCGAATGCCTTGCGTCTCTCTCCCACTAAACTATGACCGGTCTGCCGCGCGCGCAGCACGCGGCAGACGTTGTCACGTAAAATCTTCGCCCGTAAAACCGACTTTACAGGCAACCATTTTTTTTTCATAAATAGTTTTGTAGTTTCGTTTTTATTCTTTGTTCATGTTGTGTACACATAGTTAGGAAAATAATTTAGTTTTGATCCTGGTTAATTAATCTTTTTTAGTTATAATTTTGATTATTTTCTGTTTTGTGATTCACAAAACAGAAAATATTTATTTACTATGGTTCACTGAACCATAATAAATAAATAAATATTAGGACACACACGGCTGGTTAACTCCATACTGAACGATTTCTAGTTTGTATTATGGTTGCTAACACAACTGATATGCTATAAACATACATATATATACTTTAAATAGATACATATTAAACACCCAGACCCACAGCCAACAAATTTAGTTAAGCACAAAGATGTTGACCGGGACGGGAATCGAACCCGGAACCTTCTGATTGGCAGTCTGGCATGGTAACCTTTACGCCAATGAGGTCGTCAAATCAAATTCATATCAAATTCAAATTCGTTTATCCAATACGTGTAAACTCCATGTAACGTCACTCGACTTAACGACAAACTCTGAAAAGTGTCGAAATCAATAGGTTTAGCTGGTTTAGCTTGTATTCCATACAATGATGCATTCTCTCCATTTAACGACCACTCTCTATAACGTCATAAAATGCACAGTCTCTTCAGTGTCGTTATATAGAGCTTACACTGTATATAAAAATAAGTCAGGTTTTCTTTCCTGACGCTATAACTCCAGAACACACGAACCGATTTCCACGGTACAGCATTCGTTGAAAAGGTCTCGGGCTCCGTGAGGGCAGTAGCTAACAACATTCAGGGAAAATTTCAACTTTGTGGCGAAACGGAGTTTGCTAATAAGTGAAAAGACAGAGAAACATGCGCACGCCGCACAGCTTACAATAGCTTACTATAGCAAAAAGTGTCGTGACAACTTTTCGTAATATTTTTTTCCGTCTAGCCCCCTTACACAACGCGCGATAAGGAACTTCGTTCCAAATTAGGAAATTTGTATCATAGGAACTTTTTTCAAATTCCTATTAGAAAAAAGTTCCTATGTTCAATTCATGTTATTTTTTGACGAATTGTAACAAATTACATAAATATTAGAGTTAGGCACATAAAGTATTGTATAATTGTAGCTATGTGTGTGGACGAAAATAAGTGAAAATATTTTTGGAATTATTTTTTAGACGGACTGCTATTTTTAACCGTTTATGACTTACTAGCGACCCGCCCCGGCTTCGCACGGGTGCAATGCTGATACTAAAAAAGTACACTACAGAAAAACATATACCATCGCGGAGTTTTCTATAGACCTTTTCATATGTTTACGCGCTTACAATAAGTAAGCGCTACTGTATTATTATTATCTTAATATATATAAATCTCGTGTCACAATGTTTGTCCTCAATGGACTCCTAAACCACTTAACGGATTATAATAAAATTCGCACACCATGTGCAGTTCGATGCAACTTGAGAGATTATAGTCGCAATTTTAATTTATTGCTAATTATTGTCTGTCATCATTTGACAGTTACAATCATCTATTAGCTCCAAATGATTCTAACAGATGTCGATACCTTTCGACTGGGTTGAGTAAGTAATCAATAGATGGCGCTGCTATGGTAAATCTACGAACGTGTCATATAAGCTACACTATCTATTTTTCATACCCCTGTGAGGCAAAACAACGTTTGCCGGGTCAGCTAGTTGTTTAAATAAATCTATCTATCTATCAAAACATTGTTTTTCTTTCAGCAACCTTGTTTTTTGTATGTTTCAGCCATGGCTGGTTCTAACTCTGTTCTCGGTCTGAATCTGGTATTCATGTGGTTCTACCGCAACCACAATGCCGTTGCCGCATCACTCCGCAAGTTGAACCCTTGCTGGGACGATAATAAACTCTATTACACCGCAAGAGAGATCAATATCGCTTATTACAACCAGATTATGTATTACGAAATGTTGCCGCTGTTATTTGGTAAGTCGGACAAAGTAATATTTATTTAGCATTAGAAATCCGCTACACGTTTTTTTTTTTACTCTGAATAGGTCAGTGCTAGACCACAATTCACCTGATTTCTTACCTGATGGTAAGTGATATTGAGGTCTACGGTGGATCGCGCTTACCTAGAAGGGACCGGTTCACTCTCGCCTTGAAAATAGCTAGATTGTAGTCATTGGGGAACAGGGAATTCGGCAAGGAATTACAAAATTTGGCGGTTCGGACAACAAAGAGGGAGGCAAAACGCTTAGTGCGTGCCTTGGGCACCTCAACCGTAAACCGATGACGCCTTGGTGTTTCCCTGCTCGTCCGATAGTGGAAGGGATATGCACCGCAACCGATGCCAAGCAATGCAACCGATAGAACACCGACAGACTGGCAACAATGCGGCGGTGCTCTAGGCTCTGCAACTTTGCTTTGCTAAGATTGCCATTGCCTAGTCTCTTTGCACGCCGTTCAATTGACTCCAACGCCTGAAGCTGGTACTTTGCCGAACCAATTCCAATTCTTCTTCGAGAGAGTTTTCAAGCCGCCCTAAGGCTGACTTGGCTTAACGACTGCTTTTACTAAGACTAACAGCCGCGACTTACAATTTAACGTGTCATCTGACCCACGGTAACGCCCAAATGAAAGTGCCACTTTAAAAACGACAGTCTTGTGCATGGTTACCCATCCAAACACCGTCCGCGTCGACCGCTGCTTAGCTTCGATGATCGCGTCAGATCACCTTAGCTAGCCGATTCGATAGAACCTGGAATAACACATAGGCTGATTTTATCCCGGATCAACCTCCTTTATACCGAACTAACCTTTTATTTTTATCCTGGATTAATACGGGCAAAACCGCGGACGCAGCTAGTCTACTAAAAATAAAATACGTGACTTTGGAGGTAGACATCTACCTCCAAAGTCAATCTACCATTTTCTCTAAACTTTTTAACAAATAATTGGATCAAACATTGGCTCCAGGTTGGGACTTCCTTGTCCAAAACAAAGTAGTGTATCCGACCAAAGGCCATGTGGATGACTATGATCCAACATTGGAGCCAAGGGTGAGCATCGAATACGTGGTTGGAACAAGATGGTTCCACACTATACAAGAAGGAATACTCAAGTAAGTACTTTTCCAGCATATCCATTCACAGCCCCTTTTGAGGTTCTGTACCTAAAAGGGCAAAACGGGACCCTATTACTAAGACTCCGCTGTCTGTCTGTCTCCAGGCTGTATCTCAGAAACCGTAATAGCTAGAAAGCTGAAACTTTCACAGGATATATATTTCTCGTACCGCTATAAAAAGTCGGCAAAAGATATAAAAGTTGGCATTTACATAATATTTAGCTATGTATCAATTTTAAAAATAAACTGTAAACTTAAATACAATTTATGTTTAATAGGGGCTTCCATAAAACAAACGTGTCTCTTTTGCTATTTATTTATTAACTAGCTGACCCGGCAAACGTTATTTTGCCTTATTAATTATTTTTATTCTAGTTTCTAGATAAATAAAATATTACTTATTGATGAAATAATTTATTTTGTTAAGGATTAATAGCATGAGTAAAATAAACGCGTTTAAATGAAGGCCAAAAAAATTTTAAGATTTTTAAATCAAAATGTGGTTGTTGTGCCTCACTCGACATAGATAGGTATAGTGTGTCGCGGACTTTTTTGTAGATATTTATAAGATCTACAATTAATTACAACATTTTATGGTTCTATCTTTTGTAGTTTAGGCAGCGTACGCAAAATAAGTAACTTCTTTGGTTGATTCTTTTCAGTTTGTGTCCGAAAAATCCAAATGTCTTACGGAACCCTATTTTTTCCAAAATAAAATATAGCCTATGTTACTCGTGGATAATGTAGCTATCAAATGGTGAAAGAATTTTTAAAATCGGTCCAGTAGTTTTTCGCCTATTCGTTACAACCAAACAAACAAAGTTTTCCTCTTTATAATATTAGTGTAGATTTACACCCTTGAATGCGCACACTAAGTGTGCAAGTGACGGCACTACAGAAGACATCGATTTCTTGGATTTCGGATTTTTGATTTAAAATAATGGTACGGAATCCTTCCTACGCGAGCCCAACTTGCACTTGGCCAATTGTGTTCTTTTATCCGTCCTACTTCTGTATATGTTCAATCTATTTTCATAGTTCATTTATTCATAATAAAAATTATTACATGTCAGAATTAGATAATACGAGTATTACATTCCAAGTACTAAATTCGGCATCTTATTTTTAATAATAATCTTAATATATATTAATCTCGTGTCACAATGTTTGTCCTCAATGGACTCCTAAATCACTTAACCGATTATAATAAAATCGCACACCATGTGCAGTTCGATCCAACTTGAGAGATTGGATAGTTTTAATCTCAAATTATAGTCGCAATTTTAATTTATTGCTAATTATTGTCTGTTATTATTTGACAGTCACAATTATCTGTTAACTCCAAATGATTCTAACAGATGTCGATACCTTCCGAATGGGTTCAGTAAGTAATCAATAGATGGCGCTGCTATGGTAAATCTACGAACGTGTCATATAAGCTACACTATCTATTTTTCATACCCCTAAGTGATGCAAAACAACGTTTGCCGGGTCAGCTAGTAAATATTAAATAATAAATAATATAGTGAAAATATAGTTTTTTTTTATCCGTGCTACTTCTGCATATGTTTAATCTATTTTCCAGTCTATACAAGTCTGACGGCCGGTTGTATGGGTCTGTGGCAGTGGTAGACTTCAACCTCCGCACAGGGGCACTCCCCATCAACGGAACCATAGAGGGGATGACTCAAGGGGTCTTCCGGCAACCAGGAGCGGACACTGACGATGTCGTGGACCCAGATGTAAGACTTTTCATCTATCATCATCATCATCCAGTTCTTTTTATCCCACTGCTGGGTATAGGCCTCCCTCTGCATCTGCCACCTGCGTTAATCTTGCGCAGTCCTTGTCCAGGTAGGACCAGTGACTTTAATGATGTCGTCAACCCCCTTTTTATCTATACCAATATTATAAAGAGTGTCCATCTTTTACTTTGTTAGTATGTGTATGGTTAATAAAGAATTTTGAAAACAAAATATTATAAGGAGGAAAATATTGATTATTATTTGTTTGACGCGAATAGGCTCCGCAACTACTGTACCGATTTGAAAAATTCTTGCACTGTTGGGAATTTATATTATCCCTGAGTAACATAGGCCATATTTATTTTCTCTTTGCAACTTAGATTATTTTAGAGACCGTGCGAAGCCAGGACTTGCTGCTAGTATCTCATTTACAAGATGTAAATAACGCAAATCAAAATAAAACATTTGAAGCGATTATAGAGCACAGTCAGGCGTGCGGCCACAGTATCCCGAAAAAATAAATACACGTGATATATTAACAACGCCCCCCCCCCCCCCCTGTGATACTTCGTGATTTTATATATACCCCTCCCACCTTTTCGTACCTCACGTGATTAATGGACGGCCCCATATATTAGCTTAGCTAATATTAATGATTATCCAGAATTGAAAATTGACATTTAACTCATATACTATTGTAATGATTTTTTTTTACTCATAATAGGCTTGCGCTTGATCGCAGTTCACCTGATGGTAAGCGAAATTGCGATTTAAGGTGGAGCACGCTTGCCCAGAAGAAACCGGTTCACTCTTGCCTTGAAAACTGCTAGATTATAGTTATCAGGGAACAGGGAATTTGGCAAAGAATTCCACACCTTGGCAGTACGCACAATGAAGGTGGAGGCAAACCGCTTAGTACGCGACTTAGGCACCTCCACAGTATAACGATGCCGCCTTGGTGTTTCCCTACTCGTCCAATGGTGGAATGGGGCGAGGGGATATTATATTACTAGATTTTTTTTCCTTTATATAAATTTATTAAGTCAATATTGGTTTTATTCATGTCACATATCAAAAACTAATACTAATCAAATAACCCGCCCCTGATCGCCCCTGGTGCAAAGGTGCCCATCACGCTCGCTGCATTACCGCGCTGAATAGCTATGGCCAACCTCTGCACCAAGAACGACCCGGATCGGGAGTCACCGGTGACGTTATTTATTCTAAGAATTAGAATTGAATATTTACTTTGATACATATCATATACTTTTGTAAGGATATCATATCATTTGACTTGTAACTTTGGTGTTATCAATAAATGATTTGTATTTGTACCTATTTGTATTTGCTTAAATTCGATTCCTATTTAATTGTTCACAGATTGGCGAGCGGATATTAGGCCGTCTACAGTTCGCTTCCGACGTGGTTTCCAGCGATATTATGAAGAGCAGAGACGTGGGTCTCCCGCCTTACAACCACTATAGGAAGATATGTGGACTTACCGAGGCTAAGAGGTTTAAGGACTTACTAGGCTGGATGGATAGGAAGGTAAAACACCCCTTTTGTCCAACTGAATTGCTGAATAAATGGGAAAAATCCTATTCTCCCAACTGAATGGTGGGACATCTGGATGTAGGTACAAATGGGAATTTTATTTTTCACCAAAATTAATGTTGAAATAAATTATGAAAATATGGTAATTTTACTAATATCCTTCATATTGTAGGTTGCTTTGTATCTAATACTTTTCATTAAGCCAAGAAATTGTACTTGTACTCACTCAATCGGAGTAAATGTATGAAATATAAGTTAAGAAAAATTCTATTCTCCCAACTGAATGGTGGGACAATTGGATATAGGTACGATTACAAATGGGAATTTTATTTTTCACCAAAATTAATGTTGCAATAAATTATAAAAATATGGTAATTTTATTAATATTTTCTACATATTACAGATTGCTTTTTAGGGTTCCATACATAAAAGGTTAAAACGGGGCCCTATTACTAAGCCACCGTAATAGCTATATAGCTGAAAAAAAAACTTTCAAAAGATATGTATTTCTCGTGCCGCTATAACAAAAAATACTACAAAAAAAATCTTAAGGGGGTCGCCATACAAAAAACGTGTTTTTTTCGTATTTTTTTACTATATATATATTTCTAAAGGTAGACACTTAAAATGTTCACAAAAATATAAATGTATACTAGCTATCAAATTAAATTATAAAATTTAGGAAATAAATATTTAAGGGGGGATCCCATACAAAAATGGTACGGAACCTTTCATGAATTAGCCCAACTCGCACTTGGCCAATTATATCTATTATGGTAAGGGGAAGCGTAGTTTCAAATGTTATGTTTCCTGAATCTAGTTATGTTATTTCAGCAAGTGGAGACGCTAGCGACTTTCTACGAGCACCCGGACGACATCGATGTGATGGCGGCTATACTTGTCGAGAAACCTATGCCAGGTATTTCTTAATATATATAAATCTCGTGTCACAATGTTTGTCCTCAATGGACTCCTAAACCACTTAACCGATTATAATAAAATTCGCACACCATGTGCAGTTCGATCCAACTTGAGAGATAAGATAGTTTAAATCTCAAATTATAGTCGCAATTTTAATTTATTGCTAATTATTGTCTGTTATTATTTGTCAGTTACAATTATCTGTTAACTCCAAATGATTCTAACAGATGTCGATACCTTTCGACTGGGTTGAGTAAGTAATCAATAGATGGCGCTGCTATGGTAAATCTACGAACGTGTCATATAAGCTACACTGTCTATTTTTCATACCCCTAAGTGAGTCAAAACCACGTTTGCTGGGTCAGCTAGTAATAATAATGTTTTATTTTCAGACAAATTAACCCATAATAATACCAAAAGAGACGAAATAAAATACTAAATCTCAATATACAATTTATTTCTTATTTCTATTCTGGTGTACAAATATCCAAAATCTATAGAGATATGACTATATAGATAGACAGACACTGCAGTATAGCATTATTCGCTATCCGTATTGTATCCCAAAAGGAATCAATACGGGATCGAATAACCGCAAAAACTCAAAACCCGTGCAGGAAATCATGCCCGACGCGCTGCAATATCTTGGCTTGCCCATAAGGTTGCGAAATGTATCATTATCATTGCACCCTTATGGTACGAGTATGGTACGATCTTCTGGTGTACTTACTCCAGAAGATCGTACCATACCACACCGGTGTAAGTATCATACTTACGCCGGTGTGATTATTTTGCCTATAAGGTTGTGAAATGTGTCATTATATTGCACCCTTATGGTACGAGTATGGTACGATCTTCTGGTGTACTTACTCCAGAAGATTATTTTGCCCATAAGGTTGCGAAATGTGTCATTATATTGCACCCTTATGGTACGAGTATGGTACGATCTTCTAGTGTACTTACTCCAGAAGATTGTACCATACACCGTACCACACCGGTGTAAGTATTATACTTAGACCGGTGTGATTATTGTGCCCATAAGGTTTCGAAATGTGTCATTATATTGCACCCTTATGGTACGAGTATGGTATGATCTTGTAGTGTACTTACTCCAGAAGATCGATACACCGTACCACACCGGTGTAAGTATCATACTCAGACTAGTGTGGTTATTTTGCCCATAAGGTTGCGATATGAGTCATTATATTGCACCCTTATGGCACGAGTATGGTACGATCTTCTAGTGTACTTACTCCAGAAGATCGATACACCGTACCACACCGGTGTAAGTATCATACTTAGACCGGTGTGGTTATTTTGCCCATAAGGTTGCGAAATGTGTCATTATATTGCACCATTATGGTACGATCTTCTAGTGTACTTAAACTAGAAGATCGTACTATACACCGTACCACACCGGTGTAAGTATGATACTTACACCGGTGTGGTTATTTAGCCTAAAACCTACTGCACTTTATAAATAAAATAGAAAATAAAAATAATATTTGACGGGGGCGCCTATACAACATTGGTACGGAACCCATGCGCGAGTTCGACTCGCACTTGACCAATCATTTTTATTACACGCTTTTTATTAGCTTCACCTGTATGTTTGTTTGTAACCGACTTCTTTCAGCGCGATTTTGACCCACTTTAAACGGCCAGATTTCGTTGAAACTTTGTAGATTTACTGAGGACCGATGACAATACACTAATTTGATAAAATTATTCCATTTTTTTTGTATTTTTGTTTGTAACCGACTTCTTTGGGCGCGATTTTGACCCACTTTAAATGGCCAGATTTCGTTCAAAGTTTGTAGATTTACCGAGGACCAATGACAAAAAGAGTGTTTTTTAGTTTTTTTTAAACTATTTTTTTCCTCAGGAACAGCTCTAGGTCCCACCCTAGCTTGCCTGATGGCTGAACAGCTTCGACACTACCGACGCAGTGACAGGTTCTGGTTCGAACATAAACAACATCCGACCGCATTCACTGAAGGTAAGCGATTGGAAATTTGTTATTTATTACTGTATTAAAACTTTCGTAAGGCATATTTGAATAATGGTGGCGATTCAGCGGCACACACGACTAAACTAAATTTAAAGAAGCCCCGTCTCTTTTCATCTTAGGTGGCCAGAAAGAGACGGCACGTTCTGAACCACAGACAAAACAACTAAAACCACGTCAAATATGGAAAATGTAGGTAGTTTTAGAGGTGATACAAGTGAGTGCGGACTAAAGTCGCCTATATTTTCTACATTTGACGTGATTTTAGTTGGTTTGACTATGGTGCGGAACGTGTCGTCTCTTTCTGGCCACCTAAGATGAAAAGAGACGGGGCTTCTTTAAATTTAGTTTAGTCGTGTGTGCCGCTGAATCGCCACCAATGTTTGTATAACCGGCTATCACTTACGTTTATTTTGTCGGTATTAGCGGGACATGTTTCAGCACAATCAGTGTGCCATTCTCAAGGGCAGGAACACAGCCAACGTACGGCCTGCAGTGCAGGCCCACCCGTCACCGCGGACGTACGTTGGCTGTGTTCCTGTCCTTGAGAATGGCACACTGATTGTGCTGAAACATGTCGGGCTAATACCGACAAAATAAACGTAAGTGATAGCCGGTTATACAAACATTGTTATTTATTTATTGAATTTAATTAAAACGGTACATACATAGACCGATTACATTAGTTAAATATTAAAAGCATACATCTTATAAATAGTTTCATACTTGTAGATAAATCTTTTGTTGGTTGTGGGTCTGGGTGTTTACTTAATATGTATCTATATAAAAAATGTGTATGTATGTATATGTAGTATATCAGTTGTGTTAGCTACCATAATTGTTGTTTGCATGTTAGCTTCAGTATGGGGTTAACCAGCTGTGTGTGAAATGTGTTCTAATATAATATATAATAAACCTGATAGATAACCCATAGACTGCATGCAATAAATGATTTGAATTTGAAAAAATATTAATTTATTTATTAATAAAATGCGAGTGTGGCTCGGTGATAATAACGTCTACTTTTCAATCAGGCGGCCTCTAGTTCGATCCCGGCCCTACACCAATGACTTGTTTTTCAAGTTATGTGTGGATTTGCACTCGCGAGGAAAACATCGTGAGGAAACCGACATGTTTGAGGACCGCAATACGCAATACGAAGACGTATGTCATCCGCCAACCCGCACTTGGCCAGCGTGGTGGATTATGACCTATATCTCTCTCCTCGTGAGAGAAGGCCCCGAGTCCCAACAGTGGGAACGTATAGTGGGCTGCTTATGCTTTATGCTTATTTATTTATTTATTTACCCAAAATCTTGTAGGGGCGGCCATCTTGTTTTTGAAATTTGATTCTTTATTTCAGAACAACTGCTTGAAATCCGCAAGATGAGTCTTGCCAAGTTACTCTGTTCTCACGGCGATGGCGTCACTGCGGTACAATCTAACGCCTTTATTTTGCCAGGATATGGGTAAGTAAGAAAGAAAGAAAGAATCATTTATTTTGTGACACGAACTACAAAGAATGCATGTGACTAGGAGAAGTATGGATATGATTGTAAGAAGTAGCGGAAGTAGAGGTCGACCAAAGAAGACGTGGATGAATTGTGTGAAGGAGGATATGAATGAGAAGGGAGTGAATGTGGAGATGACGGCTGATAGAGTGGCGTGGAAGAGAAAAACAGGCTGTGCCGACCCCACCTAGTGGGAAGGAGAAGAAGAAGAACTACAAAGAAAAAATAATACACAAGAAACATAAAAGAAAATATTGACGAGCCACAAAACCGGCCCCAGCTCAGCGTGTGCTGTAGGCTGGAAAACGTCTGCTTTTCAATCAGACGGCCCCTGGTTCGATCCCAGTCCTACACCAATTACATGTTTTTCAAGTGTGTAGATTTGCACTCGCTTTGCGGTGAAGAAAAACATCGTGAGGAAACCGGCATGTTTGAGGACCACAATATCCGAAAGTGTGTCATCCGCCAACCCGCACTTGGCCAGCGTGGTGGATTATGACCTGAATCACTGTTCTCGTGAGAGAAGGCCCCGAGTCCCTGCAGTGGGAACGTAGGTATAGTGGGCTGTTTATGCTGTTTATAATGCTTCACGGGGGTTTGTCGTGTGATAGAAACTGGTGTTGAGGTGTGGCATGATATGACAGAGTGTAACATGATATGACAGAGTGTGACATGATAGATTGAAAACTCTTTATAGGATACAAATTATAGGAAACAAATTAAGTAATAGAAAAGCCTACGAAAAAGGTTGGAATGAAATCCTTTTATTACTTGGCAGGGTCTGTCACAGATTTATCGTGTGATAGTGTGATGTGACAGTGGGAGTCGGTCCCAGCAGTGGGAACGCATAGTGGTACGCAAAAAGTAGAGTTAATAGGCATCTTCTAGGTAAGCGTGCCACACCGTAGACTGCAGCGCAGCTTAACATCAGGCAAGCTGTAGTCAAACGCAAACCTATCAAAGATAAAAATTAAAAAAAATAGTGCGCTGCTTATGCTTTTGTCGCTGATAATTTATTCAAGAATACTATTTTCTTTTCAGAAACGAAATCACGGACTGCCGAAATTACGAAATGCCTAACTTGTCTTCCTTCCAAGATAACCGCTGTTACCCTTCAAACAATCAGGAAAGCAATTCCATACCTGATATAAAACACATTATTGACCCTAAATTCGGCACAAACCAGGCAAAAACTTCACCCTACACCCCTATGACCCTATTCGGTCAAAATAATCAGGCTTCATTTCAAATAGATCCAGTAAAGTTATTAAATTACAATTCTAATCAACATATTTACCCTAATCTGTACCAATTCGACCCAAATTTGCTAAAAACCGATACAAATTTACTTAAAGTTGATCCAAACATGCCCAAAACTGGGCCAGAAGTAAATGACCCAAATCTGGGTTATTCTGAGCCTAAAATAGGAAATATATTGTACCCCAACTCTGACCCAAAAGTAAGTATTTATCCTAATTTTTGAATTAGTAACCCTATAGTTTCTGAAGCTCACCAAAATTCCGATGCAGATATTACTGTTTCTATTCCAAATTATTCAAATACAGATTCTAAGAGAAACCTAGGTAATGGATATCCCTATATTTATTGATTTTGATTTGATTTTGGAAGTACTTTATTGACATAATTATTATTACATGTATGTACAGTAACTTAATATGCTAGATGTTTACTAGGCTAACAGCGCCTTTTAGAAACTTACGTCTAGGTACTCTAGGTATAATGGTTATCCTAATATTTACTAAAACAATACAAAATATAGTAAAAAGTAGTTTCATACAAACTGTTTTAGGGGAGGAAATTCCAAAAAAACTAATTATTAAAACATATATTCTAAGAGAAACTTAGGTCATGGATATCCTAATATTTATTTATTTTGATTTTATTGATTTGATTTTGGAAGTACTTTATTGACTTAATTATTATTACATGTATGTACAGCGTTCCTATTCTACACAACAATATTATTATATAATTATTAATAATTATTTATAATAATTATCAAGAAAAAATAAGGTAAATCCCAATTCAAGCAACAAATGAAATCATGGGGAAAAGCGGTTGGGATCCACTGTCGCTCTGCATAACAGGACCTTCTGGTACCTAGTGCTAAGCGCAGCGACTCTTCATTACATGACCTCCTTACGGCATTAAACAGAACCTATTTGTATGTTCACTTTACCTACTTGTACTTATAAGTTATATGTATATTTATTACACCTTGTTGTATATATGTTATTTGCTATGCCGTGATAAATAAAACCGTGAAAGATGTTTTTTTTTTAATTTTCTTTGGTAATCCTCTAAAACTTGGAAACATGTACACAACATATATCCCTTAAATGGATTTGTTTCACATTTAAAAAAATATATTTGTGTAATAGACATGTATTACCTACTGTCTAGGAAAAATTAGTAAAAAAAAAACTAGACATTAATTAACTTTTTTTTTGCAATAATGTGAGTGTTGTTTATAAACTACAAACATTGCGCAAAAAATAAAAAAAAATTAAATGAAGGTCAATTTTATGTAAGATTTTTTGTATGTTGTTTAAAAACAACATTGTCCATTTAAGGGTAGATGTGCAAAATCACCGCCAAGAATAAGGTACTGCTAATTTTAAATATCCTGAGTACAGAAATAAAATAAAAGACGAAAAATATTTTCAATAATTTTAATTCACTTGTGCATTGGTTACAATATATTTCGTGTGAAATTGTCTAATACATACATATATAATTTCTAGTGAAAATTTATGTTTTTAAGGCCCAGATGTTTGTATAGATACGCATGAATACTAGATGTTTTTAAAGCCAAGATCTTATTAAAATCTTATAGAAAATCAAATGTTTTAAAACCAAGATAAATATCAAAGGTTTTAATGTAAATCAGATGTTCTTAAAGCTAAGATTTTCGAAAAATCTTATTGAAAATCGATGTTTTAAAACCAAGATAAATATCAAAGGTTTTAATGTAAATCAGATGTTCTAAAAGCAGAGATTTCCGAAAAATCTTATTTAAAATCGATGTTTTTAAGCCAAGACAATACTAAAGGTTCTAATAAAAATCAGATGTATTAAAAGTCGAGATTTTCGAAAAATCTTATTGTTAATCAGATGTTTTTAAAAGCAAAGATAATATCAAATGTTCGAATGGAAATCAGATGTTTTAAATCCAAGATTTTCGAAAAATCTTATAGAAAATCTGATGTTTTAAGGCCAATATAATATTATAGGTTCTAATAAAAATCAGTTGTATTAAAAGCCGAGATTTTCGAAAAATCTTATTGAAAATCAGAAGTTTTAAAAACAAGATAAAGGTTCAAATAAAAATCAGCTGTTTTAAAAGCCGAGATTTTCGAAAAATCTTAATGAAAATCAAATGTTTGGTTCTAATAAAAATCTGATGTTTTAAAAGCCGAGATTTTCGAAACATCTTATTGAAAATCAGATGTCTTTAAAGCCATTGTTTTATAAAGAATCCTAATGTAAATCTTATTACGAGATCCATCGTAAGATTTCCAGATCAAACTTAAGGTGATTCGAGGAGGTTTGGCGCGTTCAATTCCAACGGGTTTTTAGCTATTTTTGCGCTTACCCTGATCGAACAACCTTAAACAGTTTTATCTTGGTAAATTACTGTTTTAATTTTTAAATTACCAAAAATTTAATACAAAATGTTTATTAAAAAGCTAACGATGAACAGAAAAAAATACTCATGTATTTTTTCTACTAAATTTAGAGATAATTTTGGCTACTCTAATAAATAAAAAAACATATTTTTTATACATATCGGTCATTTATAGGTAGATTTAAAAAATAATTTTCTCTTCTTTTCATAGGAGGTAAAAAAAAATAATGAAAATTCTTAGCTAAACAAAATACATTTTTTTTTTCAAAAATAAAACATAATATTCAATGCTAATCTTAGATGTAACATTTTTTAAATCAGTATTTTTTATATATTTTTTGGATGCCACCTGATTTTGTGTACTTAATCAAATCAACTACTTAACATTAAAATACATCTTACTCTTCACTAAAATATATTCATTTATTTACAAAAAAAAAAGGATTTGCACAAATAGGAAATAAAAGAAGACGACTGTCAGTAAACTACGCACGTAATTTTTTTTTACGAAAGTACGCCAAAATCTGCACGCATTTTTAGTAAAAACTTCCTGTCCATAGAGTATATATAATTGGATTAGTTCTAGTTTTGACATTGACATATACATATAGTGACATTTGTTTGTAATATTAATAGTTTATTTTTATAAGATTAAAAAAATGTACCTTTTTATGTAAACAAATCAATATATCATTTAACTAAGTACAATAAACTAAAATAGAACAAATTAAAGCAAAATCATTGTACCTGTATGGTAGGCGGTAAACAATTTTAACTACAGTACAGCGAACTAGAATAAATAGAATAGTAACTTGGCCGATAAAATGGTTCCACGCGTAATCGTAAAATACCGCGGTGGGCGGGGCAAAACAGCTACCCGCGCGCCCGCGTCGCGTCACATGGTGTGGCACGGCACCAATCGCGTGCGAGCTATGTGTGTGTGTGTTTCGTTGGGATAGCAGTATAATTGTGTGCGTAGATGGATCCAAATTCTAAGCGGCAATTGTATGGAGTTACTCTTCCGTTTATTCTAGTTCGCTGCTACAGTGTAAACTCCATATAACGTTGCTATTTTTTTTTGCTTTATACATAACTAATTTGCTAACTATTAATTTCTTACAGAAAATACTGTTTGTTAATTTTAAAAAGTCGTAAAATAAATTAAAATAATATTAATTTTATGTATGTATATTGCTTTCATGGAAGAAAATCGCTTTTAGCGACATTTGTGAAAATAATAGAAAAAATATTTGTAATTAATAATTAATTAGATAAAATATTTAGTTTAACTTGAAGTTCATATTATAAACTGAAATAAATGAAATTCTTAAGTAATATTCACACATTTTTTTTATAACTATTATTTACTATAAGTAATTTTACTACAAACTTTAAAGTTTAGCTAAAAATGTCAAACGACATAATCTGTGTCATAAAAGAGTGACTGGACTGTTTTTGCTAAAACTGGATTAATTATATTTAAAATTACTATTAATTAATTAATTTTAATTTTAAGCAGGCGGTGCAGAATACAACAATTAGTGAACGATAAAATATTAAATACCATTTCCTAAAATTGTACTAGAATATTTGTATTAAGGCGAAGATAAGAAAGAGCAAAATCTTAATTTTACAGTTTTTTTTCTATAAATCATTAACGGAAAAATATTGGAAAAATAGCTTACAGTCCATCTAAAGAACCACTTTAAGTGTACATACTAGTTGACCCGGCAAACGTTGTTTTGTCTCACTTAAGGGTACAGCGCCATCTATTGATTACTTACTCAACCCAGTCGAAAGGTATCGAAATCTGTTAGAATCATTTGGAGTTAACAGATAATTGTGACTGTCAAATAATAACAGACAATAATTAGCAATAAATTAAAATTGCGACTATAATTTGAGATTTAAACTATCCTATCTCTCAAGTTGAATCGAACTGCACATGGTGTGCGAATTTTATTATAATCGGTTAAGTGGTTTAGGAGTCCATTGAGGACAAACATTGTGACACGAGATTTATATATATTAAGATTTTGGTACAAATCAGATATGGAAAACAAACGGTTAAAAACTTAGATTTGTTAAACAGTTTTATTTCTAATTTTGTTTGGTACCAAAATAAGTATAAATACTCTTAGAATGGTTCTTTTGACGGCATTTTACCTATTTTTTCGATATATTTTTACAGATTACGATTTATAGCGAAGAAACTGTAAAATCAATATTCTGCTTTTAGCTTCGCCTTTCGTGTTTTTTAATACCTGAATATCATTGATATTTTTATTTTAATTAAAATCAATTGTTGTTTTGGATAAAACATTTTTTTCTTTACGCGTAAAGAAAAAAAATGTTTTATCGAAAAATTAAAAAAAAATGTTTTTTTAATACTTGAATATGATTGATGTTTTTATTTTAATTAAAATATCAATGGTAGTTTTGGATAAAACATTTTTTTCTTTACGCGGTCACGTAATATGAAAATATTTAACATCCATCGATGAAGTGAAAGAGAGATTAGATACGCCACGTCGTAAACGCGTTCGATTTATAGCGAAAAAACTGTAAAATAAGTTTTTTTTCCTTATCTTCGCCTTACGTGTTTTTTTTAATACTTAAATATGATTTATATTTTATTATAATTAAACAAAATTATTTACAAAAAAAATATTAGAATATTAGTATTTTTTCGTGAACGCAATATGAAAATTCAACATCTACTGATGAAGTGAAAAAGGGATAGATGCGTCACAAATCGAATGCATAGCCCGATTGTGCATCTCTATCGCTCATTCCGCATTCTCGCTTGCACGCTCGGCTCAGACGGAACGTTATAATAATACAGTGTAAACTCCATGTAACGTCACTCGATTTAACGACAAACTCTTTATAGCGTCGAAATCCATTTGTTTTAGTTGGTTTAGCTTGTATTCCGTACAATGATACATTTTATCTATTTAGCGACCACTCTCTATAACACCATAAAATGTCACTTCAGTGTCGTTAAATAGAGTTAACACTGTATTTTTTTTTAAATAAATGGTAATGCAAGCGACATTACGATCTAAGGTGTAGCGCCCTTACCCAGAAAAAACCGATTCACTCTTGCTTTGAAAACCGCTAGATTATAGTTATTGGGGAATTTGGCAAAGAATTCCACACCTTGGCGGTACGCACAATGAAGGTGGACGCAAACTGCTTAGTACGCGACTTAGGCACCTCCACAGTATAACAATTTTTTCACACGCTTTTTATTAGCTTCACCAGTATGTTTGTTTGTAACCGACTTCTTTGGGCGCGATTTTGACCCACTCTAAACGGCCAGATTTCGTTCAAACTTTGTAGATTTATTGAGGACCGATGACAATACACTAATTTGATAAAATTATTCCATTTTTTTGTATTTTTGTTCGTATGTTTGTTTGTAACCGACTTCTTTGGGCGCGATTTTGATCCACTTAAAACGGCCAGATAAGCGTGTTTTTTAGTTTTTTTTTTTAACTATTATTATTTAATTTATTGCATTACCATGGATACAAGTCCTTCAGTCGAACAGTATAACGATGCTGCCTTGGTGTTTCCCTACTCGTCCGATGGTGGAATGAGTACGTGACAAGTGTCAAATGTCAACAAGTCATGATTTTTCATGCGTGCGTTTGTTGAACGATTTATAAATCGTTATCACGTCAAAATATTTTTACTACTTAAACGACATTTTTTAATATATTTTATTAATTTATTTTTCTACATAATACTATCTTTTTTTCTTAAATAATACGTTTTATTAGAAGACACTAAAAATCGTGCAACAACTAAATTTTAACAAAAATTGAACCTAGTTTTTTTTTAATTATAAGTATTAGTTTTTACGAATTACAAATTAAAATTACTTTAGTGCTAGTTTTTAAGTAGTTATTTTCTTTTTTCACTAAACATTTCGCTAAGTATTTATTTTTCTATTCATTAGGAATTTCGAATCGAGTCAGAAAAGTCAATTATATTTTGGAAAATTTTAGGTTTTACTTATAACTAATTAAACATAAAAATTACTTAATTGTTAGTTTTTAAGAAGTTATTTACTATCTTTAGTAAACAATTCGCTTAAGTGATATCTTTCAGAAACATGTCAGAGAAGTCAATGTTATTTTTTTGAAAAATTTAAAGATTTTGTTTAACGATTTACTGAATAAAGTTACTAAATTGCTAGGTTTTAAGTAATTATTTACTTTTTTCTTAAAACATTTCGCTTTAGTAATATTTTTTACTAATTCTTTGACAAATCAAGTCAGAGAAGTCGATGTTATATTTTTTTTAATTTGAAGTTTTTGTATAACGAATTACAAATTTAATTACTAAATTGCTAGTTTTTAAGTAGCTATTTACTTTTTTCAGTAAACATTCTGTTTACATCAAGTCGGAGAAGTAGATGTAATTTTTTTTTGAAAATTTTGTTCCAAATTTGGAAAATTTAAATTTTCGAGTTTTGAAAATCGGTTTCGTTTTGAAACCTTGTCAAGAAGTGTTGTAGCCTTATCGTCAAAAGTGTCCGTTTCTTTCTTCATGGTACGTAGGGGAAGACCTGGGTTATTCTTCCGGTACCCCTGTAAACACAAAAAAATATATATTATTATTATTTTTTTACATTCACACACGGCTGGTTAGCCCCATACTGAACCATTTCTAGCTCGTATTATGGTTGCTAACACAGCTGATATACTACATATACATACATACATACATACATATTATATATAGATACATATTTAACACCCAGACCCAAAGCCAACAAATTTAGTTAAGCACAAAGATGTTGACCGGGCCGGGAATCGAACCCGGAATCTTCTGATTAGCAGTCCGGCATGGTAACCTTTACGCCAACGAGGTCGTCGACCTACAAAAACTCGTTAGTATTTTTGGGGACTACATTGAGAGGCGTCAAATAATAATAGTTAAAAAAAACTAAAAACCACGCTTAGCTGGCCGTTTACAGTGGGTCAAAATCGCGCCCAAAGAAGTCGGTTACAAACAAAAATACAAAAAATGTAATAATTTTATCAAATTAGTGTATTGTCATTGGTCCTCAATAAATCTACAAAGTTTCAACGAAATCTGGCCGTTTAAAGTGGGTCAAAATCGCGCTCAAATAAGTCGGTTACAAACAAACATTACAAACAAACATTACAAATAAACAAACATTACAAACAAACATACAAACAAACATACAAACAAACATTACAAACAAACATACAAACAAACATACAGGTGAAGCTAATATAAAGCGTGTAAAAATGGCAAAGAATCCATGGAGTAACAGTGTAAATAAGTTTGGGAAGCCCTGGTATATATGGTATAGATAAAGGTGTAAACGCACCGCGTGCCCAGTCCGGCGGTGAAGAGCAGCTGTCTCCCTTTCGCCAAGTACTCCGGGCAGCGCACGAACCGGAACAACGCCGGTGCGGTCTCACCCGAACGCAGCTCCGAGTCCCGGGACATTATGCCCTGGGGGAAAAAAATGTGTTTTTTATACTAAAATATAAAAAAATGCATAAGTATTACGTTTGTTGTATTGGAGGAGCCTTATGTATCTATTTTATTAAATTTATGTAATTTAATTTAAAAGATAATGGTGGCAATTCTGGCGAACACACGACTAAACTAAATTTAAAGAAGCCCCGTCTCTTTTCATCTCAGGTGGCCAGAAAGAGATGGCACGTTCTGAACCACAGACAAAACAACTAAAACTCAAATATGGAATGTGCAGGCAGTTTTAGAGGTGATACAACTGAGTGGGGTCTAAAGTCGCCTATATTTTCTTCATTTGACGAGATTTTTGTCGTTTCGACTATGGTGCAGAACGTGCCGTCTCTTTCTGGCCACCTGAGATGAAAAGAGACGGGGCTTCTTTAAATTTAGTTTAGTCGTGTGTGCCGCTGAATCGCCACCACTGGTGGCAATTCTGGCGAACACACGACTAAACTAAATTTAGAGTAGTCCTGTCACTTTTCGTCTTTAGTGAACAGAAAGAGACAGCACGATTTGAACCATACACAAAACTACTAAAATCACGTCAAATATGGAAAATGTAGGCGATTTTAGAACACACCCTAAAAGAAACTACATTTTCTATATTTGACATGGTTTTAGTTGTTTTGTCTATGGTTTAGATCATGCCGTCTCTTTCTGAGCTTATTAAAAAAAGCTTAAAAATTACATTCGTTGTATGAAAGCCCCACTTAAGTATCTATTTTATTTAATTTTTATAATTGTATTTGAAAGGTAATGTACATTTATACATTCTTTGAACATTTTTGGTGTCTATAAGCTATCGTTATTGATATATAGCAAAATAATTATGGAGGTTAATCTGACACGATCATCGAAACTAAGCAACGGTCGATGCGGACGGTGATTGGATGGGTGACAAGGCTGTTGTTTTTATCTGGGCACTACCGCGGGTCGGATGACACGTTAAATTGTAGGTTCCGGCTGTTAGTCTTAGTACAATCAGTCGTTATGCCAAGTCAGAGAAATTCGGGCCGCTTGAAAACTCTCGACACCGAAGCTTGGCCACTTAGCTCACTCGAAGAAGAATAATATAAGAATTAAAGTATACTAGAGGTTGCCCGCGGCTCCGCCCGCGTGTAGGTCGCTTTCCGCGTAACCTGTGGAAAAATTCTATTGTATCCTATTCCCGTGCCGATTTTATATAAACACTAGCTGACCCGGCAAAAGTTTTTTTACCTTAATAAAAAAATAAAATCTAAATATACAGTAGCCGATTCTCAGACCTACTGAATACGCGTATAAAATTTGGAAAAAATCGGTCAAGCCGTTTCGGAGGAGTACGGTAACAAACACTGTGACACGGAAATTTTATATATAAGATTTAACAATTATTGTGGATTCTCACGTGATACCCGTAAATCATTTAAATATATATTTTCTATGAAAATTTTAGAGCAACAGTATGTGAGTGTGTGTGTGTATATGTATTGTGTGTGTGTGTGTGTTTACCTCGATGATAGCGGTCTGCCGGACGCTGCCTACGTGTACGGTGCACTGGAAGCCGGGATATATCGCAGTCGAGTGCCGCAGCAAGTGAACTGTCGCCTGCGAATATAAAATTATTAAATTTAAGTTTTTCGTGTTTTTTTCTAAGTCAAAGTAAAATAAAAATAAAAATACTAGGACACATTTCACACACGGCTGGTTAGTCCCATACTGAACCATTTCTAGTTCGTATTATGGTTGCTAACACAACTGATATACTACATATACATACATACATCTTATATATAAAATTTCCGTGTCACAGTGTTTGTTACCGTACTCCTCCGAAACGGCTTGACCGATTTTTTCAAAATTTTATATGCGTATTCAGTAGGTTTGAGAATCGGCTACTGTATATTTTTTTTTTTTTTTTTTTTATTAAGGCAAAACAACGTTTGCCGGGTCAGCTAGTATTATATATATAAATACATACATATTTAACACCCAGACCCACAGCCAACAAATTTAGTTAAGCACAAAGACGTTGACCGGGCCGGGAATCGAACCCGGAACCTTCTGATTAGCAGACCGGCATGGTAACCTTTACGCTAACGAGGTCGTCGTCAAAGTTCTTTATTGATAAATTTTAAATTTACACGTCATAACACATATTAAATAAATTAAAAATGTATATAGCTACTAGCTGACCCGGCAAACGTTGTTTTGCCTCACTTAGGGGTATGAAAAATAGATAGTGTAGCTTATATGACACGTTCGTAGATTTACCATAGCAGCGCCATCTATTGATTACTTACTCAACCCAGTCGAAAGGTATCGACATCTGTTAGAATCATTTGGAGTTAACAGATAATTGTGACTGTCAAATGGACTCCTAAACCACTTAACCGATTATAATAAAATTCGCACACCATGTGCTGTTCGATCCAACTTGAGAGATAGGATAGTTTAAATCTCAAATTATAGTCGCAATTTTAATTTATTGCTAATTATTGTCTGTTATTATTTGACAGTCACAATTATATGTTAACTCCAAATGATTCTAACAGATGTCGATACCTTTCGACTGGGTTGAGTAAGTAATCAATAGATGGCGCTGTACCCCTAAGTGAAAAAAACAACGTTTGCCGGGTCAGCTAGTCATATATAAAAATGTCATTAAATAATAATAATTAAATGGAATCAATCAAAATTCAAAAATGTCACAAATACTTATAGAAAGCTAAAATGGAGATGGACGGGACATATGATAAGAGAAAGTAAATAAAAGTTGACAAGAATAATAACCGAATGGTACCCTAGAGATGGCGTAAGAAGTAGAGGAAGGCAACGTAAACGTTGGGAAGACGACATAATGAGGATAGCAGGAACTACATGGACGAGAGTAGCTAGAGAGAGAGGAAAATGGAAGTATTTTCGCGTAGAAAACGGTCACACTTACTTATTATTAAAAGTTGGAATGAGTCCAACAGTGTCGGTGCTTTCCGAGCACCATCTTCAGGGGCGAGTGTTACACGGACCGCCGCCGACGAGATCCGCGCGCGCACAGTGCACTCGCCCCTGAAGATGGTGCTCGGAAAGCACCGAAACTGTTGAACTCATTCCAACTTTTAATAATAAGTAAGTGTGACCGTTTTCTACGCGAAAATATTACGATGCTTTACGTGAACAGTTTACAATGAAAATGGAAGTGTTTGGAAGAGGTCTTTGTCGCAAGACAAGCTGTAAATATAAGCGTGTAAATAATTAGTTTTAAGTTAATCACGTAATATCAGAAATAAAGGCTTATTTTATTTCTACACGCTTTTTATTAGCTTCACCTGTATGTTTGTTTGTAACCGACTTCTTTGGGCGCGATTTTGATCCACTTTAAACGGCCAGATTTCGTTCAAACTTTGTAGATTTATTGAGGACCGATGACAATACACTAATTTGATAAAATTACGGTTTTCTATAAAAAGCGTGTTTTTTAGTTTTTTTAAACTATTTTTTGTAATTTATTTTAATATTAGTAACAATAGTTTAATTTACATTTTTTTTTTAAATATTAGGACTCATTTCACACACGGCTGGTTAACCCCATACTGAACCATTTCTAGTTTGTGTTATGGTGGCTAACACAACTGATATACTACATATACATACATACATATTTTATATAGATACATATTTAACACCCAGACCCACAGCCAACAAATTTAGTTAAGCACAAAGATGTTGGCCGGGCCGGGAATCGAACCCGGAACCTTTTGATTGGCAGTCCGGCATGGTAACCTTTACGCCAACGAGGTCGTCAATCATGTGATACCAGAAATAAAGGTTTATTTTATTTTTTAAATCGACTTTTACCTGGAAGAACATGCATCCCCTAGGGTCAGTGGGGTCATCAAGTAGCACTCTATCTTCACACACACACTCCCCGTTGTCCAGACGTTGATCTTTCGTCTCTATCTTTTTATCTTCGTCACTGTCACTCCTGTAGATGTTCAATTCGTTGCCTTCAATGTCCTGGGAAAAAGTGCAAATACAAATCATTTATTGATAGCACTAAAGTTACAAGTCAAAAAACATATTATTGTTACGTGCTGGACGGGGCACTCTGGATAAAGGTATATGACTAAAACGTCGGTTTCGTGGATAACTAGGATTTATTCACTATGGAATCCCCACGCTGATACGTGTCTGGTCTTCCAACTCGTCGAAACGTCCAAATCGTGTGCAGTCGCAATCCTTATTCCTCGCCGGAGTCGTACACCCGTAGTCACTAATCGCACTTTTCACTCGTAGTATCGCTCGGAGTTAACTCTACGACAACTCGCAGATAATTGTCCTCACTAGACCGGTCCACTCGCTTATATACGGTAAACAAGTCTCTACAAAGTTGTAGGTTCCGAACTTTCCTTACTACTCTCCAGTACAATATACAATGTTCAAGTTACTGTGTGTGTTGTGGGACAATAAATATGTGTGAGAGCGAGACCGAAGGTGTTCGTGTGTTTTCTAAAACATTCTATTCTGGTAGCTTTACGACAATGTCATTACAAAAGTATATGATATGATTCAATGTCAATTTTCACTTCTAATTCTAGTATCACTACAAAAGTATATGATATGCATCAAATATCAATTTTCAATTCCAGATAATAATTTATATTATAAAAAGTTTTATCTAAATAAATTTGGGTTATGAATATACAGTATTTAACACCCAGACCGACAGCCAACAAATTTAGTCCATCACAAAGATGTTGACCGTGCCGGGAATCGAACCTGGGACCCTCTCGTTGGCAGTCCGGCATGGTAACCAATACGCCAACGGTGTCTTGAAAAAAAAAACAAATTACCTTGATCAATACGTCTTCAGCATTAGCTATGTCTTGAAGAAGATTCTTGTTTTTCCTTCTAGAGTGCTTTCTGTTTTTTTGTGTGAGTGTTTCTTTTGTTTCTTTTAGCTGTGGACAAACAACAAATATTATTTTTGGTTAAATTGTTTTCGCCAAATGAAACAAATTTGAGGGTTCTTTGCTATGTCACATGTAAACTGCCCAAAAATACCTAAAAGGAATCCCTACATCATCCAAATGAAGAGGTTAGAGAACTGAACAGAAGAAAGCCCCCGCGGATACTAACTGATTAATAGGATCCCGTTTTTACCTTTTAGGTACGGAACCCTAAATTATTTGGTAATACAGTGTAAACTCCATGTAACATCACTCGATTAAGCGACAAACTCTCTACGTAACGCCTCTGAGTCCTCATAATTTAAATTATGAACATTTTAAGCGATTTATAATACGTTATTACGTAATAAAATAAATATCATATTATCTCTTTCCTCCTGAGAGAAGGCCCCGAGTCCCAGTATTGCGAACGCATAGTGCTGCTCATCTTGGTATAACCTAAGTGGCTAAGCTCTAGTGTCGAGAGTTTTCAAGACGCCGGATGCCTTCCGGCGCCTTGAAAACTCAAACTCTTACTTGGCTTAAGAACTGCCAATACTAGTAGAAGTAATTGTAAAGACAAACAGCCGGGAATTACAATTTAATGTGCCCTCCGACCCACAGCTTCCAGATGAAAATACTACTTTTTAAAAGACAGTCTTGTGCATGTGACCATGCACAAGACTGTCCGCATCGACCGTTGCTTAACTTCGATGATCGCGTCAGATCACCTTAGTTATCTGAGCTATAGGCACTAAATGCTTATACAATGTATATATCTTATATCTTAATATATATATAAATCTCGTGTCACAATGTTTGTCCTCAGCGGACTCCTAAACCACTTAACCGATTATAATAAAATTCGCACACCATGAGCAGTTCGATCCAACTCGAGAGATAGGATAGTTTAAATCTCAAAGTATAGTCGCAATTTTAATTTATTGTTAATTATTGTCTGTTATTATTTGACAGTCACAATTATCTGTTAACTCCAAATGATTCTAACAGATGTCGATACCTTTCGACTGGGTTGAGTAAGTAATCAATAGATGGCGCTGTGCCCCTAAGTGAGGCAAAACAACGTTTGCCGGGTCAGCTAGTCTGTATATAGTTACCTCGAGTCTCCTCTTGCAGTGGTAAGGAGGACATCCCCCCCAAGTGGGACGAACCCCCTGTTTGTAACCGGGGGGGATAGCTAACAACACCATCCCTGGTCGGACCTGAGGGGGGACAAACGTATGTTATGAAGCTAGAGTGTTAAGATTATACAATACAAATAGAAACACTGTAATGAAGTATAGAAGAAATGAATATTAAGAGGGGGACCGCATACAATAAACGTGATTTTTGGTTTCTTTTTTAAGCTTAATTTTAATAACGTTAACGGTTAGACACTTAATATTTTTTAGAGAATATGAAGATGAATAATTCCGTTCAAAATAAATTATTAGATAGAAATTAAATAAATATTTAATGGATATATGAGAGCCCCATAAAATAAATATAATTTTTAAGCAATTTTACAGATACTATGTATAAGCATTTAGTGCCTGTAACTCGATACAGGCACTAAATGTTTATGCCTGTATATGATATCTATAACGACCTTTGGCCCTTTAAATATTCACAGAAAATTTAATTATATAGTAACTATAAAAATCGATTATAAAATTGGAATAACACGAATATTTAAGGGGGACTCCCATAGAAGAAACATGTTTTTGTAGAGCCATGTTATCCAGAATAATAAAGAGTTAATATTAGGAAACATTTCACACACTTTTTTTATTTATTTTGCTGGCAAGCCCTACTACATATACATACACAAATACTTTATTTATATATACATATTGAACACCCAAACCGATAGGACCGTTGGCCGTGCCGGGAATGGAACCCGGTACCCTCTGTTTGGCAATCCTGCATGGTAACCATTACGCCGACTACGTACGTACCTCCGGGCAGGGTTGATGCAGACCGAGCGAGGCGGGCTGGCCGGCGCGCGCGGCGCCGCAAGGCACGCGGTTGCGGTAGATGCTGCGGACGCACACCACTTTGAACGAGCCCTCGTCTAGGGGACCTGGGGACACACATACTTGTTTATATTGCTAGAGAGAGAGAGAGAGAGAGAGAGAGAGAGAGAGAGAGAGAGAGAGAGAGAGAGGGGGGGAGAAGGTGTGTGTGTGTGAGAGGGAAGTGGGTGAGAGTGCGGGAGGGGTGGGAGAGCAAGAGTCAGGCGTGAGAGAGAGGGAAAGAGAGGGTGAGGTGGAATAAAGAGGGAGGTGTAAGAGAGAGAGAGGAAAGAGATACGAGGGGAGAAAGATCGAATGAGAGATATTGATGATGAAAATGAGAATGATGAGAATAGAAAATAACGGATAGCAAATAAGTGAGATCTGACTACCCTGTCCTAGTAATATTATCAATGCGAAAGTTTGGTATGAATGTTTTTTTTTCTTTCACGCTACATACTACTGAGTATGTAGTACTCAGTAGTATGTAGCATACTACTGAGTACTACATACTCAGTAGTTTACTACTGAATAGATTTTAATGAAAGTTTACAATATTATAGCTTATACGTCAGGATAACATATAGGCTATAATTCAAGAAGACAGTGCGTTAATTGTCCAAAATATATGAAAATATACTGTAACTGACATTTTACAAAGCTGACAGTCAACGACATGTCTACAATGACTGTCATGTCAGTTTTCTTCAAACAGTTTTATTCATATATATAATAAATTAGGACGCATTTTCCACACGGCTGGCTAGCCCCATGCTAAACCATTACTAATTTATATTATGGTTGTTAACACAAGAGAGCACACACAACGTAGGGTCCTAACCACTAGACGATCACGGCCAAGCTCTCTTCTAAGCTGCTGAGCCGTCGCACCAAAATACGAATATATAAGACAGTAGTCAGGCCGATCTTACTGTATGGGTGCGAGGCCTGGACTTTGACGCAGAAAGAAGAGACCAAACTTCTTGTCACGGAGAGAAAGGTGTTGCGTAAAATGTTTGGTCCTGTCCGGAGAGACGATGGTAGCTGGCGCGTCCGTAAAAACAGGGAGCTACAGGAGTTGTTTGGCGAACCAAACATCGTGGGAGAGTTTAAGGCTCAAAGACTCCGATGGCTTGGACACCTGGTAAGGATGGGGGAGGATCGGGCCGCTAAGAGAGCCTATTTAGGGAAGCCGGAGGGACGCCGTCCAGTTGGCCGCCCTCGGTACCGCTGGAGTGACGCCGTCGAAAGGGACCTTGGCGAGCTTCAAGTGGCTGACTGGAGAGGAATGGCGCAACACCGTGACGAGTGGCGCCGTCTGTTGTCGGAGGCCAAGACCCACTTTGGGGTTTTCGTGCCGGAGCAGTAAGTAAGTAAGTTGTTAACACAACTGATATACTACATATACGTACATAAATACTTTATACCGATACATATTTAACACCCAGACCGAAAGACAACAAATTAAGTTCATCGCAATGTTTCGTAATCGCAAGTGGCCGTGCCAGGAATCGAACCCGAGCAATCCGGCATGGAAACAATACGGCAACAAGGTTGTAAAATATAACTTAAACTTATAGAATGGAGAGACAGAATGAGACGTCAGAAGCCTTCGAGTAGCTCGAAAAGTTTCGAAACCAGAGGTTAGCCACTAAGCTAAAACAAAGATGTAGATAAAAAATGGAGAGACAGAATGTGATGTCAGAGGCTTTCGGGTGGCTTGAAAACAGTCGACACCAGAGCTTAGCCACTAAGCTAAAACAAAGAAGTAGATAAAGAATGGAGAGACAGAATGAGATTTCAGAGGCTTTCGGGTGGGTTGAAAAATCTCGACACCAGAGCTTAGCCACTAAGCTAAAACAAAGAAGATCTTACCTATAAGCATAGTGTCTCCTTCGAACAGCTGTCCCTTAGTCAACAGTCCGCCCACGACGGGGCCGCTAGAGTCTCCCACGTGGAATATTTCGTCGATTTGGAACTCACAGGTTTCCTGAAAAAATAATGATCTACTATACTATAAGAAAAGGGAAAGTAGAAGGCACCAGACCGCGCGGAAGGTCACCCACGAGGTGGACTGATCAAATCAAGGTAGCAGTTGGAGGCTCCTTGAATGACTGTAGCCGGATGACATCCAGCAGGCAGAGATGGCGAGATGTCGTGAGGCAAATTATATCCGCTCCCTCTATTGACCCTCCATGACGATCACGACCGCTCTAACAAGAGCGTCACGAATAAGAAGAAGATACTATAACACTATTTGTCCTGACTCATTGATTCACTCACTCATTCATTCATTCGTTCGTTCATTTATAGGCAACGCAGAGCCCAAACGGCTGGACCTAGGGATATGAAATTTGGAGGGTGTATTTGTTTTAGTACGTAGACGTGTGTACTAAGAACGGATTTTTGGTAATTCTATAAAGCGAGGCGATGTGCAGAGAATATTATCCCTGGCTCATTGAAAATAATAATCTAATATACTATAAGACTCTTTGTCTTGACTCATTCATTCACTCACTCATTCATTCGTTCATTCATCTCTGATTCGAGCATCATCAAATTTGGAAGGTAGGTAGTTTATTATACATAGCTTCCTATGATAAAATATGAACAAAATTGTCCAAGTGGTTGTCAAGCAATACCTCATCGTGCGAGGCGGTGTGCTTCGCCGGCGGGGGCGGCAAGGCCAGGAGGTACGCGTGGAGTGCCGCTAGACCCATGCCGCGGACGCAGGATATCGGAAACACTGGCACAATGCTGGATACACTGAAACAGAGGAAAAATTGGTCAAGTGCGAGTCAGACTCGCGCTTGAAAGGTTCCGCGCCATTATCGGCGACGGGTTAACCAGCCGTGTGTGAAATGAGTCCTAATAATAATAATAAAAAAATGGGTTAATAGATAAACATTTAATTCACAATTTGTCAAATTATAAGTCCGTTTACATAAAAATATTATACAACTAGCAGATCTTGATTTTTTGTTTATTTGTTTGACGCGAATAGACTCCGAAAATATATTTTATTTTATTTATTTATTCATTAGGTCACATTTTACACACGGCTGGTTAATCCCATACTGAACAATTTTTAGTTCGTATTATGGTTGCTTACACAACTGATATACTACACTGTACATACATATTTTATATCGATACATATTTAACACCCAGACCGACAGCCAACAAATGTAGTTCGCCACAAAGATGTTGACCGTGCCGGGAATTTGATGCCCAAAAATCAAACTTTTCCTCTTTATATATTGAAATTTTCCCTGATTGTGTTTGCTAAAAACATCACGGAGCCCGAGACATTTCCAACGAATGCTGTACCGTGGAAATCGGTTCGTGCGTTCTGGAGTTATAGCGTCAGGAAGGAAAACACGACTTATTTCTATATACAACTAGCTGACCCGGCAAACGTTGTTTTGCCTTAATAATTATTTCTAAATATACAGTAGCCGATTCTCAGACCTACTGAATACGCATATAAAATTTGGAAAAAATCGGTCAAGCCATTTCGAAGGAGTACGGTAACAAACAATGTGACACGGAAATTTTATATATAAGATATATATACGAAAGTACTGGACCGATTTGAAAAATTCTTTCACCGTTGGGAAACTACATTATCCCCGAGTAACATAGGCTATATTTTGTTTCTCTTTGCAACTTAGATTATTTTATAGCCCGTGCGAAGCCGGAACGATCTGCTAGCAGGTAAAATTTTATGTCCCTCACACTCTTCGCCTTTAGGCATGCAATATTGACAAAATCACACAGAATAAAAATAAGTAGTATAATAGTGTCGCGATGCTCCCAGAATAGAATTACCTCGAACTTTCTAGCATAGAAGATTCGAAAACTTCCCGAACGCCGCCTGTTTGTTTACGTGTGTAAACAAACATCTTCTATCTCACTCACACACTACCACGAATTCTCCTGGGGAATATAGTTCCGAACGTTCGATATATAGAACTTACGAGAGCTTGTATGATCGGGTATAAAAGAGCGGATACGAAACGATCGGAGGACAGTTATCTGCGAGTTGTCGTAGAGTTAACTCCGAGCGATACCCCGAGTGAAAAGTGCGATTAGTGTCTACAAGTGTACGACTCCGGCGAGGAATTAGGATTGCGACTGCACACGATTTGGACGTTTCGACGAGTTGGAAGACCAGACACCTGTCAGCGTTGGGATTCCATAGTGAGTAAATCCTAGTTAACCACGAAACCGACGTTTTAGTCATATACCCAAACCTTTATCCCGAGTGCCCCGTCCAGCACGTAACAATAGTATAATAGTAGTAATATATAAAATTTCCGTGTCACAGTGTTTGTTACCGTACTCCTCCGAAACGGCTTGACCGATTTTTTCCAAATTTTATATGCGTATTCAGTAGGTCTGAGAATCGGCTATTGTGTATTTAGTTTTTTTTTTTTTACTAAGGCTAAACAACGTTTGGCGGATCAGCTAGTAGTAGTATAAATATATGACGGCGCGTTCGATCTGAAGAGCGGGCGAGTTGCGATGTCAGTGTCAGCTGACACTGACTTGTGACTAACGTCGGAGGCCCGCTCTGACGCAACAGCCAGCGCTAGCACGGAACGCGGAGCGGCAGTTCGATTCGAGACAGCAATCGGTTCGCATCGTGCGCAAGCGCTACGTGTTGGCTGGAGTGTCGATCTAATAAGCGGAAATAATTGTCAATCTACCTACCTGCGATTATATTTTGTGATTCGATTGTAATATACCTTCATTATAAATTGAATGCCACGTTTTCATTTCTCCACGCCCGAATACCCACGCCACCCACATCTGCAACTAAAATGGATGACGAGGAAGAACGCCCTGCCGTCCCGTCATATAATACTTACTCGTCGTGATCTTCGTGAGGCTTGCTGGTATCGATGGTGTCCAGTATACGCTTGTGCGGACCACACACGCTCCGCGCTAGGCTCTCGTCCGTTATAAGGAGGGGTCTCTGCAAACAGTTAACAGTTTATCTTCTTATTATATATAAAATTTCCGTGTCACAGTGTTTGTTACCGAACTCCTCCGAAACGGCTTGACTGATCTTTACCAAAATTTATATGCGTATTCAGTAGGTATGAGAATCGGCTACTGTGATTTTTTTTAACCCTACGTGATAAGGGTGGTTCACCCTTAAATATTTTTTTAAATTTTTAGATTATTATTTTTTTAATTTATTTTTTATAAAGAGGCATTAAAAAATACACACAACCCTAAAATTTTACTGTTTTATCATCAACCCCTATTTTTTATGGTCATTTTAGTATTTTAATCATTTTCCATCCCGCTTGATAGCTGATCCAATATAGTGTAACTGTACTTCGAGTAAAAATCTAATTTTTATGAAGAAAATAACTAACAAAATTTAACCTGTTATATGCTTAGTATTACCAATCTTAAATACTTAAAATTTGCCTCGCCTTTACTGGTGAGTGAAATGCCACACCATACCATAGACTGAATGTCCCATACGTTTACAATTATCTTGTCACCTTATAATAGGCGGCGAGTATAGTTCCGAGGCTGCCCAGCAATCGGAGTACAGGTGCTACAAGCTTATACATAAATAAAACAGACACTTTTTAAATCTACAATAAGGACCATTATTCCTGCCATCTTGATGTTCTTGTCACCTAATTTTCTCTGTCACTTTTCTCACCTTATTTCAGGCGAGTATACTTCAGAGGCTGGCCAGCATTCGGGGTATAGGCGCTACAATCGTCACAAAGCGGCCCTATATGTCATACATAAATAGAACAGACACTTTTTGAATCTAGACAACAACAATAAAAGGACAATTGTTCCTGCTATCTTGTTGTTTCTGTCACCTAATAGTTCCTGTAAACTAAGTGTTCCTGTCACCTAATTGTTTCCGCAAATTTGCTCACCTTATTATAAGCGGCGAGTATAGTTCTGAGGCTGGCCAGCATTCAGGGTATAGGCGCTACAAGCGTCACATTGCGTCCCTATGTGTCATACATAAATAGAACAGACACTTTTTCAATCTAGACAACAACAGTATAAAGACAATTGTTCCTGCCATCTTGTTGTTCATAGTTAGTTGTTCCTGCCACCTAATTGTTCCTGTAACCTAATTGTTCCTGCCTCTTAATTGTTAAGTCACCTAATTATTCCTGCCATCTAATTGTCCTTGTTACCTAATTGTTCCTGTAACCTAATTATTCCTGCCATCTAATTGTCCTTGTCACCTAATTGTTTCTGTAACCTAATTGTTCCTGTCACCTAATTATTCCTGTCACCTAATTGTTCCTGCCACCTAATTGTTCCTGTAACCTAATTATTCCTGCCATCTAATTGTTTCTGTCACCTAATTGTTCCTGTCACCTAATTATTCCTGTCACCTAATTATTCCTGTCACCTAATTGTTCCTGCCACCTGATTGTTCCTGTCGCCTAATTGGTCCTGTCGCCTAATTGTTACTGTCGCCTAATTGTTCCTGTCACCTAATTGTTCCTGTCACCTAATTGTTCCTGCCACCTAATTGTTCGTGTCACCCAATTGTTTCCGGCATTTTGCTCACCTTATTATAAGCGGCGAGTATAGTTCCGAGGCTGGCCAGCAGGGGGCGCACGGCGAGCGGCGCCAGCTCGCACTTGGACACCACGATGGAGAAGGGAAGCTGGAGGGCGAGGAGGATGCCCATATGCTCCTCGGTTATTGGTGTGATGCCCGCTGTTGCCGAAATCTGGGGGTGGAAAAGGTTTTTTTTTTAGTTAGATAGATCTTATGTATATGTTACAAGTATTCTGTTTGTGCATATTTAAATAAAATAAATATTTGAGAGGGGCTCCCATACAACTATGGTACGGAATCTTTCATGCGCGAGTCCAACTCGCACTTGGCCAATTATTTGTAATTGTAATAAGTTTAGTTCAGTACAGTTTGGTATAGCTCAGTACAGTTTAGTATAAATCAGTTCAGTTTGGTATATCTCAGTACAGTTTGGTATAACTCAGCTCAGTTCGGTATATCTCAGTACAGGTTAGTATAACTCAGTTCAGTTTGGTATATCTCAGTACAGTTTAGTGTAACTCAGTTCAGTTTGGTATATCTCAGTACAGTTCAGTAGTAACGCACCACCAGCTGCGCATAATGTGGCGAGTATCCAGTCAGGCCGTGGCACGTGGTCCGCTGATACTTGGAATATCCGGCAAGGTCGAGCAAGGACACGAGTTTGTAAGGCTGAGAATTTTTTTTTGTGAGATTTCGACTGTGGTCTTATTGGAAAACTTGTACTTTGATGAACAAAATCGCAATGTCAAGTATTTATAAATTCTTATCAAAACTTAAAAGATTTACTATAGTATAGTATTTTTCTCTTTCTTTTTACGTCAATAACTTTTGTATTTGTAATAGTTCAGTACAAATTGGTATAGCTCAGTACAGTTTAGTATAATTCAGTTCAGTTTGGTATAGTACAGTATAGTTTAGTATACCTCAGTACAGTTTAATATAACTCAGTTCAGTCTAGTATAACTCAGTTCAGTTAGGTATAATTCAGTTCAGTTTGGCATATCTCAGTACAGTTCAGTAGTAACTCACCACCAGCTGCGCATAATGTGGCAAGTATCCAGTCGGTCCGTGGCGCGTGGTGCGCTGATACTTGGAATGTCCGGCGAGGCCGAGGAATGACACGAGTTTGTAAGGCTGACAATTTTTTTGTGAGATTTCGACAGTAGACTCATTGGAAAACTTGTAGTTTGATGAACAGAATCGCAATCTCAAGTATTTTAAATTCTTATCAAAACTTAAAAGATTTACTATAGTATAGTATCCTTCTCTTTCTTTTTACGTCAATAACTTTTGTATTTGTAATGGTTTAGTATACTTCAGTTGAGTTTGGTATAGCCCAGTACAGTTTAGTATAATTAAGTTCAGTTTGGTATAGCTCAGTACAGTTTAGTATAATTCAGTTCAGTTTGGTATAGCACAGTACAGTTTAGTGTAGCACATTACAGTTTAGTATTATAGCTCAGTACGCTCAGTATACTCAGTACAGTTCGGTATATCTCAGTACAGTTTAGTATAACTCGGTATAGTTTAGTATAATTAAGCTCAGTTTGGTATAGCACAGTACAGTTAAGTATAATTTAGTTCAGTTCGGTATATATCAATCCAGTCTAGTATAACTCAGTTCAGTTTATAACTCAGTACAGTTCAGTAGTAACTCACCACCAGCTGCGCGTAATGTGGCGAGTATCCAGTCAGCCCGTGCCGCGTGGTCCGCTGATACTTGGAGTGTCCGGCGAGGTCGAGGAAGGACACGAGTTTGTAAGGCTGACAATTTTTTTGTGAGATTTCGACAGTAGACTCATTAGAAAACTTGTACTTTGATGAACAGAATCGCAATCTCAAGTATTTTAAATTCTTATCAAAACTTGAAAGATTGACTATAGTATAGTATCCTTCTCTTTCTTTTTACGTCAACAACTTTTGTATTTGTAATAGTTTAGTACAATTTGGTATAGCTCAGTACAGTTTAGTATAATACAGTTCAGTTTGGTATAGTACAGTATAGTTTAGTATACCTCAGTACAGTCTAGTATAACTCAGTTCAGTCTAGTATAACTCAGTTCAGTTAGGTATAATTCAGTTCAGTTTGGCATATCTCAGTACAGTTCAGTAGTAACTCACCACCAGCTGCGCGTAATGTGGCGAGTATCCAGTCAGTCCGTGGCGCGTGGTCCGCTGATACTTGGAGTGTCCGGCGAGGTCGAGGAAGGACACGAGTTTGTAAGGCTGACAATTTTTTTGTGAGATTTCGACAGTAGACTCATTGGAAAACTTGTACTTTGATGAACAGAATCGCAATCTCAAGTATTTTAAATTCTTATCAAAACTTAAAAGATTTACTATAGTATAGTATCCTTCTCTTTCTTTTTACGTCAACAACTTTTGTATTTGTAATAGTTTAGTACAATTTGGTATAGCTCAGTACAGATTAGTATAATTCAGTTCAGTTTGGTATAGTACAGTATATTTTAGTCTACCTCAGTACAGTTTAATATAACTCAGTTCAGTTAGGTATAATTCAGTCCAGTTAGGTATAACTCAGTTCAGTTTGGTATAACTCAGTACAGTTTAGTATAATTCAGCTCAGTTCGGTATATCTCAATCCAGTCTGGTATAACTCAGTTCAGTTCGGTATATCTCAATCCAGTCTAGTATAACTCAGTTCAGTTCGGTATATCTCAGTTCAGTTCAGTAGTAACTCACCACCAGCTGCGCATAATGTGGCGAGTAACCAGTCAGTCCGTGGCGCGTGGTCCGCTGATACTTGGAGTGTCCGGCGAGGTCGAGGAAGGACACGAGCTTCGCGCTCCGCTCCCCGATGCGCTCAGCCGTCATCAGCTCTGAACAACCGTAGTTTACTACGTTACCCTGTCGGTGAGAAATAATTATTGTTTTATTTTTACACACTTTATATTAGCTTCATCTGTATGTTTGTTTGTAACCGACTTCTTTGGGCGCGATTTTGACCCACTTTAAACGGCCAGATTTCGTTGAAACTTTGTAGATTTATTGAGGACCGATGACAATACACTAATTTGATAAAATTATTATATTTTTTTGTATTTTTGTTTGTTTGTAACCGACTTCTTTGGGCGCGATTTTGACCCACTTTAAACGGCCAGATTTCGTTGAAACTTTGTAGATTTATTGAGGACCGATGACAATACACTAATTTGATAAAATTATTATATTTTTTTGTATTTTTGTTTGTTTGTAACCGACTTCTTTGGGCGCGATTTTGACCCACTTTAAACGGCCAGATTTCGTTGAAACTTTGTAGATTTATTGAGGACCGATGACAATACACTAATTTGATAAAATTATTATATTTTTTTGTATTTTTGTTTGTTTGTAACCGACTTCTTTGGGCGCGATTTTGACCCACTTTAAACGGCCAGATTTCGTTGAAACTTTGTAGATTTATTGAGGACCGATGACAATACACTAATTTGATAAAATTATTACATTTTTTTGTATTTTTGTTTGTATATTTGTTTGTAACCGACTTCTTTGGGCGCGATTTTGACCCACTTTAAACGGCCAGATTTCGTTGAAACTTTGTAGATTTATTGAGGACCGATGACAATACACTAATTTGATAAAATTATTATATTTTTTTGTATTTTTGTTTGTTTGTAACCGACTTCTTTGGGCGCGATTTTGACCCACTTTAAACGGCCAGATTTCGTTGAAACTTTGTAGATTTATTGAGGACCGATGACAATACACTAATTTGATAAAATTATTATATTTTTTTGTATTTTTGTTTGTTTGTAACCGACTTCTTTGGGCGCGATTTTGACCCACTTTAAACGGCCAGATTTCGTTGAAACTTTGTAGATTTATTGAGGACCGATGACAATACACTAATTTGATAAAATTATTACATTTTTTTGTATTTTTGTTTGTATATTTGTTTGTAACCGACTTCTTTGGGCGCGATTTTGACCCACATTAAACGGCCAGATTTCGTTGAAACTTTGTAGATTTATTGAGGACCGATGACAATACACTAATTTGATAAAATTATTACATTTTTTTGTATTTTTGTTTGTATATTTGTTTGTAACCGACTTCTTTGGGCTCGATTTTGACCCACTTAAAACGGCCAGATAAGCGTGTTTTTTAGTGTTTTTAAACTACTATTTTTATCTCATCTAATCACTTTAGCGACCAAGCTCTGGGGACAAGAGTTTTCTAGACGCCTCAAAAGCTTCTGACTTAGCTTGACGACTGTTACATTTATTTTTACAATTTACAATTTAAAGTAACATCCTACCCACGGCGCACTCAGATGAAAGGTATTGAGCTTAGCCACCCATCCGAACTTAGTCCGCACCGACCGTTGCTTAACCTCGATGATTGCGTCAGATCACCTCAGTTAGCCGAGCTACAGACGCTAAAATTATTTTAATTTTATTTGTTTATCAGTCCATTAAGCACAAAACAGTGTGATTAAGCAGCCTCCTTTAGAGTAAGCTACTCCTAGCTTTAGAGTATGCTCCACCTCAGTCCAGAGTAAAGTAAAAATATATTGCCGCTGACTAGAACTCCCTATTAAGACGAAGACTTTTTTCGTTAAAAACCATAAAAAAATATTGGAAAAATATCTTAAAGACCGTCTTAAGAACAACTCTACTAAAATTTATACTTATTTTAGAAATTACCAAACTAATTACTTGAGATAAAACTGGTTTAAAAAATAAATAAAAAACATACATAAATACTTCATACCGATACATATTCAACACCCAGCCCGACAGCCAACAAATCAGCTCATAACAAAGAATTAGACCGTTCCGAAAATCAAACTCATGACCTTCTAGTTGGCAGTCCGGCTTGGTAACCACTACTCTAGAGGTGTGTTCATAATCGATAAGGGCCTCCCGAGGAGACGATGCCTTTGGTTGTCTCAGGGCATCGCTCACGCCGTAGAGGGGGGCGTCGTCCCCCTTGAGGTGGGTCCGCTCGGACTGCCTGGGCGGGGAGAGCAGCGGCAATGCGCTGTGCGGTCCTGCATCCCTGCCCCCGTCGTGAGATGGGACACCGTGAGGTTGTAGTCGGTAGTGACGGCCCTCTGGCCCTCGAGCCCGACATACCCCGCCCGCCTCGACCAGGCTTGTGGCGGGAGATGCGTAAATGCATGTCCTCACGAAAACAAAGGCGTGAGCCTGTGTCTTGGCGATCCTTTGTGATGAACTAAATTTGTTGGCTGTTGGTCTCGGTGTTCAATATGTATCGATATAAAGTATTTATGCATGTATATGTGGTATATCAGTTGTGTAAGCAACCATAATACAAACTAGAACCGTTTTCTTTATTAACTCGTTTTACAATAAGTACAGAACAAAGCATAAATGTCCTTTTCTAAATCTAAAGGCGTGCCATCTTTTAAACTTTAACGCCGCAGCGTATTGTAAAGCTATGATCAGAATGGCGCGAAAAAAAATACGATTACCGCATCGATAACGCTTGCTTTCAAAAATTATTAGAAACATACCCCGCCCGCCTCGTCAAGGCTTGTGACGGGAGATGCGTAAACGACTTGTCGTTCGAAGAGTCAGCATCTCCTGATGATGCCTTGTGGTTAGGCGAAACACGTGTAGAGTTAAGAACTTCCGAATTGTGATAGGTAACGTTAATCTTAATTAATCTTAGTTAATTGATCTTAGTTAATTAATCTTAGTTAATTAAGCTTGGTTAATTGATCTTAGTTGATTTTTCCTTTACTTGTCTTAATTTGGATTTCGGATCACAGCGGAAGTACACTAAATATTTAATTTTGTCATCTATTTACAATGGATTTCCGCAAAGTAACGCCTGAGTCAATAAGTTATGCGTAAACGCATTTCCTCACGAAAAAATAGGTGTGTTCATCACCTGCGCATCGAAGCCGAGTATCTCGTGGCTGAGCGATGAGGTCATACCGGTCTTCACCTCGTGCTGGTGACGGAACATGTTCAGCCGCGCGCTTCCGTTACCATTGTCCAGCTCACCTGGAAAAAAATAGCAAAATTTAAAACACACCAATATTCAAAGTCAAAGTCAAATTAATTTAATGCATAATTATAAATAAATAAATAAATAGTAGGACACATTTCACACATGGCTGGTTAACCCCATGCTAACACAACTGATATACTACAGTATACCAGTTGTGTTAGCAACCATAATACGAACTAGAAATGGTTCAGTATGGGGCTAACCAGCCGTGTGTGAAAGTGTCCTTATATTTATAAATTATTTTATTATTAGTAAATTAATACAATTATATTAAAATGTGCCCATTTTTTTTTTATATATATTCAGCATAATATTTTATTCTTCAAATAAATTCTTCCCTTGAATATTTTAAATACGAAAATTAGTGTCTGTATGTCGTTGACTAAAATAGATCAAAGATGGCGGCTGTAGAATACATATTTTTTCGCAACCCTCTCAATATGGTAATCCAAAGGGGTTGTCTAGCAGAATACATATACATTTCAAATCAACTACATCAGATGTTGTCAGGAGTTCTTTAAAGTTTTAATTTATACTTGTTTTTAACTTATTTGCAGAAGATGTCTTCGAATGTACAAAGTTTCAATTATATGGGTGGAAGAAACCAATGGCTTATTGAAAATGATTATTTAACCAGTTCTGATTATACATACATACATATTTTTAATCGATACATATTTAACACCCAGACCAGACCGACAGCCAACAAATTTAGTTTAGCACAAAGATGTTGACCGGGCCGGAAATCGAACCCGAAACCTTCTGATTGGCAGTCCGGCATGGTAACCATTACGCCAACGAGGTCGTCAAATGTCAAATTATGGTATACATAAGGTCTTAAAAGTTATTTATTTGGTGCCACATAATGGACCCTTCTCGGGTATTGCAAAAACATATTATTATGAGGAGTGAACCGGCTTATCTATACCATAAGACTCTTTGTCCTGACTCATTCATCTATAGACAACGCAGAGCCCAAACGGCTGGTCCTAGCGGTATGAAATTTGGAGGGTCTATTTTTTTAAGTATGTAGACGCATACTAAAAATAGATTTTTGGAAATGACACCTCTAAGGGAGTGAAAAGGGGTTAAACAGTTTGAATGAAACTTCTTTGTTTTTGAACTCCTAGCAATGAAATTTAGAATATATATTAAAGTTTATGTAAAACTAAAAACAATATTATCAAGTTTTTTTTTGCCAGGGTGAACTAAGGGTTTGTTATAAGGGGTGAAAGTTTGTAAAGTGAAAGTCTTGTTAGATACTATGGTCTACTATCATAGGTTATTAAATGCTTTTAATAAAAGGGGGAAAGAGATGGAGGGGGGGAGAGGGAGAGGTTTAAAAAAATACAATGATAATAATTATTTTTTTCGAAAACTATCTAGATGCCATTCCGAATCGAATGACACCTCAATCATAATTTTCGGAGACTGCTGAAAAAAGTTGACCAAAAAGGCACTTGTTGACTAGACTATAACACCCAGACCGACAGCCAACAAATTTAGTTTAGCACAAAGATGTTGGCCGGGCCGGGAATCGAACCCGAAACCTTCTGATTGTCATTCCGGCATGGTAACTATTACGCCAACGAGGTCGTCAAAATACAATGAGAATAATTAAGTCCATGTATTATATGATAATAATTGAGTCTACGTATACTAGATTAGCACAGGACCGAGACAGATGGCATGACAAGAGAGAGGCCTATACCCAGCAGTGGGATAGAACAGGCTGTGGATGATGATACAATGATAATAATTGAGTCTACGAATACAATGATAATAATTGAGTCTACGTATACAATAATAATAATAATAATAATAATGGAGTCTACGTATACAATGATAATTGAGTCCACGTATACAATGATAATAATGGAGTCTACATATACAATGATAATAATTGAGTCCACGTATACAATAATAATAAGAAACCAATATCAATGAAATTATCACAGACGCGATCATCAATTACTTAAGGCGAATTCTTACCTTGTGTGAGTACACCAATAAGAGTAGATTTCCCCGCTTCATTCGCTCCCATCACGGCTATCCTTAATTCCACACTCTGCTGAGGATCTGCCAACTGCTCACAATACAATTCAATTAATTTATTTCAAATATAGTAGTACTCTTATGAACGTCAAAATTTACAGTCACTTATAAACAAAATATTAATCTTCTTCTTATATATAAAATTTCCGTGTCACAGTGTTTGTTACCGTACTCCTCCGAAACGGCTTGACTGATCTTTACCAAATCTTATATGCGTATTCAGTAGGTCTGAGAATAAGCTACTGTATATTTAGTTTTTTTTTTTGACGTGACAACGTCTTAAATTAGGTTGCGGCTGGGAGTCACTTATGAAAAAGTGTAACGCCCGGTAACGTTACGATGAGTCACCGAACGAGAGAGAGGCCCGCCGAATGCCTTGCGTCTCTCTCCCACTCAACTATGATCGGTCTGCCGCGCGCGCAGCACGCGGCAGACGTTGTCACGTAAAATCTTCGCCCGTAAAACCGACTTTACAGGCAACCTTTTTTTTTTTTACTAAGGCAAAACAACGTTTGCCGGGTCAGCTAGTATATATATATATATATACCATCATATAGCGTGGCGACGCGTCGCCAGGTCAGAAATCGGTTTTACGTGCGGCTATAGATGTTTCACATCAAAAATAAAAACTCACCTTCTTAATATAAACCTCGGCCACGGCTCGATGTTGAGCGACGCGTCTCGCGGTAACGTGCGTTATATGCGCGTGCAGAGCGCGAGCCATACGTCTGAGCGCAGCGAGGGACGCGCGTAACGCCCTCGCGCGGAGGCCCACCAGCGCTCCGCAGTCGCGGACACCTACCACGTACACGCAGCTGCCGGCTCCAGAGCGCAGGCGCCATTTTAGCTGAAGATTTTAAAAAAATACATGGCATGTTATAATGTAGGGATAGCCTCAGAAGTAAGAAATAAAAACAGATGAGCTCCAATAACTAAGCTAAGCTAAGTTTCGCACAAGCCGTTTCGTTTCTTCCATTCTTGTGAGGAGTGCAAATCTTTGGAATTCTCTTCCTGAGTCTCTGTTTCCTGAGAAGTACCACCTGGGGGTCTTCAAATCTAGAGTTAATAGGTATTTTCTAGGTAAGCGTGTAACATCGTAGGCCATAGTATTGTTTAACACCAGGCAAGCTGTGGTCAAACGCAAACCTATAAGTTATAAAAAAAAAAAACTTATTTTATTCTTGACAATTTTACACTACTTTGTCCTTCTGTCGGATACCGCTCGACTACCCCCGAATCTGAAGTCAATCACCGCACTCTTTAAAAGGTTTTATATGACTGCTTCTATATTTATTACTATGAATCCAATACATCGTCTATTTAATATTTCTACCAACTATTGACGATAAATTACTGGCTTGAATATATATAAATATGTAATCAAATTTTTATAGGCTTACAATGGGTATCAATACATTGTCTATTTAATATTTCTACTGACTAATGAACTAAACATGATAAGTTACTTTCTTGAATAAATATAATAATGTTATTTATTTATTTGATTTATAGGCGAGCAGCATTATGCTGATGTGCCTATATCACACTGAGTTGAAGTTATTTTTTTAATAGATCACATAATGTCCATTGTTCAATGTCAATGTTTAAAGTTCACTAGTGCACTGATCACAGGTTAGCAAGAGATTTTTTTGTTTTCTGCAACCAAATCAAGCTATCAAGCCGGTTTTTGAAGCTGTTCACTGATGTAGCACTGACCACTTCCTCGGGCAACTTATTCCAATTATGAACCACTCTGTTGCTGAGTATATGATGCCCCGTATTAGTGTTGGCAAGATTTAATGACATGTATTTACACGTAATGTCGTCACTTCTTACAATATGTACCATCAGACCAGTAAGGGGCCTTCCATTAATCACATGAGGTTTTTATTTTAGCTTAGCTTCCCCCCCCCATTGGTGATACAATTCCTATATCACGTGTATTAATTCATAACTGTTTTTAAATATTAATAAAATACAGCTTTCGGTATAATCTAATTGTATTATAGAAAATAAGTTAGAAAGCCACTATAAGTTAGCGTGAGGCCAAAAAGACGAACGCCGCTTTTCGGTTCAGTGTCTCGAAAAAATAAATGCACGTGATACAGTGTCACCTTAATATAACGTACCTCAATATAACGACTTCCTCGATTTAACAAATTTTTCGTAATCCCCTTGAATTGTCCATAAAAGTCAATATAAATTTACCTTTACATTGCGAACATTCTTTGCGTACAACCTCTTTATAACGAATTTTCAACTATCAAGAATTTTGCCAACCCAAAACCTTTATATAAAGTTTCCACCAATAATATAACTCTTAATCTTATAATGTGATTCATGTCTCGATATGTTTCGAAACGCTTTTGTTTGTACAGTAATCATTGTTGTTTTGATGGAAAGTAATGTAAACTCCTCTGCTCGTCACTATTGTTAAAGATTTAAGTTAAAATGGCTCAGAAACGTAAAAGGTATTCTTTTACCTCTTTACAACGAATTTTAGACCAATCTAACCTCAACTTAACAAACCTCAGTTCAACGAATTACTTGATATTACGAATATTTTCTTGTTCCCCTCCGTTTTGTTATATCGAGGTTGCACTGTATATTATTACAAACTCCCACCCCTCTGTGATATTACGTGATATATAATTACTCCCCCCCCACCTTTCGAACCTCACGTGATTAATGGACGGCTCCTATATTCCTTTTTTTCCCACCATTCAGACGATCGTTTGATTCGTTCGAAAGGGGGGTGGGGCTTTCAAACCTCACGCTAAGGCCCCTCTGACCGCCATTGAGAATGGAATATTTGTATTTTTTATTTTTTTATCCTTGCTGGTTTGAGTTTGACTACAGCTAGCCTGATGTTAAGCTGCACTGCAGTCTACGGTGTGGCACGCTTACCTAGAACATACTTATTAACTCTACTCTTGAAAACCCCGGATGATTTAAACGTTACGTTTAAACTCTCAGGAAACAGAGACTCAGGTAGTGAGTTCCAAAGCTTCGCAGTACTAACAATAAAGGTCGACGCAAAGCGTTTTGTACGAAAGTTTGGAACTACAACTCTGTATCGGTGTCTCTTCACTGACTCTCTGCTCGTTCTGTAGTAGAACGGAGATGGTGGAAACAAATTATGATGTTGCAATTATCAGTTGAGACTAAGAATGGAGATAAAAAACGGCATCAATTGCGAATAGCTTTTTTTCAAACTAAGGGCCAATAAATAATAAATATTAGGACACATTTCACACACGGCTGGTTAGCCCCATACTGAACCACTTCTAGCTCGTATTATGGTTGCTAACACAACTGATATACTACATATACATACATACATATTATATATAAATACATATTTAACACCCAGACCCACAGCCAACAAATTTAGTTAAGCACAAAGATGTTGACAGGGCCGAGAATCGAACCCGGAACCTTCTGATTAGCAGTCCGGCATGGTAACCTTTACGCCAACGAGGTCGTTTTCCTACCTGAGTGACCAGGTGCTGGAATCTCCTCTCGCAGAAGGTCGAGAGTCTCAGCTTGTACTCCACGTTCCCGAAGCGCGGCTCCGGAGGCAGGCTGCCGTGGACTTCCTCAGCCGAGTCTTCGCCTTCCGATGTACTGGAATCGAGAAACAAATGGTTATCTTTGAATAATAATAATATATATTTTTTTTTTTAAAAGAGAAAGGATTGAGTGTGGAGATGACGTCTGATAGAGGAGAGTGGAAGAAGATTTGCTGTGCCGACCCCACCTAAGTGGGATAAGGTAAAGAAGAAGATAATTTTTCATAAATATAAAGACACATTTCACACACGGCTGGTTAACCCCATACTGAACCATTTCTAGTTCGTATTATGGTTGCTAACACAACTGATATACTCATATACGTATGTATATGAGTATATCAGTTGTGTACATACATACATACTTTATATCGATACATATTTAATTAACACCCGTACCAATAGCCAACCAATTTAGATCAGCACAAAGATGTTGACCGTGCCGGGAATCGAACCCGGAACCTTTTAATTGGCAGTCTGGCATGGTAAGTAAAGCTCTGGTGTCAAGAGTTTTCAAGCCACCCGAAGGCCTCTGACTTGGCTAAACGACTGTTTGTACTAAGACTAACAGGCGGGACCTATAATTAAACGTGTCCTTCGATCCACGTTAGCGCCTAAATGAAAATGCCACTTGAAAAACGACAGTCTTGTGCATGGTCACCCATCCAAACACTGTCCGCATCGACAGTTACTTAGCATCGATGATCGCGTCAAATCACCTTAGCTAGCCGAGCTACAGGCGCTTTATATGTAAAATTGATGTACAATTACACTTGAAATAAATGCTTATTATTATTACCCTAAAATTTGATTAAGGGCAGCGAACTAGAATAAACGGAAGAGTAACTCCATACAATTGCTGCTTAGGATTTGAATCCATCTACGCACACAATTATACTGCTATCCCAACGAAACACACACAAAGCTCGCACGCGATTGGTCGCATCAAGATCACGCCACGGATACTAGCCACACGGGTAGCAGTTTTGCCCCGCCCACCGCGGTATTTTACGCGGGGACGGTGGATCATTTTATCGGCCAAGTTACTATTCTATTTATTCTAGTTCGCTAGGGGTACGGTACATACAATGTAGATTCTTTTTTTTTATTTAATACTTAGCATAAGCATAAGCAGCCCACTACACGTTCCCACTGCTGGGACTCGGGGCCTTCTCTCACGAGGAGAGAGATATAGGCCATAATCCACCACGCTGGCCAAGTGCGGGTTGGCGGATGACACCTGTCTTCGGATATTGTGGTCTTCAAACGTGTCGCTTTCCTCACGATGTTTTCCTTCACCGCAAAGCGAGTGCAAATCCACACATAACTTGAAAAACAAGTCATTGGTGTAGGGCTGGGATGGAACCAGGGGCCGTCTGATTGAAAAGTAGACGTTTGTACCACCGCGCCACACTCGCCTCTCGCGTCACACTCGCTTCTTAAATTTAAATTTAATACTTACGAGTCATCAACAAACTCCTCATTCTCATCCGAGCAGTAAAAGAAATCGCTCTCCAAATCTTCAGTATTAAAATCTCCGGCCAAATACATATCATCCTTCAAGCTGACTTTCTCTAATTTATCTATTACATTGTAAACCGCTCTATCCTTGAATCCGTCTACGCTTTTCCTTCGCGCCTTTTTGTAGTCTGTGTCCGAATCTGTCAGATCTGTCACATTTCTAGCTGTCAATTTTGACAGATCGTTGACGTTTTTGCCGATGTTTTCGTCGCAGTGTTTGGGTTTGTTCGCCAGATTGTTTAGGTTTTTTGTGTCTTCTTGGATTAGCGGTGTGGTTTCTTTGCCGGGGGAATTCTTTTTTCTGCGCCTCGATTTGCGGCCAGAATTCCGTCGACGAGGTTTCTTGTCGTCTATTTTGGTGTCTGTAGGAAAGAAAATATATAATTACTAGCTGACCCGGCAAACGTTGTTTTGCCTCACTTAGGGGTATGAAAAATAGATAGTGTAGCTTATATGACACGTTCGTAGATTTACCATAGCAGCGCCATCTATTGATTACTTACTCAACCCAGTCGAAAGGTATCGACATCTGTTAGAATCATTTGGAATTAACAGATAATTGTGACTGTCAAATAATAACGGACAATAATTAGCAATAAATTAAAATTGCGACTATAATTTGAGATTTAAACTATCCTATCTCTTTAGTTGGATCGAACTGCACATGGTGAACGAATTTTATTATAAACGGTTAAGTGTTTTAGGAGTCCATTGAGGACAAATATTGTGACACGAGATTTATATATTGACGTGATTTTAGTTGTTTTGTCTGCGGTTCAGAACGTGCCGTCTCATTCTGGCCACCTAAGATGAAAAGAGACGGGGCTTCTTTAAACTTAGTTTAGTCGTGTGTGCCGCTGAATTGCCACCATTAAAGTTAGAAATGTAAAATATAAGATAAATAGTAAAGTTAGTATAATATGTGTCTTGTCTTGTCTGCGGTTCAGAACGTGCCGTCTCTTTCTGGCCACCTAAGAAGAAAAGAGACTTTAAATTTTCTTCTTTAAATTTAGTTTAGTCGTGTGTGCCGCTGAATCGCCACCACTGTTTGTGTAATATTTTACATTTAACTTATTTAACTATTATTATCAAGATGTTGCCATAAGGAACTTACCATCACGTTCATTGATTTCTATGTAACTCTCTATATAGCTCTTGTCTTTGACCAGGATCTCTGTGCTCAGGTGAGGTTCGCAGAGGAACGAGGATTCTTCAGGCAACGTCTCGTTCTTTCCGTTAGCCTTGCGACCTCTTCTGCGACCTGAAATGTTTTACAATAACTTAGACTGAGTCACAATGCTCTGACGACCTCGTTGGCGTAATGATTACCATGCCGGACTGGCAATCAGAAGGTTCTGGGTTCAATTCCCGGCACGGCCAATATCTTTGAGCTGAACTAAATTTGTTTGCTGTGGGTCTGGGTGTTAAATATGTATTTATATATAATATGTATGTATGTAGTATATCAGTTGTGTTAGCAACCATAATACGAACTAGAAATGGTTCAGTATGGGCATAGACAAAATATACTAGAGTAGACCGCTAATCACGAACAAAAAATCGAACATCGCAAAAAGCTCGGAATTACGTATTATTACCAGGGGGCGCTGCTAAATAGCCCGGAGACATGGATAACTCAACAGAAAAAGGATAAAACTAAATTATAATTATGCTATTTAAGCTCAAAAGCCCTATGGTATTTTTTAGATATTATAATATTAGTCAAAATCTATTTTCAATATTTTGAAATAAATTTAAAGTTTTGTTAAGTTTCCCCAAGCTATTGAGAGATGGCGTTACGATCGATTGAAAGATAGAATTCGAATTAACGCGTCCGCTGTACGCTAGATGGAGCTCTATAATAAAGCTAAGCCATACATTGACGAAAAAATGGTATGATGAGTATTGAATAATTATTATTTATATCACTTTGCGATAAATTTGAATATTCCTATTAAATATTCCAGTAATTCGTGTGAAAAACTCTGTGAACGCCATAAAATGCACAGTCCCTTCAGTGGCGTTATATAGAGTTTGCACTGTAGTTACAATGTATCCTTATGCGTGTAAAATACCGCGGTGGACGGGGCAAAACAGCTATCCGCGCGCCCGCGTCACATGGTTGCTGGCGTGACCTTGATGCGACCAATCGCGTGCGAGCTTTCTGTATGTGTGTTTCGTTGGGATAGCAGTATAGGTAATTGTGTGCGTAGATGGATCCAAATTCTAAGCGGCAATTGAGATATATATAGAGTTACTTTTTCGTTTATTCTAGTTCGCTGAGGTAAACTCACCCTTTCCAGTGCCTTCTGGTTTCTTTTTAACAGGCTCTTCTTTATGTTTTTTCTTGTTGGTCTTGCCACCACCATCCGACGGGTCGAATAGACTTAGAAAATCCATTGTTCTGTAAATAGAAAAAAAAAACCGTTGGATAATGCTTTAAAGCAATTTTAAATATATATCCGCGGACTGGGGAATATTTGCGGCAGGAAATTTCTCTCGCGATTCAGCGAGGAAATGCTGCCAGCCTAAAGGGTACGTTTGAGTGAGAGGCTTTGACATCAACGACATTTATAATACCTATTATAAATGTCGTTGTTTGACATAGTCTTTAAGACTTAATCATATTATTTTTGACATGTAATAAAATATGTATTTAATAATGAATAAATATTATAATTTTTAATAAAAAAAAACAATTGAATTATGCGGCCATGTTGGATTTGAAATTCTTCTTCTTATTCTTCGTATGAGCTAAGTGACCAAGCTCTGGCGTCGAGAGTTTTCAAGCCGCCCGAAGGCCTCTGACTTGGCTTAACGACTGCTTGTACTAACACTAACAACCGGGACCTACTATATACCATATAAAAAGTTATGTACGAAATCATTATGTGTATTCATAGTAAAATGAGTAATATTATTTGTATTGGAAAGGTTTTGAACAAATTTATATAAAAACTAGCTAACTCGGTAAACGATGTTTTGCCATAAGTACTACAGTTAAAAACACTATAATTTATCAGTTATCGAGCGGTATGAAAAATTAAAAACAAAAAAAAACAACAAATATAAAAAAAATATAAGGATGAAGAGTCCTTATCACTTAGGGGTATGAAAAACAGATAGTAGCCGAATCTCAGACCTACTGTATGCGCATATAAAAAGTTGCAAAGAGAAACAAATTATAGCCTATGTTACTCGGAGATAATGTAGCTTCCCAACGGTGAAAGGATTTTGCAAATCGGAAATTAATTAACTCTTTACTATACCTGTTAGGGTGTGCAAATTTATGTTTGATTTAACACTATAGTATAATATTATCTATGGTTTATAAAACATAATCATAATTCTAATTTAGGTTTTAATTTAGGTCAGGATATATTAATAATAGCTCACAATTTGTCATTAAAAATATTTTAGGGAATAGTAGGCATTGTCAAGTAGGAATTTCTTAAGTCTCAGCTTAAAGATAGAAAACGAGTTGGATTCCTTTAATTATTAAAGGCAATTAGTTATATATGTTAAAAATAGTATTACCATACGTAACAGATCTATGTATTAAGCCCGTCACACACGTAGCTATAATATATATTAATATAAATTATAGCAAGGCATATTACAATATATTATCTATACAAATATTCAAGTGATCACACACACAGCTATAATGTATATTATAGCTGCGTGTGCATAGCTGCTTTACTATGAAAAGTTTACCAATGTGTCTAGTACTGTTAACAGTTTTGAAATCTTTTAAAGATTGTTTGTGACGCGTATAGGCTTAAAGCTATACGCGTCACGAACAATCAAACTTTTCCTCTTTATAAAATTGGTATAGATACAAAATACCCAATGAGTCATTGGGTTTATTCGTTGATTTGTTTCTTTCAAGTACAGTGAAACCTGGTTAAGTGAGACATCAAAGGACCTGCAATGTCGTTTCACTTATAGAGGTATTCCACTTACCCAGTGTCTCAGATATACAGGTATAAATAAATATCTGTCTTATTTACAGAGGGCTCATAATTTGTACTTACGTACTTGGAATTACGTGTGGAATTTGTGGGTAGAATAAGAATGAGTAAACAAACAATGTTATCTCAGTTACAGAGGTTTATGCATATAAAATTTACTCGCTGTCTCAGTTATACAGGTAACTATGATGATAAATCGAAAGAACAAATCCCGGATATAGAGGTTTACCTCGTCCCACTAACAGAGGTAATTCAGTGCCAAAGTGTTGGGACCTCAGCATGAGTTCCAGTTATGGAGGTTTCTCACTTATCCAGGTCCCACTTAACCAAGTTTCACTGTATTTCATCAGAATTATTAATTTTATGTTTCTACTTCCTGTTAAGTTATACTAGCTGCGTCCCGCGGTAAAACCCGCATTAATCCGGGATAAAAAGTAGCCTATGTTTTAAGCCAGGGTTTTACAATGTAGCTCGGTGATCTGACGCGATCATCTAAGTTAAGCAATGGATGATGCGGACAGTCTTTGGATGGGTGAACAGACCATGTACAAAACTGTCTTTTATAAAGTGGCATTTTTATCTGGACGCTACAGTGGGTCGGATGACACTTTAAATTCTTAGTCTTAGTACTAGCCTAGCTAGCTGTTAAGTCAAGTCAGAGTCCTTCAGACGGCTTGAAAACTCTCGATGTGAAAGCTTATTATTTTAATGGTATGTATTCTATGTTATGGGCCATATTTGCATGAAATAAAGGTATAGATAAATAAATAAAATAAAAGCTTGTCCACTTAGCTCATATGAAGAAAAATACTATAATAAATAAATAAATATTAGGACACATTTCACACACAGCTGGTTAAACCCATATTAAACCATTTCTAGTTCAATTATGGTTACTAACACAACTGATATACTACATTTACATATTTTATATAGATACATATTTAACACCCAGACCAACAGCCAACAAATTTAGTTTAGCACAAAGATGTTGGCCGTGCCGGGAATCGAACCTGGAACCTTCTGATTAGCAGTGTGGCATGGTAACCATTACGCCAACGAGGTCGTCAATTCCACAAAACAATAAACAAAACAGACATTATGTTATCAAAATATCTTGAAGATATTTTTGATATCCTGCCAAAAACCCAGTAGAGTTTTATCACCCACACTATCTAAAATTACTTCACAACACTTGTTTTATAAATATTATTGGGGAGGTCATTCACTTGTTTATTTGTGAACTTTGAGGCAAAGTAACAATAAAAGATTGTAAAACAGGGTTCAATAGAAATAATTGCCGATTTGTGAGATGGGTTCCTGCATGAAGGATTCAATATCAAAGTTAATATTGAACTAAATCTATACTAATATTATAAAGCTGAAGAGTTTGTTAGTTTGAACGCGCTAATCTCAGGAACTATTGGTGCGAATTGAAAATATATTTTTGTGTTGTTCTTGACGACCTCGTTGGCGTAAAGGTTACCATGCCGGTCTGCTAATCAGAAGGTTCCGGGTTCGATTCCCGGCCCGGTCAACATCTTTGTGCTTAACTAAATTTGTTGGCTGTGGGTCTGGGTGTTAAATATGTATTTATATATAATATGTATGTATGTATATGTAGTATATCAGCTGTGTTAGCAACCATAATACGAGCTAGAAATGGTTCAGTATGGGGCTAACCAGCCGTGTGTGAATGAGAAAAAAAAATAGACCATTTATCGAGGAAGGCTTTAGGCTATATAACATCATGCTGCAACTAACATCTCAGGAATCGAATGCGGAATGACAGATGCGATCGATATCTTGGCAATGTAAGGTCTATATAAAATTGGCACAGGAATAGGATACTATAGAATTATTTGAGTCTATTACAGGTCTGGATAAGTGTAGTTTCTAATAGTTATGCGAAAAGCGACCTACACGCGGGCGGAGCCGCGGCCAACTGCTAGTATTGGAATATAGTGGAAGTAGAGGTCTACCTAAGAAGATGTGTATGAATTGTGTGAAAGAGGATATGAAAGAGAATGGAGTGAATGTTGATATGACCGCTGACAGAAGAGTGTGGAAGCAAAAACGGGCTGTGGCCACCCCACATAGAGGGAAAAGGTGAAGGCAAAGAAGATTAAACTAAATATTCTGTCAACATTTTAAGCATATACAGGTTACTGTCAAAGTCAAACCATTTATTGCAATACTATGTCACTTTACAGTTACATAATTACCCATAAGGCATCGCAATTATTTACTGGAGATGAGCAACCCTGTTAATTCATTCGATTTTTTAAGTGTTCCGTCAGTTAAAAAGTCTTCTATTTTATAATAACTTTTTGTTATGAGTAAGTTTTTTAAGTTTGTTAGGAAAGTTTTAATATTATCGATATGCTTTAGGTCGTCTGGTAATTTGTTAAATATTTTAATAGCCATAGAATGTGGGCCCGAGCTCTGCATTTCTAATCTACGCCTTGGTACTTGCAAATTGTATTTATGTCTTAGTACGTGTTTGCGCGGTATATCGGCTAATTTTTGTATATCTGCTACTGTTAACATAAATTGTTGTTTCATAAGAGAGTATGTAAGTATGTATGTGTTTTTAAGTTTACTCTTTAGATAATTCCACTCTGGGATCAATTATGACTTTATTGTCTGAACCTAATTCTGTTGGTGCCGGTATGATTTATGACTTATTAGAAATCTTTTTATTGGCTGTTGTTCATCCCCGCACCTTACCTCGTATTTTGATTGGGGATAGTTAAGTTATCAATGTTCCTAGACATAGATTTAGGCTATGATGGAGCTAGCATACATGTATCATTTAAAACCCCCCAATAAGGAAATCATATTTTAATTTTTCCTTTGCTTATCTTAATTTGGGTTTCAGATCACAGTGGAAATACACTAAATATTTAATTTTGTCTTTTATTTACAATGGATTTCCACAAAGTAACGCCTGAGTCAATAGGTTAGCCCCCAATTAATTACATAGAATAAAAAAAACGTTTATTCTTTTATTTATATTGGAATGTATTAGTCCTTGTTTAATTTAATTTGTTAGGTTTTGTTTAATTAACTTAGATTAAGCAAGAGTGAGTGTATGATAATTGATGATAAGTTATAGTTCTACCATATGTGGTAAAAATTGTTACCTATATATATTTTATTCTAATATTGTGACTTGTAATAATATATTATTTACCAATAAATCTCTGCATTCTGTTGCCCAATAGGGCAACTATGAAGCTTACTAATTGTGTGTACAATAAATCAATAAACAATAAAAATAACAGGGAGGATATCCTAGTTCCCTGTAGTTCGCTGCTGGTGACAGACAGAAAAAAACAGTTTTAGTTATAGAGTCACATTGGTACTATTTGGGTACAGAATCCAAAAAAATCATATTCATGTGAAAGTATTAAAACACAAGGTCATATACTAAGATTGATTTCTGTTGATGTTTATGCCAAAAACATCAAAGCCCAACCAATGTGCTTTGGCATTATATCAGAAATGTTTTTATGTAATTTGGCTACCAGTAATATTACATCTATATAATTTGTTTGAGTTTCTATGGCATTTTAAATTGCAATATAATTGAAATAAAACAATTGGCCAAGCGAGTTGGGCTCGCACATGATGGGTTACTTACCATTGTTGTATGGGAGCCCGCCTTAAATATTTATTTAATTACAATTTTATAATTTAATTTGATAGCAAATATACTTTTATTAAACATTGTAAACTTTTCACGTAAGGCGCGTAGAAAACGCGAAAATATTAAGATTTCAGTGCACGCGCGGATCTCGTCGGCGGCGGTCCATGTAACACTCGCCCCTGAAGATGGTGCTCGGTAAGCACCGAAACTGTTGGACTCATTCCAACTTTTAATAATAAGTAAGTGTGACCGTTTTCTACGCAAAAATATACTTATATGTATTTTGTGAAAATTATGAATGTCTAGCACCTACCAATATTAATATTATATAGCAAGAAAAAAAATGTATATTGTATGTGGACCCCCCTTAATTTTTTTTTTTTTAACATCCTGCCCAATCATTTTCGCTAATAATCCTTTTTTATTTGTTCTGTTATTTCAATCTGCGATCAGTTATAACTAAGTAATTAATTAATTTTATGAGTGTTTTTTTTTTGTTATTAGTTTTTAATCTTATTGTCTTCTATCTGTTATAATTACTATAAGCAGATTTGGTCTGAGTGAGTGTCGTAATAATGATGCATTGCCTCTTTGAATAGCTAATCTGTACAACTAGATATAGATAGATAGATAAACACTTTATTAAAACACTCACAAAAAAATGGAACAATTTACAGAAAACACATAAAATACATAAAAGCTAGTGCCTTAACTGGCGACCTTATCGCTAATAGCGATCTCTTCCAGGCAACCAATTGCAAGAAAGAACACAAAGAAAGAACATAATGACAATATAGATATTAGATATAGATATTCCCTGCCCTGGGCAGGGAGAGCAGCAGCTTTGGACAAAGTGGTCTTCATCCCTGCCCCCGTGATAAGATGTGACACCATGAGGTTGTAATTGGTAGTGACAGCCTCCCTCGACTTCGAGCCCGACATACCCCACCCACCCCCAGGCTTGAGGCGGAAGATGCGTAAATCCATTTCCTCACAAAAAAAAGTTTTCCCTTTCTGATAGAACCCACCTCTTATCTTGCAGACACTGCCCTACATCAAATGAAATAGATATTGAATTCGAATAAATCATCTGCTTTGATACACAAAATGATATAACTCAAGAGACACCGATACAGAGTTGAATTCCAAATTTTCGTACAAAATGCTTTGCATCAACCTTTATTGTTAGGACTGCAAAGCTTTGGAACTCACTACTTGAGTCTCTGTTTCCTGAGAGGTATCAGTTGGGGGCCTTCAAAAGTAGAGTTAATAGGTATCTTCTAGGTAATCGTGCTACACAGTAGACTGCAGTGCAGCTTAACATCAGGCTGGCTGTAGTCATGCACTTATCTTGCCCTAAAATGATTTTATCTCATATATTAAAAAAAAGAAAACAAATAAAGAAGTTTTGAATAATTGAGAATGTAGAATGTAAAGACACTAATAGACACTTATTTAGTTTATGAAATATTCCTAGTAAAATTATAGTTATAAGTATAGCCTACATAAAGAGACCATAAATAAAGATAGAATAAAAGTGATACTGCAGGATATAACTGGTTTTCAAAGTGACTAAATTAAAAAAGAAATAAAACACAGAATAAGCAACAACTACTTACAGAATATGAATCCAATTCAAACAAAACAACAATGCTACAACACAAAAATGAACAAAGGCCAATTTTGTATGCCACTATCTTTACGAGTATGGCTTGTGATACAATTACATACATTACTCAAGTTATTGCAAAAGAAATTGTACACAGACTAATATCAAATGGTAAAAGGCATTACTCAAGGTCGAAAATTGAGCTGACCCAAAGTACATAAATATATTGTAAAATATTACGAAATGATGATTGAAATACCACGAAAATGTTTGCGTATCTATTGTACAGTTTCAGTGATACTTTTACATATAATTTTGAGTAAAACGGGCATTTTTTTAGCGTCTAAAAATAGATTAAAAGGTAGACTTACCAACAGCTGTTTTTTAATCCCAAGGTCATTGAAAAAGAACTAAAGTTGTTGCCAACGCGGCGTCTAGCACTGTTGTGAGTCAACAAACGCAAAACAAACAAGGGAACACAGCCAAAATATTTACTATGACGCAAACTCTTACAATTTTGGTGCAACTGAATAAATATAACGTTTGACCGAGCTTGTACTTCCGTTTCCACGAAAGGTTATCACGTATAATTGTGTTAAAACCAACGTTAATCGAGCGTTACAATTATTTTATTGTTTGAGATAAGGCTTTCGTAAATAAAACGATTATTTCATCATGAATTTCACTTTTTGTATCAATTTTGAAATTCAACAAAATCAACTTTGAATTTAAAAGTCAAATTTGACAGGTAAATCGAACGAATGACCGCTGCCGAGGTTCAGGACTTTGACATGAGTTTTTTTTAAATTATATTAGTAACGTATTCTTTGGGTAATTATCGGTTTAGAAAATGGTAGCTTGATCGTGTACCATATAATTTATTTACAGTCTGTGAATGTTCATTCAGAAACAGCTGATTAAAATTTTGGCGCGAATTTGATTTATGAATGCTTAAAATATAAATACAAGGCAAAATGTCGATCATAACTGTAGAAAATAATTTTAAAAATACTAAAAATGATACAGTTTTTCAACAAAAAGCTCACTATATACCATGTAAAATCGAAGACGACGGTCCAGCAAACGTAGAAAAATATTTTGAGCCTTACATTGTGGATAATGGTGAAGGAGGTTAGTTTTGTTTTAACAACTTTTAAACTTGATAAAGGACCATCAGGTCCTTACATTTTCTGTTCGTAGCTAATCATGTTTTGTAGCTTTTAGCTACAAAATGGATAATAATTTGATAGTAGCTATGTTTAATAAAATCTCAGGTAAAAGAAGGATACTCACGTAACCTATATCTTTTATACTTTGAGATAATGTTGAATAACTTGTGTTCTTTCATAACTTCGACATTGCAATTCCTTTATTTATTTCTGCGTCCTACTTTCTTTTATCTTTCCAAGATCTGACCAACAATTTGGCAACCCAATTTGGATTCTGCCATAACATTGTTACAAAATTCTGGCTCTAAAGTGCATTTTATACGTATTAAAAGTAAAAAAATGTATAATTTATTTATTTTACATTAAATGGGCTTGCGCTTGATCACAATTCACCTGATGGCAAGTGACATTACGATCTCAGGTGGAGCGCGCTTACCCAGAAAAAAACGGTTCACTCTTGCTTTGAAAACCGCCAGATTGTAGCTCTCAGGGAACAGGGAACTAGGCAAAGAGTTCCACACCTTCGCAGTTCGCACTATGAAAGTGGAAGCAAACCGCTTAGTACGCGCCTTTGGAACCTCCACGGTATAACGATGCCGCTTTGGTGTTTCCCTGCTCGTCTGATAGTGGAATTGGGAGGGGAAAACAACTCATGCAAATGTATTCAACTATCTATGGACTTACTCTATGGACTTTGTGTCTGACAATAAAGATTTATTATTATTATTATTTTTTCTTTAGAATTAAAAGCATCTTTCCGAGGCCACCCTCTAGATGGTACACAAATAGTTCTCCCTGAGGGATATAAAGCTGTCATAGTAACAGAAGCTAAAAGACCGCTTGCAGAAGATACTGAGAGAAAATTACAGGTAGTATTTTATCTTAGCATTTGTGTCCTTTTTTCAAGGATTTTTTTACATTTTTTGATGTGACAACGTCTTAAATTAGGTTGCGGCTGGGAGTCACTTTTGAAAAAGTGTAACGCCCGGTAACGTTACGATGAGTCACCGAACGAGAGAGAGGCCCGCCGAATGCCTTGCGTCTCTCTCCCACTCAACTATGATCGGTCTGCCGCGCGCGCAGCACGCGGCAGACGTTGTCACGTAAAATCTTCGCCCGTAAAACCGACTTTACAGGCAACCATTTTTTTTGGATTTTTTTACATTTTTTTTTAATGATAAATAGGCTTGCTTACCTTTGACCAAAAATATAAGTTATAATGTGTAAAAAAAATATAATAAAATTTATAGGTTTGTGTTTGAATTTAAATTTCAGGGTTTTTTTTCATTATGAAGAATATGCTTATGTTTGACCGCAGCTCGCCTGATGTTAAGCTTGACTGTCTAAGTCTAAGAAGTATCACGCTTGCCTGAAGGAACCTATTTACTCTAGATTTGAAGACCTCCAAATAAAAGCATTTTATTTGGTTTGTGTTAAAACGGGACCCTATTTCAAAGCCTCCAATGTCTGTCTGTCTCCAACCTGTATCTCAGAAACTGTTATAGCTAGAAAGCTGAAACTTTAACAAGTTATGTTTTGTTTGTGCTGACATACAACAACAAATACCAACTCCATGTAAGGTCACTCGATTTAACAACAAACTCTAAAGCGTCTAAATCGATTGACTTTAGTAGGTATGGCTTGTATACCACACAATGATACATTCTCTCCATTTAATGACCACTCTCTATAACACCATAAAATGCTCAGTCCCTTCCCTTCAATGTCTTTATATAGAGTTTACACTGTATAAAAAAAGCCAATACAACAACATTATGGAACCCCTCATGCACAAGCCCAACTCATACTTGGCCAATTTTTTATTTAAATTAGTCCTTGGCGATATATTTTACAACTTGACGTACTAGCCTGGCAAGCACTTGAAAATAATAATTATTATTTTTATTTTACCATAAACCTTAAGCTACATATATTAATTTTCCTAAAATTGTAAGCTGCTCTAATACCATTGTGGGCCATGCTGGGAATCGAACCCGGAACCCCCTGGTTGGCAGTCTAGCATGGCAACCATTACACCAATGAGGTTGTTGATATAATATGCCTTAAATATTATATTATTTCAGATAACAGGAGGTTTCAAAGAGCTTACTTATTGGAATTGGGACAAAAAGCCGTCCAAAAATGATAATTTGACAAAAGCATTGGACTGGATTGATATTTCTGAAGTGGTAAGACATTATTTGCAATAACTACAGAGAGAGAGAGAGACAGACTGAGAAACATGCGCACACCGCACAGCTTACAATAGCTTACTATAGCAAAAAGTGTCGTGACCACTTTTGTAAGAATTCCGTCTAGCCCACTTTCACAACAATTAAATTTATAAGAACGTTAGCAGTTGCCCGCGGCTCCGCCCGCGTGTAGTTCGCTTTTCGCGTCTGCTCCACCACCATGCAAAACCATATTGGTTTGCAGTACACGCTATGTACCAGACAAGGTGCTGTATGTGAAAAATGTATATCCTTGTTTTCTTCCATTTCTGTTAAAATTTCCCCTGAATTTTTTGTTTCGGGCTTGTAACAAACAAACCTCACGGAGCCCGAGACCTTTCCAACGAATGCTGTACCGTGGAAATCGGTTCGTGCGTTCTGGAGTTATAGCGTCAGGAAGGAAAACCCGACTTATTTTTATACTATAGACTAGCTGACCCGGCAAACGTTGTTTTGCCTCACTTAGGGGTACAGCGCCATCTATTGATTACTTACTCAACCCAGTCGAAAGGTATCGATCGACATCTGTTAGAATCATTTGGAGTTAACAGATAATTGTGACTGTCAAATAATAACAGACAATAATAAGCAATGAATTAAAATTGCGACTATAATTTGAGATTTAAACTATCTCTCAAGTTGGATCGTACTGCACATGGTGTGCGAATTTTATTATAATCGGTTATGTGGTTTAGGAGTCCATTGAGGACAAACATTGTGACACGAGATTTATATATAGGTATTCAGATAGCACCAATAATAAGTGGCTAAGGTCATACGACACTTGTAACTTGTAGAACCCGTCTGTTAGTCTTAGACTAGCAGACGAACGTTAGAAGGACTGCTAGATAGGGTCGAGTTTTCAAGCCGCCCCTGACTGCGAAAAGCAAAGTCAGGGGTGGCTTGAAAACTCTCGACCCCGAGCTTGGTCACTTAGCTCATTCGAATAAGAAGACCAAAAAATAAAACACCATCATACTTTTATTTTAATCTTAATTAATTGTTTCAGATTCACTGTGACTGAAGAAAATTTCAACTTACACTATAAGAAGAATAAAACTAATATCAAATAAAACAATTTTCTCAACAAAGAAATCTTTTATTTAACTAAGTTGTAGAACTAGGAAACAATTTCTAATTTTTCTGTAACTGGGTGGTTATCACTATTCAGTAGAAGCCAAAGTAACCAATCTTCCGTCAAAGTTACAATCTATGTTTTTTACTCGTAAAAGACCAACTACGAAACGTTAAAATCAAAATTGAGCAAGTACTAATGTTAAAAACTAGATGTCGCTAGAGAAGACATGCACTTTGACACATCTTATTCCTGACATATTAAGAACCTTAAAATAAACTAATAATATAATCACATCTAATTATTGCACTGGTATTATTGCATGTAGTAATAACATTTACTATTACTTTATCATTTACTTTAGCTACTCGCGTTAATTCAGGATTAAAAGTTGCAGAATTAAAAGTTTAATTTAGAGACTAAACTATCTCTTATTTAATTACAGCGAACTAGTATAAATAGAATAGCCAATAGAATAGTAACTTGGCCGATAAAATGGTTCCACCGTCCACGCGTAAAATACCGCGGTGGGCGGGGACAAAACAGCTACCCGCGCGGCTAGTATCGGTGGCGTGACCTTGATGCGACCAATCGCGTGCGAGCTTAGTGTTTGTATGTTTATCTTTGGAATAGCAGTATAATTACAAATACAAATCATTTATTGATAACACCATAGTTACAAGTCAAATAATATGATATCATTACAAAAATATATGATATGTATATGAATTGTGTGCGTAGATGGATCCAAATTTTAAGCGGCAATTGTATGGAGTTACTCTTCCGTTTATTCTAGTTCGCTGTTTAATTCCAATTGATTAAACAGTTGAAGCATGAAACAATTACAATCATACATCCATTCAAAATCTTTCACTTTATAATAATATTTTATATATTAAAAGCATCTCCTTATAAATTGCTTTTGAGTCTATCCCTTAACATCATTTTGAGTTTTTCTCTTTGCTTTCGTTCTGCCCTACTTAACAAAACAACCCTTTTAATAGGTTTAATTTTACCACTTGGTTGACCCATTTTTGTTGAAACTCTCCTAAACTTATCACTATGTTTCACTATACTATTTTTGGCACTATAAGATCTATGCTGAGCTGTTTTTGTTTCAACTTTTCTGTCATTTGTTATATTTGTGTTCATTTCTTGACTGCCGTTTTCAGAATTTATGACACGTTTTCCGTCATTTGCAATGTTTTTAATTGTAACAGTTTTATTTTTGTCATGTTTGGCATATCTGTGATCTGTTTTAGGTTCATTATTTTTATCATGTTTGGCATATCTGTGATCTGTTTTAGGTTCATTATTTAAAAGCATTTCAGGCGTATGTATGCCGAATTCGAATTTGCCTTCTAAATCTTTAAAATCATTGATATTATCTCTGTCCATTTTGTTGAATATCTTTAGAAATTGCCAGAACTCTATGTCGTCGCCACGAATGTGGGTTTCGTAGAATGTCTTCAGTTCGTCGTCGCATCTGTGCTTGTTTTTGATCGGTTGCGGTTTCGAGACGCGATGTTCCAAGTTGGTTACCTGAAGATTGAATATTTCATAATAATTAAAACGTGAGCAGTCAGTCCATCAATGCAATGATATGGGCAAAATCATAAAGTTACAAGTTTTTTCGTTATAAACTCTAAAGGGTAAAAATATTGAAATAAAAAAGCCTAAAGACCGTCTAAAGAACCACCCTTAGAATATTTATACGTATCGTAGCAACCAGATTTACCAATAACCATTTATTCTCATAAATGGTTCAAAAAATTTAATTTTAGATTTTTTAAACAGTATTTTTTTTCGATTTTAGCCTTGTCTGCGCCTTAAGCTGAGTTGTTTTGGGAAAATGTTTTTGTGGGATATGTTAATTGGTAAAAAGTGCTTTGATGTAATAAAAAAAAATATTATCGTGATCATCATCATCGTTCTATCCCACTGTTGGGTATATACCTCTCTCCTGCCTTTATTTTTTACTACATTTTTATTTAAAGGGTTTTGGCAAACTCAGTAAACTCGGTATGTCGGTTCCCCGGAGTCCCGTTTCGACATGCGATAGCTGTGTCGATCAATCGATATTTTACAAGACTTATAATACCACGAACATATGTATAGGTAAGCAACGTAATGTACATTCTTAGTGGTAGATTTCCTTTGCCATCTCCTTGACCCTGTTTCCCATTTACTCTGTCGCTAAGCAGTATTTCCAAGCACTACTGTTTCTGGTCTCCAAGAACATCATACCTGATAAAATTACTGGGCAATGAAAAGAACTGTCTCGAGTTGAGAAATACAGTCCTGTAATTGGCAGAGTTTTGTAATTTTAATCCACAGGGTATCACTGCAATTTAAATTGACCAGCGTAGCATGAGCCTTACGACAAGGCTAGGAAATTGCGCCTGAATACCAATATAAAATGGTCACCTTAGGTTTTTCTGTAAGCGCCGACGATTGGCTGTCTCGTTTATTTTTTCTCGGTGCAAACGGCTTTTTGTCAGGGTCGTGTCGACGCTCATGTAGTCTTAAAGCAGCGAACACCTGAAATGTATGATAGACGAGATTTACTCTCAAGATAACTAACATAGGTAGATTGGGTCATTTGTGCATATTAAGAAGAAATTAAGACCCAGTATAGATCCCTGTGAAACTCCCATTCGTAAGGCGTCTGAATTTATCAAACTTCATCTTGCAAAGTGAATAAAAGAAAGATGTCTTAGAAATATTCCTGAATATAGAAGTCTGAGTGAAATTTAGGCCATAGTAATTAGTTAGACCGAAAATTATATTCTATGTGTGTCACTATTTTAAACGTTATCGTCCGTAACCAAAGTTACAAGTAGAATGTCAGAATATCTTATGTGCAAATCTCATGTTATCAAATTATTCAGATCTGAATTAAATTGCTAATCGTTACTAATTGATTGTCTAGAAGAAAATGAAACAGTAGAACACGTGCTACTGCACTGTGAGGCTGCTAAACAAACCAGAGGGAGTTACGGCCTGATGATAGCAGCTCAAGATGAAAGTTCGCCTTCCATTGCTAATCTTCAGACAAACAGACCATCTGACGCAACATTGGTGGAACAGGTATGCCAGCGAGCCAGGGCTGTGCTCCGTTATTTCAAGGAGCTCGGTTGGCTTGGGTAGGCTGGTAAGGGGGGAATACACAATGCGCCCCTAGCGGGATGTAAGTGCAGGTCTCATTACCCCCACTTCAAATTAGAAATAGAATTTAATTAATTCTTTTTTCTAATATTCAACAGCTAAATCAAAATCTAAACGATAGAATCGATAGCTTTATCAAAATCCAAATATACCTGACAAATCTTGTCGCAGCGATGGCACGGGTATAAAATAGGAATAATATATTATATTTTGTCTTGTGTAGATTAATTTGACACAATAAATATTTTTCTTTCTTTCTTTCAACAAAATCTAAACGATAGAATCGAAAGCTTTATCAAGATCCAAATATACCTGACAGATCTTGTCGCAGCGATGGCACGGGTATAACATAGGAATACCCTTGGACCTCGCGAGTCGCCCGAGTTGCCCCAACCTTTCCGTGTACGACGACGACACGGGAAGCTTGGAGAGTTCCTCGTCGGTGAATTGTGGTAACTCTTGGTAAGCGCTGAAAGAAGAAAGAGAAAAGAAAATGTATTAATTACCAAAGAAAACTACGTTATTTTTTTTTATATATTTGGACTCAGTACCTGGTTGACCGAGCTTTGCTCGGTATTACTACTACCACTTGTTGGTGACAATTAGTTAAGGGTAGGGTATAGGTTAGGATATGAAAGAAAAGGAAGTGAATGTAGATAACAGCTTACAATCGTGTGGAAGACGAAAACTTGCTGTGCCGACCCCACTTAGTGGGAAAAAGTTGAAGATTTTTCCTTTGCTTATCATAATTTAGTTACAGATCACAGTGGAAGTAAACTAAATATTTCAGTTTTGCTTCTATCTACAATGGATTTCCGCAAAGTAACGACCGAGTCAATAGGTTATAAGAAAAAAAAAAGACTTACCTCGCATCAACACTAACTTTCTCAAGCATCCATTCGTTTCCTCTTTTAACCAGTTTAGTTTTAGCGACGGTCATGTCTTTCTTTTCTCGTTTCTTCTTATCGATAGCTTTCAGTGCTTGGTAGTTCAACTTCTTCACTGATGGTATTATTTCTACCACTGTATCTTTGAGTTGGAAGCAATATTTTGAGCCTGAAATGAAATAGTTACCCTAGGGATGAAAGTAATTTATTTAGGCCTGAGACAGGTTTTTATGCTTTGTTTACCTAATGCAGCGAACTAGAATAAATAGAAAAGTAACTTGACCGATAAAATGGTTACACCCCATCGCGGTATTTTACGCGTGTAAAATACCGCGGTGGGCGGGGCAAAACAGCTATCCGCGCGCCCGGGTCACGTGGTCGGTGGCGTGACCTTGATGCGACCAATCGCGTGCGAGCTTTGTCTGTGTGTGTTTCGTTGGGATAGCAGTATAATTGTGTGCGTAGATGGAACCAAATTCTAAGCGGCAATTGTATGGAGTTACTCTTCCGTTTATTCTAGTTCGCTGCTGTGAATACAAACTAGAAGTGGTTCAGTATGGGGTTAACCAGCCGTGTGTGAAATGTGTCCTAATATTTATTAAACTATAGTACCTTCACCGTCCTTCCTTTCGGTTATTTTATCATGTGACAAACAGACATCCATGTCGTGTTCTTGCTTCATATGCCTCTCCAAGTTGACGCTGGCCACGAAGCCGCAGACTGGACATTTGGACAGGTTGGTCGAGCTGCATATGTCAAAATGAGTCGAGCAGTGAGCCAACTGGTCGGATTTGGTAGAAAACAGCTGAAACATGTGTAAATTATTTAACAGATTGTTTAAATTATTTTTATGAGTAAACATAAAGCTTCTTTGTTAGACAAAAAAAAATTTCTACAAAAAAAGGGTTTTATGAAAACTAAAAAAGTGCGTTTCAATTTTTCTATTAATTAAGTAAAACAACATGCTTTTTTTATTACCTGATTGGTAAATGTATTTTATAATTTTTGTTTTTCAAAGCCCTGTAACTTTTTTCCTATGCGTTTTAGCGAAAAAATTAGTAGACCTTTTTTGTAGAGAATTTAACTCCCTACAAGATACCAAAAATATTTTTTCGGTGATTTACAATGAAAATACCGAAAAAATTTTTTTACAATGAAAATACCGAAAAATTTTATTTATTTTATTTATTTATTTATGCATTTTATATGGTAAAGGGGACACCCCCATGCGCCACGGTTTCTTAGATACAGCCTGGAGACAGACAGGTAGACAGCCGAGGCTTAATAATAGGGTCCCGTTATTAACTTTTCGTACGGAACCTTAAAAAGTAAAATTTAAGCTCCAATTTACACACCTTAAAACAAGTATAGCATTGGAAAGTCTTAAAACACATATTTTTATTTGGAACAGCGTCACCTGCTGAATCTTGTTCATTATCATCGCTATGAGAATCTTCTTGTTTCTTATTATCATCATCTGAATTATCATTTCTTGTTTCATCATAATATTTTTTATTAGCGCGTCTTTTTCTATTGCTTCTTCTTAATTCATTTGTTTCAATATCTTTTTCAATACTATTTTGATCATTATTTACATTTCTGGGTCCTTTTTCATTAGTAAATCTGTCTGTACTATTTGATTCTTTAATATTTTGATTATCAGAATCTTCATTGTCATTTGTGATAATAGTTTGGTCATTTGTATTAATTCCTTCTTTATCCGTACATTTTTGTAAGACATTTGTTTTGACACTTTGATCATATGTTGACTCAGTTTCCTTTTCATCATAAAATGCCATATTTTTTATATCATCGCTTTCAATATTTGTTGTAATATTGTCCTTGATATCAATTTTTTCTTCAATTGCATGTTTCTGTGCAACATCTGTTTCATTTATAATGTCATTTATTGACTCGTTTTTAATATCATTATTTTCTTGAGAATAATTTAATGCAATATTTTTTATATCATCACTTTCAATATTTGTTGTATAATTGTCTTTGAGATCAATTTTTTCTTCAATTGCTCGTTTCTGCACAGCATCTGTTTCATTTATAATGTCATTTATTGACTCGTTTTCACTATCATTTGTTTTATATTGAGAATAATTTAACGCAATATTTTTTATATCATCATCACCTTCAAAATTGGTTGGTAAACTCTCCGTGATATCATTTGTTGTTTTCATTTCAATATCATTTTGGTTCTGTTTAAGCGTATCTAGTATTTCATCGCTTGAATGTGATTCATTTTTAATCTCATCATTTACTGCGTTTTGGCTTGTTATCCCATAATTTGTTTCTATATCTTTTAGTTTCCTGTTTCTTTGGTCTATAAGATCGGTTTCCAAATCATCATTCTTCAAATCATTAATGTTCTCTTCTACGACTTTCTTTTTAAAATACGTTATTTTCTTTGGAGGTTCTGTAACAAATATTTTATTTTTCATATTACATATGTTACTGGCAACAAAGCAAAAGTGAAAATAAAAAAATTAAGGGTTTACACCTGTCTATATTTTAATTTAAAAAGTTGAAAACAAACTTAAAACTAGTCTTAAGTCACCTTAAAGCTTCAGACAATCTGTCTTAAACCTATTATAAGCAAGTTGTGTTAGCAACCATAATACATACATACCGGTTCAGTATGGAGATAACCAGCCGTGTGTGAAATATATGCTTATATTTTTTTTTAAGTTAGAATCAGGGATCAGAATACTAGAGGATTGCTGATTCCCATACAGCAAAAGCATGGCACGGAAGTATGCCATAATTACCGATGAAACATAGATGGCGCTGCAATTCGAGCGTGCAGCCTAGCCACCGCCAAACTCCGCAACGCGTTGCAGTCGCATAGCGATATGACGATAGTATATTGCGTGACCCGAGTGAAGTCGTTTCAAGAACACACGAATAGATGGCGCTACGTGTATCGATTGATACACGTAGTACGATTTCAACAAGAGGTTGAGCGTCTATTATAATATATTTATTAGTCTATGGTTAGGACATACCTTTTCTTTCATTCAAAGCTTGCTCCACTGCTCTTTTCATTCTGTCATTATACATCAGTCTTACTCTTTCCAACTCATACTTCTCTCTTCTCTTCTTCGCTCGCATCAATTTAGCTTCTCTTCTCAGCTTCTTCTCTAGTAACTTTGCTTTTTTCCTCTCCTTTCTTTCTAGTTTCTTCCTTATCTTTTCTTCTTCCACTTTGAGGAGGAGATCTTTTATTTTCTTCATGACTATTGTTTCTTGTTGCTCGTCGGTGTCTACTTTTCTAATATCTGTAAACATAAAAAAATGATAGAACATAAGTTGTTGAACAATCTTCTTATATATAAAATTTCCGTGTCACAGTGTTTGTTACCGTACTCCTCCGAAACGGCTTGACCGATTTTTTCAAAATTTTATATGCGTATTCAGTAGGTCTGAGAATCGGCTACTGTATATTTAGAAATAATTACTAAGGCAAACCAACGTTTGCCGGTTCAGCTAGTAACATTATAAATTGTTGTACAATAACATTATCTAATATATAAAATTTCCATGTCACAATGATAGTAACCGTACTCCTCCGAAACGGCTTGACCGATTTTGACTAAATTTCATACGAGTATTTAGTAGGTCTGAGAATCAGCTACTATGTATTTTCCATACCCTTAAGTGATAATGGTTGTACACCCTTAAATATATATTTTTTTAATTTTTGACGAAATTTTTTGTTTTTATATTTGATCATGTGGCATTAAAAATACATACAACCCTAAATTTTTCCTTTTTTATCACCAACCTCTATTTTTTATGACCATTTTAGTAATTTAATCATTTTTCATCCCGCGCGATAACTGATCAATTATAGTGTTTTTAACTGTAATTAAGGCAAAATAACTTTTTCCGGGTTAGCTAGTATAATATACTACTATATTGTATAATACTTTGACTATTGTCTGTAAATATTAAAAATATTTGATTACAAAAATAGCTATTATAAAATCATTTAATATAATTTACCTAATATTCTTATTCCGACTTTACATTTTTAAATAAACTAAATATAATTCATCACTATTTTTAAAATGTTTAGTATGCAGTTTAAAAGATTAAAAACTAATAAAAAAAACACTCATAAAATTAATTTAATAGGCCACTCCAGATAGAACCTAACGGAAAGGTACCCATAACGCTCGTGGCATTGCCGCGTTGTATAGCTATGGATAGCCTTTGCGCTAGATACGATCCGGAGCGGTATTCGTCTGATTTTTCTTTTAACCTATGCCCAATTTCAGAAATAAAAAGTTTGGCCTCAGTTCCCCAACAACCCATTGTTTCAAAAGCAACGGGCACAAAGAGATACTGAGGCAACATTTTATTATTATTATTTTTTAATTTGGGGCGGAGTTTCCGCGATAGGCGGCGGGACCCGCGGCCCGGGGAATACCTTGTGCAACATATTTCCCTTGCAATCCAAAGAGGCAATGCGGCAAGCCTGATGGGCACGTTTGGGCGGGTGGCTTAATTTTTATTTTGTTACTATTTTTTTTTTTAGTTTACTAAAGTTTCGTTTTTTCTATGCTTTGTAAATATTATTCTTAAGTCCTGTAAAATATTTATTACTATTATGTATATGCAAATAAAACCGTGACGTAGCGAGCCGAATAAACGCTGGATGGATGAAATGGCGACAGGTCTCAGGAACGACGTGCGATCGAAAAATGCCCCTTAAGCTTAAGGGGAAAATCTACAAGACGATCATTAGACCTGAAGTACTGTATGGATCTGAGTGTTGGGCAAACAAGGTAGGATATGAAAGAAGGAGTGCATGCGGCAGAGATGCAAACGTTGAGATGGATGTGAGGAGTGACAAGAATGGACAAAATAAGGAATGAGTACATTAGAGGAAGTGTGAAAGTAACCCCAGTGAGGGAGAAAATAAGGAGTAGAAGGTTGGCGGTTGGCGTGGTATGGACATGTGATGCGTAGAGAGGAGATGCATGTCACTAGGAGATGTATGGAAATGGTAGTGCACGGAAGAAGAGCAAGAGGCCGACCGAAAAAGACATGGATGGAGTGTGTGAATGAGGACATGAGAGAGAAAGGAGTGAGTGTGGAGATGACGTCTGATGGAGGAGAGTGGAAGAAAAAGATTTGCTGTGCCGACCCCACCTAAATGGGATAAGGTGAAGAAGTAGAAGATGCAAATAAAACATATTTTGAAATATTTATTTTAGAATACAGTATGTGTGCACCACTGTCGTTTCCACGGAAGAACCCAACGGTCCTTAAGCCTGAGAAAAGGGAGAGGAACCTACCTTCTGCCTCTTGTTTCCCAGGTATATTAAACACGGTTCTCACTAGACACGCGTCGAAATCATCTGACGCTGGGCCCTCCAACTCATCCTTCATCAGGTAATCTTGTAGCTCTTCCGATAGGACTGAATTGGAATACGGCAGTACATCGTCTTCTATGGTTATGTCTTCTTCTTTTACTGCAAAAGAAATAGTCTTTTTAGGGTTCCGTGCCTAAAAGGTAAAAACGAGACCCTATTACTAAGACTCCATTGTCTGTCTGTCTGTCTCCAGGCTGCATCTCAGAAATCGTAATAGCTAGAAAGCTGAAACTTTCACAAAATATGTGTTTCCCGTGCCGCTATAACAACAAACACTAAAAATTTAAAAAAAATATATTTAAGGGGGGTCCAGGGTACAGTAAACGTGTTCTTTTTAGTATTTTTTTTGCTATGTATCGATAACGGTAGCTGCTAGATACTTAAAATTTTCACAAAATATATAACGTATATTATTATTATTAGCTATCAAATTAAATAATAAAATTTAAATAAAATACATATTTTATCCTGGGGTTTTGGTAGTTTTGACTATGGTGCAGAACGTGCCGTCTCTTTCTGGCCACCTAAAATGAAAAGAGACGGGGCTTCTTTAAATTTAGTTTAGTCTGCCGCTGAATCGCCACCAATGACTTTTGTTTGATTTCTTATGTTCTGTGGTATAAACCTGTCTGGTAGGTTATTTTAGGTTAATTTTTAATACGGTACATACCTATTTCGACTCCATCTTTTACATCGAGATATGAAATTTGCACTTCCTCGAAAGGATCTGATTCCACCGGCTCCATTTTCACATCAACTACGGGTGAAATCTCTTTTTTAATTTTCCTGAAATACATAAAAACAACAACAAAGCGTTAAAAAAAATTACTAAGTACGGACATTTTATTTTCATTATTTACTTAGAAGTTCAATGTTAAATTTATACTATTTACTAGCTGACCCGGCAAACGTTGTTTTGCCTTAAAAAATTAAGGGTGAACACTCTTATCACTTAGGGGTATGAAAAATAGATAGTAGCCGATTCTCAGACCTACTGAAAACGCATATAAAATTTGGTAAAAATTGGAGGAGTACGGTAACTAACATTGTGACATGTAAATTTTTGATTTTAATTTTATTATACATTTTTAAAGTAAATACAAAATTAAATATTCCGTAAATGTTTACAGGGTCTACCAAATGTCGTTAAAAAGTTCGAGTATAAAATTGTTTACAAATATATTTGTTGTATGGGAAATTAATTAATTAATTAATTTGAATTATTAATTTATTTTTTATTGAACTATATAATTTTAAAGATTACATTTATATAATCTGAAAGATTTTAGCGTCCATTTGTTACCGTTATTGATATATAGCAAATAAAAGGAACAAAACACGTTATCGCATGAGACCCCCTAAACATATTTTTTTTTATAGTATTTGTTGTTATAGCGGCACGGGAAATACATATCTCGTGAAAGTTTTAGCTTTCTAGCTATTACGGTTTCTGAGATACAGCCTGGAGACAGACAGACAGCGGAGGCTTAGTAATAGGATCCCGTACCTATTTAGTAAAAACGGGACCTATTACTAAGCCTCCGCTGTCTGTCTGTCTGCAGCGCTACCTTTGTGCAGCCGTTTTTAAATAATTTAATTACAAAATAATATTGAAGGGGGACTCCCATACAACAATGGTACGGAACCCTTCATGCGCGAGTCCATCTCGCACTTGGCTAATTATTACCTTAAAATAAAAAAACTCACTTAATTTTCTTCTTCCTCTTGATGGGTTTGTACCTCATCTTGTGAATAGTCAGATAATGAGTTCGCAACGTCGCAACGGTTTTGTATTTGTCAGAGAACTTGCAGATTTTGCAGTAACGGTCCTGGAAATATTGATACAAATAAGTACACTAGCTGACCCGGCAAACGTTGTTTTGCCTCACTTAGGGGTATGAAAAATAGATAGTGTAGCTTATATGACACGTTCGTAGATTTACCAAAGCAGCGCCATCTATTGATAACTTACTCAACCCAGTCGAAAGGTATCTACATCTGTTAGAATCATTTGGAGTTGACAGATAATTGTTACTGTCAAATAATAACAGATAATAATTAGCAATAAATTAAAATTGCGACTATAATTTGATAAACTATCCTATCTCTCAAGTTGGATCGAACTGCACATGGTGTGCGATTTTTATTATAATCGGTTAAGTGGTTTAGGAGTTCATTGAGGTCAAACACTGTGACACGAGATTTATATATATTAAGATTGATGGTATTACATATTGACATTTTTAATTATTGACGTATAATTGAATAAGTATCAATAAATGGTTTATCTTGAAGAAGAAGAAGAAAAAAAGTGAACTGACCTCTTCCCTACACTCTCCATACTTAATATGCATAACCAAACTTGGCTTATTATACGTGACCAGGTCACATTTATCACAAATATACTTTTTTTTCTCCTTGCAGTGTTTCTGGGTTATGTGCTTTATTAGATAGTTCTTTGTGTAGAATCTGGAACAAATTGATAAGTTTTATTTGGAGACAAACATATAATCAAATCTTTTTATTTGACACTATTTTTATAGATTTTATAAATATGGTTTTATTTTGATCTTAAATTCAGTGTTATTGTTAACGATCGTTAGATTTCCAAAACACGTTTACGTAAAATTCACTCGGTAGTTTTTTTTTAAATCATACATTTTAAAATATTGTGCTTCTTAAATAAATATTAAAGATTTTGTAGGCACTGATTATCTAATTATGTAAATGAAGTTTAGCTCAAACAATTTTAAAATAGGCTTATTAAATTTTGTTAATTGTTGATTTTTCATTAATTTAACACGTGAAATGCCGCGGCGCAAGCGCTTCGCTCAAATACGTATAGCGCGGCTAAGCTCGGCACATCATCGCAAAAAAGGTATTTTTTATGCGATAAATTGTTTATTTAAGCGTTTTCAGCCAACACGGCTTGAAAACTCTCGGCACAAGAGCTTGGTCACTAAGCTCGTACGAAAAAGAAGCGAACACGGAATGTCAGTCCCGTAACCTCGGCATGTCAGTCCCGTAACCTCGACATGTCAGTCCCGTAACCTCGGCATGTCAGTCCCGTAACCTCGACATGTCAGTCCCGTAACCTCGACATGTCAGTCCCGTAACCTCGACATGTCAGTCCTTTAACATCGACACTTCTGTTTCGTAACCTCGGCATGTCAGTCTTTGAACCTCAAAATATCAGTCCCGTAACCTCAGCATGTCAGTTCCGTAACTTTGGTGTTATCAATAAATGATTTGTATTTGTTTTTTGTATTTGTAACCTCGACACGTCTCAGTCCTTTAACCTCGACATGTCAGTCCTTTAACCTTGGCATGTCAGTCCCGTAACCTCAGCATGTCAGGTCCGTAACCTCGACACGTCAGTCCTCTAACCTCGGCACGTCAGTCTCGTAACCTTGGCATATCAGTTCTTTAACCTCGACATATCAGTTCTTTAACCTCGACATATCAGTTCTTTAACCTCGATATGTCAGTCCCGTAACCTCGACATGTCAGTCCAGTAACCTCGACATCTTAGCCCAGTAACCTCGACATGTCAGTCCCGTAACTTCTTCATGTTAGTCCCGTAACCTCGACATGTCAGTCCAGTAACCTCTTCATGTCAGTCCCGTAACCTCGACATGTCAGTCCTGTAACCTCGACATGTCAGTCCTTTAATCTCGACACGTCAGTCCAGTAACCTCGACATGTCAGCCCTGTAACCTTATTGATACTTACGCTACCCCACAGTAGTCACAGATGACACTCTTCTCCCTCGGTTCGTGTGTTCTCATATGCTTGACAAGTCGCTCCGCTCGACTAAACTTGACACCGCAAGTCGGACACGGCCGGTGTAAATGAGGCTGGTGGATTATCGAATGCTTCTTCAAGTCACCCTGTACAGTTGGAGAAACGACAACACTTTAACATAACATACAAACAAACACACTTCACAAATTACATACAAGTAAGTGCCCAAGGCACGCACAAAACGTTTTGTCTCCACCTTTGTTGTCCGAACCGCCAAACTTTGGAATTCCTTGCCGAATTCCCTGTTCCCCAATGACTACAATCTAGCGATTTTCAAGGCGAGAGTGAACCGGTTCCTTCTAGGTAAGCGCGATCCACCGTAGACCTCCATATCACTTACCATCAGGTGAATTGTGGTCAAGCGCTAACCTATTAAGAGTAAAAAAAAAAAAAAAAAAACAACAGAATATGTTCTGATATAGAGGTGAATGACCCTTTTTAGGGTTCCGTACCTAAAAGGTAAAAACGGGACCCTTTTACTAAGACTCTGCTGTCTGTCTGTATGTCTCCAGGCTGTATCTCACAAACCGTAATAGCTAGAAAGCTGAAACTTTCACAAGATATGTATTTCCCGTGCCGCTATAACAACAAATACTAAAAATAAAAAATTTTAACCCCTATACAATAAAAGTGTTTTTTTCGTATTTTGCTAAATATCAATACCGGTAGCTGCTAGACAATTAAAATTTTCACAAAATATATAAATGTTAGCTAACAAATATTAGCTGTTATATTAGCTGTTAAATATTAAAAATGTCAAGTCATTTGTTTTCGACTTAAATACTGTCAGAAGTAGTTTGGTGCTACTGCAATACACATCAATTAGTACAACAGAGCAACCAAGTCGAAATCCTCCATAAGTTGAAAACTCTGTAACTCGAATTTTTTGGCGTCTCCCTTGATGTTCGACTTATAGAGGTTCTACTGTAAGTAGCGATGCGCGACTGTGAATGATTCCAATCGAATTATTCGACTTTATAAATCATTCGACTCATTCTCGAATGATCTCCGAAAATTAGTAACTTACATGATACCCACTCAAAATTAACCGGACTGAATGAATACTACATTGGTTACTACTTGAGCCGACTCCACTCCAACGATTCATCAACATATTACATTAATTTGAAACTAACAAGTGACATTGACAAGATTCGCTAACAATAGAGTCAAAACGCCATTAGTAACGAATTAGTAGTCATCATTCGATTATTAACATTGGTGGCGATTCAGCGGCACAAAGGACTAAACTAAATTAAAAGAAGCCCCGTCTCTTTTCATCTTAGGTGGCCAGAAAGAGACGGCACGTTCTGAACCACACACAAAACAACTAAAATCACGTCAAATATGAAAAATGTAAGCGATTTTAGAGCGCACCCAATTGTATCAGCTCTAAATCTGACGAGTTTGACGTGATTTTAGATGTTTTGTCTATGGTTTAGATCGTACCATCTCTTTTTGGTCATTTATGACGAAAAGAGACAGAGCTACTTTAAATTTAGTTTAGTCGTGTGTGCCGCTGAATCGCCACCATTAGTATATTACTAATATTCAAGTCGAACGTGTATATTAGTAGTTGTAGATAATTCGACTGGTCAGAGTATTCGCAGTCGCGCATCTCTAGGTGTAGTCAATCCATCTCATTCCCTCACCTTAGCTTTAAACCTCTTCCCGCAACCCGGATGTCCGCAACTATGCGGACGTTCCGGAAAATGCGTCCGCAAATGCAGTTCCAGATATCGCTTATGTTTCAATTTTCTCCCGCAAATAGGACAGTCGCACGCTTGCGTTGGGTCGTGTGTATATTCCTTAGGACAAAATAGATAAAGTAATTAAATGTAGGTAATAAATATATTCCCGTTAAAATAAACTAAATATTAACAAAAATAAAAAAAAACCTTACAAATAGTGAAATCAACAATCAAACTTTTCCTCTTTATAATTTTGATATAGACTAGCAGATCGTCCCGGCTTCGCACGGGCTATAAAATAATCTAACTTGCAAAAAGCAACAAAATACAATGTAAACTCTATATAACGTCACTCGATTTAACGACAAACTCTCTATAGCGTCGAATTCAATTTGCTTTAGTTGGTTTATCTTGCATTCTCTCCATTTAACGACCACTCTCTACAACGCCATAAAATGCCAAGTCCCTTGAGTGTCGTTATATAGAGTTTACACTGTATAGCCTATGTTACTCAGGTATAATAAAAGTAGCTTCCCAACGGTGAAAGAAATTTAAAATCAGACCAGTAGTTTCAGAGCCTATTCGCATCGAACAAACAAACAATTAAACTTTTCCTCTTTATAACTTTTCCTCTTTAATTGGTATAGAAAACATACTTACAATATGCGCTCTCAGCTGGTTTTTCAAATAGAATTTCTTGTCACAATATTCGCACTTGTGTTTCTTCAAATCCAGATTTAAGTAGTTCAGATGGACTGAAGATATGTGGTGCTTCAATTTACATTTCGATTCGAACCTGGCAAAGTAATTCAAATTATTCATTACACGTAACAAATACTCACAACTTAATTAAATACAGTAGAACCTCGTTAAGTCGACCCTCGATAAGTCAAAAACCTCTAAATGTCGAAAAAATGTTTTGTTCCCTTCCCTACAAATACCAAAACCTCCATTACTTGAAATCTTGACCCTCTGTTAGTCGAAATCATCACAGAGTCCCTCCAAGCAATTTTGGTACATATTTTCACTCTATTACTAGAAAACTTTAATTTGACCTCTGCATCTCGAACATATCATATTTAACATCCTTTACAACTTCATCATTTGGAATTTATTACCTCTATTGTTAGAACAAAAATAAGTTACCGACATTAAGAACTTGCCGACAATGTGAGTACACTATTATTTCTTATAAAACATTTTAGGAGTATACGATAATAAATTTATGAATCACGTAAACACGTGTTTGCTTGCTTGGTGTCAGGTGTTCAATTTTGATTTCCTTTGAAATTTGGCTAAGTAAGTCATTTGTTTTCGACTTAAATACTGTCAGAAGTAGTTTGGTTCTACTGTAATACACATCAATTAGTACAACAAAGCAACCAAATTATATAAAGCGAAAAAAAGTTGAAATCCTCCATAAGTTGAAAACTCAAATTTTTTGGCGTTTCCCTTGATGTTCGACTTATAGAGGTTCTACTGTATTACAATGTCAATTTATAATATCACAATAATAAAATGACAATTTATGATATTACAATATTAAAATATCAATTTACAATATTACATTATTAAAATGACAATTTACAATATTACAATATTAAAATGTCAGTTCACAATATAACAATATTTACAATATTACATTATTAAAATGACAATTTACAATATTACAATATTAAAATGTCAGTTCACAATATAACAATATTTACAATATTACATTATTAAAATGTCAATTTACAATATTAAAATGCCAACTTAGTTCATACGAAGAAGAAGAAGACTTACTTTTTAGGACAAATCTTGCAGTCGTATGTCTTAACGCATCCCATATGTCGGTGCTCGTGTTTGCGCAGAGTGGAACTGTCGCGACAAGCATACTCGCAGAATGAACATTTGAACGGCTTCTCGTCTGTAAACATACAGATGATAACATTTTGAATGCTGGCCATACACCATACTTCCTATCGAGGACCCCCTTTATTTTGTTATTTATTTTTTTATTTTTAGTATTTGTTGTTAAAGCAGCAAGGAAAATACATATCTTGTGAAAGTTCAAGCTTTCTAGCTATTACGGTTTCTGAGATATAGCCTGGAGACAGACAAACAGCGGAGGCTTAGAAATAGGGTCCCGTTTTACCTTTTACGGATCGGCATTACAGCCAAAGCTAAGAAGTTTATCGGCAATTCTTGCGTTGCGAAGGCAAAGCTTCAGAGCCTAGAGCACCGACGCTAGGTTGCTAGTTTGTCGGTTTTTTATCGGATACATTTCGGGGAGTGTGCTATGGAACTTCATAATTTGATTCCACCATCTCCGTTCTACAACAGAACGAGCAGAGAGTCAGTGAAGAGACACCGATACAGAGTTGAAGTTCCAAACTTTCGTAAAAAACGCTTTGCGTCGACCTTTATTGTTAGGACTGCGAAGCTTTGGAACTCACTACCTGAGTCACTGTTTGTTACGGGAGGGCATGGTGCAGGCCCTCCTGTCACCGCGGACGTACGTTGCCTGTGTTCCTGCCCTTGAGAATGGCACACTGATTGTGCTGAAACATGTCGGGCTAATACCGACAAAATAAACGTAAGTGATAGCCGGTTATACAAACATTAGTCCACAACACGTCCCCACTACTGGGACCCAGGGCTTCCTCTCACTAGGAGAAAGATTGAGGCCATAATGTACGACACTGGGCAAGTGCTGGTTGGCGAATAGCACACGACTTCGTATACTATGGTCCTCAAACGTGTCGGTTTCCTCACGATGTTTTCCTTTAACGTAAAGCAAATGCATAAAGCAAAATTAGTTGACAAACAAGTCATTGGTGTAAGGTCGAGATCGAACCAGGGGCCGCCTGATTGAAAAGCAGACGTTTTTCACCTAGCCACGATGGCTTACACGCACGCCACACCAGCTATTTATATTCCTAATAACACATTAAACTTTGCAATCTAAATTAACCGTGGCGATAACAAGTTCGTAAATGCAATTGAGCACAAATTGCCTTCTGATACCTCAAAGCAAGATTCGCCTGCGACTCTGCTTGTGAAACAAGTAGTCAGTATACTTGCGTTAGTAAACAAAACACTTAAGGTCTCAAGTCCATTTGTCCAATTATATGAGTTGGAGCAAGAGGAGCGAACTTTTCGATCGTTTTCTTTTTCTCTCAAGTTATATTTCTGCTATTATTTCGCCCCATAACGACAGATTGCAAATTGACAAGGTAAATTAGACCTTGTACTCGTAATTGACATATTATGAATAGATAAGCATATAAAACAGAGAGACAAATTTTAATATACATATCTTTACTATTGAGAAAAGTAATTCCTATAAATGACTAATCATTTAGTAACTAAACGTACATACAAAATAAAGTTTAAAACACACTAATAGCAAGCTAGAGAAACATGCTTAAAGTACTATTAATTATCGTTTTCTTGTTTCAGAAAGAAAAAGGTAGGTTTCTTATCGTTTTAAGTCTGAGCGCCAACAAATTTATAGCCTGATTACAGAAAAAAAATTACATTTTTAATGTCGCAAAGGAAAATGTTCTTAGAAATTGTCTTTAACGTATATGTGGAATAAAAGTGGCGCTAAAGTATCACCTTGAGTAACGCCACATATCTTTTCCAGGCACGACTGAAGCCCACGTTTACTGTCAAGATGCCCATGCCACAGATTGGACCCCACTTGGTTATTCCTGTCCAATCACCTGCACCGGTGTCGTTGAAGCTGTGAAACGGTTGGCAGTTTGTGTCTAAAGCTTTCGTGCGAACCAAATTCTCTTCCCCTACAAAATGTCACGTTTGTTATTTGGGAGGGCCCTTTCAATAATAATTTAATTCAGATTCAATTTTTCGTGGTTAATGTGGCGGCAACGGTTTCTAAAAAATTACTGTCGAACTATACCAATTCATCATCTATACAAATCTATATCATCAATATTATAACGCGGAAAAGTTAGATTTTTTGTTTGTTTGTTTGACGCGAATAGGCTCCGAAAATACTGGACTGATTTGAAAAATTCTTTTACCGTTGAAAAGCTACATTATCGCCGAGTAACATAGACTATATTTTGTTTCCGAAAATATTAGAGATCCTTACAAAAAACCATTAATGTGACAAAAGCCCTTATATAGCCCGTGCGAAGCCGGGGTTAGACTACCAGTGAGATTTTATACCGGCGACAGATTTATTTATTTATTTTTATCATAATTAGCACCGCATACACGAATTACACTAATGATAAATATAAAATAAAAATACAAAACAATCAATTTTAAAATTATGAAAAATTTAAATTATCAGTCACACAAAATTATCATAGGATTAAATTAAATGTCAATTTATATATACAATACAAGATATCATAAGTTATGAATTTGAACAAATTATAAATATAAATTATAAATAATAATTATTCATCACAATGTCAAATAAATAAATACGTGGTTCATTAGCCTGTTATTGCAGATTGTCTAGTATAAGCGAGTTCATAGTACTTTAGACAAGTATTTATCTGAGTATTCCAGTAACCGTCAAATATATCGGTCACTGGATTTGCCTCAGACGTGACAGATCAAGAGATAGCAGATTTTTTATTTTACTTTATAGGATTCCGTCGGTACGAAAAAAAAGACTAATTTTGTACTTTTATATACATTGCAGAATAAAAGAACTAGATATCCAGGAGATGTATTCTGCAAGCATTCACAACTCTGCGCTAGCTGCCAAGTCAAAGCAGAACGCGACCAAGAATAAATTAACAAAGCCGAAATCCAAGAAACATAAAGCAGATGATGATGATAAAAGATTGAGAAGGCCAAACGGTTTGCGTAAGTAACTAACTAACTAAAAACTAACTGGGTTGGCGCGTCGACCCGAATCGGATCTTGGCCTCCGATACTAAGAGACGCCACTGTTCTCGGTCCTGTGCCTTCTCCTGCCACTGCGTGACCTGAAGATTGCGCAGGTCCTCCTCCACTGACCAAGTAGAGGAGGACCTGCGCAATCTTCCGATCCAGCGATTCTTGGGTTGCGTAAGTAACCTAATAATATAATATCATGAAATACATTTGTCTGAAATGTCATTTTTTAAGTTACTATTTATTCCAACTTTTTTAGGAAAACTATTTTCTACTCTGACTTAGGCATTTGACGTAGGTGGAACATGCCTAATTTGGAATAACTGGCTTCCAAGGAGGCTGCCGAGACATACTGCCGCACTGTGTCCCAAAAAAATTTGCCAAGTGCGAGTTGGGCTCGCGCATGAAGGGTTCCGTACCATTGTTGTATAGGAGCCCCCCTTGAATATTATTTCAAGAATTATTTTTTTAATTTAATACATAATTCAATATTTTATTAATTGACCCTCTATAGGGTCTACAAAATATCGTTCTATAGATCGAGTAAAAAACGACTTAAAATTACGTTTGTTGTATGGGAGCCCACCTCAAATATTTATTTTATTTGAAGTATATAATTTAATTTCATAGTTAATATACATTAATATATTTTGTGAAAATTTTAAGTGCCTAGCAGCTACCGTTATTGATATACAGAAAAAAAAATACGAAAAAGACACGTTTATTGTATGGGGACCCTTTATATATTTTTTATTATTTTTAGTATTTGTTGTTATAGCGGCACGGAAAAACATATCTCGTGAAAGCTTCAGCTTTCTAGCTATCACGGTTTCTGAGATACAGCCTGGAGACAGACAGACAACGGAGGCTTAGTAATAGGGTCCCGTTTTTACTTTTTAGGTACTGGAGCCTAAAATTTTATATACATTTATATTTTCGCAGACGTTTCAAGCGAAGACGCGGACCAAATTCCGCTAAAAAACGAAATAGAATCTTCCTCGGGCGAATTGTCACGCGACCATCTCATACAGTTGTTAAGACTACTATCCAACAAGGACACCGGCAGCAAACTGCAGATGGCGTTTAAAGTCGCCTTCAATAAGATTAATATAGGGTGAGCTAGTTTATTTACAATCATATATTCTAATTCTAATTTAAAGAGGGGGTGATGAGACCTGCACTGACATCCCGCTAGGGGCGTATTGTGCTTTCCCCCCTTACCAGCCTACCCAAGCCAACCGAGCTCCTTGAAATAACGGAGCACAGCCCTGGGTCGCTGGCATACCTGTTCCACCCATGTTGCGTCAGATGGTCTGTTTGTCTGAAGATTAGCAATGTTAGGCGAACTTTCATCTTGAGCTGCTATCATCAGGCCGTTACTCTTTCTGGTTTGTTTGGTGGCCTCACAGTGCAGTAGCACATGTTCTACCGTTTCATTTTCCTCCAGACAGCCCCGACATAGAGGGCTGTCCGTCGCCACTATTTTATGTTGGTGGTAGTTGAGATCACAGTGGCCGGTAATGATGCCGACCATCATACGTAGATCCCCTCTTGTGAGTTTTAGTAAATTATTTGTTAATTTTTTGTTTAATTTGGGTAAGAAGAGTCTAGAATTTTTACAATCAGTAAAAGAGGCTAGAGTTTTTACAATCAGTAATCCAATATTGTTAAAAAAAAGGTTAAATATGCGGGTCTTGAGTCTCAATATCTTTTGAATTCCTTCGCTGTTGAGGCTATGGGCAGTTGGGGTGCAGATGCGAGGAGGCTAGTGGGAAACTCGGGCGAAGTATAGTAGATAGGACGGGGGATCCCCGTTCTCGATCGTACTTGGTGCAGAGGATAGCCATTGAAAGAAAGAAAGAAAAAAGTTTATTGTACACATACATAAAAAGTGATTACATACAAAAGTTATAATATGGGGTGTTAATACTAAGTATGTGCATTGCTATTCAGCGTGGAAACGCAGCCAGTGCTATGGGCACATTTGCACCAGGTACGGTCATGGGCGGGTTTTCCTAACATTAAATGTTTTTGATATGTATAATTTTTATTATATTTATGGTCATTCAATTAATTTACTACAAAAATATTGCCCGTTAGGTTAATTATATTTTTAAATAATCTTTAATAATTATCCAAAATTATATCGATGCCGGAAATTTCAATTGTCGTAAAGGACATTTTGACAAAAATGAGTTATATATATTCAGAATCAGCGCCGCTAGCTCAGCTCAGTTAGTGTACTTCAAAAAATTGTTCCTTAAAAAAAGTCTTATACGACCCTGATTTTCAACAGCCATAGCACGTATTTTTTTATGATCTGGGATGTATCGTAAAATTATTTTCCTAATATGAGACATAAAGTCATTCATACGACATTAAAACTTCTTAGTTACTTACTATTTTACTACTGTACTGTAACTTTACTTTTACCACCATAATCTTTGATTTTTGATAAGTACTACCCATTTTTTCGTAGTTGTAAAGGACATTCAGGTCTATTTTTATGAGTCGTAAAGGACACTCATTTTGAGTTATTTATAAAGTTAGGTTATTTTGGTGATTTGGTATGGTTATACATTTTGTTTATTTAAATGAATAAAACACGATAAAATAGTTAAGGTGTCCTTTGACACCAGTAATAAATAACTTTGTTTAAAAAAGTTATACTTAAACCAAAACCTTTTTGTTTTTAGTTTTTTGGCTTTTCTTAAAAGTCGTGTTTGTCCTTTACGACAATTGAAATTTCCTAGAACTAGAATAAATAGAATAGTAACTTGGCCGATAAAATGGTTCCACGTGTAATCGTAAAATACCGCGGCGGGCGGGGCTAAACAGCTACCCGCGCGCCCGCGTAATGTTACATGTTGTAGCACGGCACCAATCGCGTGCGAGCTTTGTGTATTTCGTTGGGATAGCAGTATAATTGTGTGTGTAGATGGATTCAAATTCTAAGCGGCAATTGTATGGAGTTACTCTTCCGTTTATTTTAGTTCGCTGACTATATGTCAAAATCACAGTGCTGCAGAGAAATCTGTAGCGTTTATACTGAGGGCTGAACTTTTTCGGACGCTAGGGGACACATACTATGCTGTGTTTATTCTTTTTAGGGTTCCGTACCTAAAAGGTATAAACGGGACCTTATTACTAAGCCTCCACTGTCTGTGTCTCCAGGCTGTATCTCACAAACCGTAATAGCTAGAAAGCTGAAACTTTCACAAGATATGTATTTCCCGTGCCGCTATAACAACAAATATATAATATGTATGTACTAAAATCAAAAAAGTTTGAAAATGCCACTTGAAAAACGACAATGTTGTTGCATACCCATCCAAACACCGTCCGCATCAACGGTTGCTTAGCTTCGATGATCGCGTCAGATCACCTTAGCTAGCCGAGCTACAGGCGCTACATTAAATCTTGTAATTTCAGTCGTACAAGAAATTACAATTCACGGCTCGGCTCAAGGCGTGACGGCGAGATCCCGGAGGCAGTCATAGTAGAATTCGCCTCGATTCTAAACAAATTCACTGAAGACGGATACTATACTTACGAAATGTGCAAGGTGAGAACTTCTACCACTTCAACTATTACGTATGGCAATACTATATTTAACATGGGTGTCCTAATATACAACAAATTGCCTTTGATTACACTGGTCTACAGTGGTTTTGTTGCCTTTGATATGATGATGATTTTGGGTCCGTTTATACACACAATTCGTGAAAATATCAATAATTTTGTAAGATTTGCTCGGTTTTTTTTTACCAAATGACTGAAAAATTTAATTTTGATGATAAATCGTTCAAAATTCAATTATTAAAAATGAGCACATTTTGTACTTTTACGAATATATTCGTAATCTGGGCACTTAAAAACGTAACAATTTGCGATAATATCCAGGACAACAAAAAAAAAAAATAGATTTTTTGTAGAGCTGTGTTATTAAGGAATCCAACTCGTTTTCTATCTTTAAGCTGAGACTTAAGAAATTCCTACTTGACAAGGCCTACTATTCTCTAAAAGATTTGTTTAAGGCGGTCTTTTGCAACTTTTTGCTGTTTTTAGTGACGTTTATTTACTTCCTTGATAAACTAAAAAATATAAAACTAGTCTCATCAAAATTTAACATAATATCTTGTGATCATAAGAAACAGAAACACGATTAGTAACAATTCGCTCGATAGAATTTTGTTTTGAAAAAAACTCTAATTTATCATAAATTTGGGTATTTTCCTTTATATTTTTTTGGATTGGTGAGAGATCCTATCACTAAAATGATGTCAAAAAAATATCAACAGACAAAGCACAAAATTAACAAGGATTGTGTAGAGATACTTTATATCTTGCCATACAAAAATTAACCAGGTAAAAATAAAACCCTAATAAATGAAACCGATCCACGCCATAGACGCGCAAATTGTGATCTATTTTTATAATATCCTGACCTAATTTTATTTGTATCATGACTAAGTTTTATAAACCATAAATAATGTATAATGTTATGTATAACGGCTATCACTTACTTTTATTTTGTTAATAAATATAGATAATGTACTTACATTAGTGTTAGATCCAACATAAATTTGCACACCCTAACGGGTATAGTATGGAGTACATTAAATTTAATACCTATGTAACACCTTTCGACCTATACTTTGCAAATAAAAACATTTGATTTGATTTGATTTAACTTTCGTTACAAATTTTTCCAAGTTGTTTTTGCACATTTCGTACGCTGCGGTTTTCAATGCATTTATTACAGTTGTAAAATTTTCAACCTTCACACACAGAACGAAAACAACATTTTTATCGAAGCAAACATTTTTAAAATAAAATTTGTGCAGTGCCGATTAAGAAGAAGCTTAAACAGTTATGTTTAAGCTTGAACTGAAAGTTTTGTGAGTGTCGGTTTTAGCAATAGCTTAAATATGAAAAATTTCGGTAATATTATAATTGAACGTGCGAAAACAGACGGAAATTCGATACTGTATTTTTGTTTCGAATTGTAATCTCAAATTACAATCGAATAAACGGAATTATCGGGTCAAGAAATCATACGAATGTCAATATGAATAAAAAAATTAATTTAATTTATTTCTACAATGGTGGCGATTCAGCGGCACACACGACTAAACTAAATTTAAAGAAGCCCCGTCTCTTTTCATCTTAGGTGGCCAGAAAGAGACGGCACGTTCTGAACCACAGACAAAACAACTAAAATCACGTCAAATGCAGAAAATATAGGCGACTGATGCACAATACGCCCCTAGCGGGATGTCAGTGCAGGTCTCATCACCCCCACTTCAAATTAGAATTAGAATTAGGGGCCGTATGATTGAAAATCAGACGTTTGTCCCTTACTTTTTTACTCAAGACTCGCTATTGGACAGTTAAAAGTAGTTGGTTTTCCACAGCGAACTAGAATAAATAGAATAGTAACTTGGCCGATAAAATGGTTCCACCGTCCACGTGTAAAATACCGCGGTGGGCGGGACAAAACATACAAGCTATCCGCGCGACTAGTAGACTTAGTGGCGTGACCTTGATGCGACCAATCGCGTGCGAGCTTTGTGTGTGAGTGTTTCGTTGTGATAGCAGTATAATTGTGTGCGTAGTTCTAATTCGAAGCGACAATTGTATGAAGTTACTCTTCCGTTTATTCTAGTTTTGGTTTCCACCTTTTTATAAGTCACGTATTAAAAAATAAGTTTCTTTCAGGATTTACTCACGATAGCCATAGGTCCCAACGCTAACTTCAAAACAGGTCAATTCGATGTGAACAAAATTCTGGAAAAGATCGTGGCTTTGATAACCGAAACTAAAGAGGAAAGAGAGAGGCAATCGGAACAAATGCGGGTAGTATTGAAGTCACAACACTGTTTGAACGTATATGTTCCTGGCTGCTTTTGTATACCGGGGTAAGAGAAATATCTTAATATATATAATTCTCGTGTCAAAATGTTTGTCCTCAATGGACTCCTAAACCACTTAACCAATTATAATAAAATTCGCAGACCATGTGCAGTTCGATCCAACTTGACAGATAGGATAGTTTAAATCTCAAATTATAGTCGCAATTTTAATTTTTTGCTAATTATTGTCTGTTATTATTTGACAGTCACAATTATCTGTTAACTCCAAATGATTCTAACAGATGTCGATACTTTTCGACTGGGTTGAGTAAGTAATCAATAGATGGCGCTGCTATGGTAAATCTACGAACGTGTCATATAAGCTACACTATCTATTTTTCATACCCCTAAGCGAGGCAAAACAACGTTTGCCGGGTCAGCTAGTTAATAAATAAATATGAGGACACATTACACACACGGCTGGTTAACCCCGTACTGAACAATTTCTTGTTCGTATTATGGTTGCTAACACAACTGATACATACATATTTTATATAGATACATATTTAACACCCAGACCGACAGCCAACAAATTAAGTTCAGCACAAAGATGTTGGCCGTGCCAGGAATCGAACCCAGAACCTTCTGATTGGCAGTCCGGCATGGTAACCATTACGCCAACGAGGTCGTCAGTAATATAATTAGAGTAGTCCTAAAGCCAGGCTCGCGTATGAAGGGTTCCGTACCATCTAATCGAATATATAAAATTTCCGTGTCACAATGTTAGTTACCATTCTCCTCCGAAACGGCTTGACCGATTTTTACCAAATTTTATATGCGTACTCAGTCCTAGGTTTAGGTCTGAGAATCGGACACTAACCATTTTTTAAGGCAAAATAACGTTTGCTGGGTCAGCTAGTCGCATATATAAAATTTCCGTGTCACAATGTTAGTTACCGTACTCCTCCGAAACGGCTTGACTGATTTTTACCAAATTTTATATACGTATTTTATATTTTATATGCGGTCTGAGAATCGGCTACTATCTATTTTTCGTACCCCTGTGATGAGGGTAGCTAGGAGCAGTCGTACGCGCGTTGTAAATACCGCGCGCGCGATTTAGAACGGGCGCTCTGATTGGTAGCGGGCGGTGACGTGCGACAGAGTCGCCACACCGTTTACGATTTATAGCGAAAAACTGTAATAGTAGTTTATGCAACATTCATATAATGAAGGATATTAAAACACGAGTGTGAGTTTATGAAACGAGCGCAGCGAGCTTCATAATAGTATCGAGTGTTTTAATACCCGTGTTATATGCAGTTGCACACACTACTTTATCTTCACTAATGCAATTGATCAAACAACAAGAGTAAAAGCTGACAATAGTTTATTTATAATAATTATTTTTCATATAATTTTGTTGATTTGTCCTGCAAAAGATTGTGAGTTACTTTTGTTGCCAATTCTAGAATATCCGGAGGCGTACAAATATCATCGTCGCTATACATTTTTAGCTTTTAATTTGTATGTTAAAAACAAAACACATTGCGAAACATTAAATTCACGCGTACGTGTATTTAGCAGTGAACTTGCCGTCATTAAAATCTAGCCAATGAGAGAGCAGCTGCGTGCGCGGGGCCAATCAGGAGCGAGCAAGCGATGTTATAATGAGATTATCGATATCTATGTGCATATTATACCATCATGTGAAATTGCTTAAATTGAGTGTTTTGTTGCCTGCGCTATAACAGTAGTCATTATAAGTCAAGTATTAGGAACATAAGTAGAACGTTACAACATGAGTGTACATAAAATAAGTTTTTGCCCTTTATATGGCCTTAAATATGATTAATTACGTTTTCAGATACGTAGAAAAGAATGGACAGTGCGTTAATCCTCAAGATTGCTTCTCAGACCTGGCACCGGTAGCTCGATTTTTGGAACGAATTATTGTTGAATAAACTCAGACTTTTTTGAAACAAGCTATTTTCTCAATATTTTTAAATAAAATGTACCTGTACCAAAATAGATTAGTTCCTTTACTGTTAGGAAGTTACATTATCAGAAGAAGACTAAAGTCTAAGACTAAAAAAATAATTGGTCGAGTGCGAGTTGGGTTCGCGCATGAAGGGTTCCGTACCATTGTTGTATGGGAACCCCCCTAATATATTAATTTTACTCAAATTTTATAATTTAATTTGATAGATAATATACATTTAAATATATTTTGTAAGTTTTAAGTGTCTAGCGGCTACCGTTATTAATATATAGCAAAAAAATACGAAAATAAAAAAAAACAATCGTGTGTTGTATGAAGATTCTTGGCTAAACAGTCGTTAAGCCAAATCAGAGGCCTTTGAGCGGCTTGAAAACTCTCGACACCAAAGCTTGGCCTCTTAGCTAAGACGACGAAGAAGAGGATATTATATGTTTTGTTATTTTCTATTTAATTATAATGACATTGTACGACTAATTATATTATTATGACATTGTATGACTAATTATATTATTATGACATTGAACGATTGACTAAGTAATTAATTAATTGTTGATATTATGTATTATGTAAATTTGACGTGCCTAGTATAACGCAATGTTATAAGGTTAATAAAGTTCTATTATGACATTGTATGACATTATATTATTATGACATTGTATGATTGACTAAGTAATTAATTAATTGTTGATAAATATATGTTTTATTTAAATTTGACGTGTCTAGTATAACGCAATGTTATAAGGTTAATAAAGTTCTATTATGACATTGTATGAAATTATATTATTATGACATTGTACGATTGACTAATTAATTAATTGATTGTTGATGAATATATGTATTATGTAAATTTGACGTGCCTAGTATAACGCTATGTTATAAGGTTAATAAAGTTCTATTATGACATTGTATGAAATTATATTATTATGACATTATACGATTGACTAAGTAATTAATTAATTGTTGATGAATATATGTATTATTTAAATTTGACGTGCCTAGTATAATGCAATGTTATAAGGTTAATACAGTTCTATTATGACATTGTATGAAATTATATTATTATGACATTGTACGATTGACAATTAATTAATTGATTGTTGATGAATATGTATATGTATTATTTTAATTTGACGTGCCTAGTATAACGCAATGTTATAAGGTTAATAAAGTTCTATTATGACATTGTATGAAATTATATTATTATGACATTGTATGATTGACTGAGTAATTAATTAATTGTTGATGAATATATGTATTATTTAAATTTGACGTGTCTAGTATAACGCAATCTTATAAGGTTAATACAGTTCTATTATGACATTGTATGAAATTATATTATTATAACATTGTATGATTGACTAAGTAATTAATTAATTGTTGATGAATATATGTATTATGTAAATTTGACGTGCCTAGTATAACACAATGTTATAAGGTTAATAAAATTCTATTATGACATTGTATGAAATTATATGATTAAGTAATTAATTAATTGTTGATGAATATATGTACTATGTAAATTTGACGTGCCTAGTATAAAGCTATGTTATAAGGTTAATAAAATTCTATGGTTTCTATTTCTATGATATTATGGAGCGACGACGGTCTGCCTCCATTTAGCAAAGGGATATCCCCCGGACAGATGTTGTGTCCGGAGACGACCGTCCACAGGTCATGCATTGTAGCTTGAACCCGTCGTACGCGCGCTGTAAATACCGTTTGCGCGATTCAGGACAAGCGCTCTGATTGGTCGCGGGCGATGAAGTGCGACAGAGACGCCACAATATCACACCTTTCAGAAACACCTTGTATGTGAACTTACTTGTATGTATGAGCATATGGGAGTTGAGGGAGTATGCGACTCGGAACGCCTTGCCGCAAACTCCACACTTGTGAGGCTTCTCTCCTGAAACATACACATCAATATCTTAATTTGTAAACCTACTAACTCCTCTGAAGATTTTTTACGGGAGAGGCTCAAAACGTATTTTATTTAGATAAGTAAAAAGTAATTATAACTTTATTTTTATTAAAAATAAAGCATAGTCTTTCACGAGATTTTGGTTTTTCTTTATTGCGTAAAATAAAAAATACAATGAAGTTTCGAGCCTCTCCCGTAAAAAACCCGCAGAGGAGTTTAGGTTTTCAAATTAGGGTATCGTCAATACCTATTAATGATACTGATGTGTTTTACATAGGTATATAGGCATATAGGTGGCGTCCCTTAGCGGTGGACAAGTTACAAACTTTTGTCCAAAACGCTTCGCCTAAGCCCAGGGTTTCCCTAACTGTTAATATTTTCATATTTCTTATTTTAAGTATTTGTTGTTATAGCGGCACGGGAAATACATATCTTGTGAAAGTTTCAGCTATCTAGCTATTACGAGTTCTGAGATACAGCCTGGAGACCGGCAGATAGACAGCGGAGGCTTAGTAATAGGGTCCCGTTTTTACCTTCTAGGTACGGAACCCTAAAATAAGGGTCCTATACATTTTTTTTTGTTATAATATCTATATTTTTGTTCATAGATACGCATTCAATTATTTCCTTTAATACAAGTAAATTGATATAATTCCATGAAAAAGTAAAAAAAACACAACACACACACAATAAAAAAAACCTTACAAATAGTAGATTAAACATAAGTCAGTGTCCGCGGGTAAGGTGCCTAAAATGCTGGCGGCATTACCTCGCTGGATCGCCAAGCTAATATATTGTTAGAGGTAAGCGCCAGCTCTTGGGTCATTTGTTATAATATCTACTTATACAAAGTATTTATGTATGTATATGTAGTATAAAAGCGAGTGTGGCTCGGTGTTAATAACGTCTGCTTTTCAATCAGACGGCTCCTGTTTCGATCCCGGCCCTACATCAATGACTTGTTTTTCAAGTTATGTGTGGACAACTGCGGCTCGGTAAACAGGCTCCAAGGAGACCCAGCACGAGACGTAGTTTTTCCCACAGCGTACAACAAAATTGATTTTTAAAAACGTAGCGTCATCCTGTACGTACACCTAAGTTTACTACAAATAAATTTATCTTTATCTTTATTTGCACTCGCTTTACGGTGAAGAGAACATCGTGAGGAAACCGGCATGTTTGAGGACCACAATATCCGAAGACGTGTGTCATCCGCCAACCCGCACTTGGCCAGCGTGGTGGATTATGGCCTATATCTGTCTCCTCGTGAGAGAAGGCCCCGAGTCCCAGCAGTGGGAACGTATAGTGGGCTGCTTATACTATACTTATGCTATATGTAGTATATCAGTTGTGTTAGCCCAAAGGTCCGTACCTACCAGTATGCACCATAGCATGCTCCCGTAATGCACTGGGCATTGTGAAAGCTTTGCCACAGTGACACATGTGTGTCGGAGGCCTGTGTGTGTGCCTCATGTGAGCTGCCAGGTACCTCTTGCTCTTGCCGACGTACGAGCACAATTGGCATTGCAACTCCAAGTTGAAATGTATCTCCACATGGTGGTTCAGACTGGACTTATCTTTGAATTTCTGGAAATGAGACACAATTATGACTTAATTCCCCCGGCCCCTTCCCATTACCGAACGAGCAGGGAGACTGCTAGGAGACGCCGTTATACAGTGGAAATGCCGAAAATGCATACTAAGCGATTTGCTTCCACGTTTATAGTATGAACAGCCAAACTGTGGAACTCCTTGCTGGAATCCCTGTTCCCACAGAACTACAACCTAACTGTCTTCAAGGCGAGAGTGAACCGGTTTCTTCTAGGCAAGCGCGTTTCATCTTAGACTACAATATCACTTAACATCAGGTGAGTTGTGGTCAAGCGCAAGCCTATTAAGCGTAAAAAAATTTTTGTTATTAAAGAATGTTGGTCTATCCAGCGACAGACCAACAAAGGAGGAGCTGCGCAATCTTCAGGTCATGCAGTGGCAGGAGAAGGCACAGGGCCGAGAACAGTGGCGTCTATTAGTATCGGAGGCCAAGATCCGATTCGGGTCGACGCGCCAACCCAGTTAGTTAGTTAAAGAATTGTTAGGACAGATTTACAGTGTGGGTGGAAATTATTTAAATACATGTTGTTAAATAATAGATCCACCAGCCTGCACTTCGCAAGCATGGTGTATAATGCATATCTCTCTCCTTGTGTGAGAAGGCCCTGAGTCCCAGCGGTGGGAACACATAGTAAGCTGCTTACACTAAGCAGTACTAACATAGTAAGCTGCTTATACTAAATCTAGCATTGCTTATTCTAGTCTATCTAACTATAAAATCTAAGAAAGAAAATTATTGTGAAAAATAAATGAACACTCAAAATTAAAAATATCAAATTTTCTTTTTTTTTCACACACGGCTGGTTAACCCCATACTGAACCATTACTAGTTTGTATTATGGTTTCTAACATAACTGATATACTTCATATACATACATATTTTATATAGATAAATATTTAACACCCAGACCCGCAGCCAACAAATTTAGTTCAGCACAAAGTTCTTGGCCGTGCCGGGAATTAACCTGGAACCCTCTGGTTGGGAGTCCGGCATGGTAACCATTATGCCAATGAGGTCGTCAAACTATTATAAATATTATTTTAAACAATAAACTTACTTTAGTACAGTATTCACATTGATAGTCTGTAAATCTTTTTGATATCTTTTTCTTTACTTTCCCATCTTTGGTCAGTATTTTGTTTGCAGTAACCTTCACGCTTCCATCAGCTTTTTTGTTAGATGAAGACTTCTTTGTCTAAAAAGAAGGTATGTGTAGATAATTATACATTTTTGGCACAATATAAATAACTGAGCGAAGCTTGATTGGTTATTAGGCCAAATAAGAATCGTAGAAAAACATGCATTGGTTATTCTAGTCACAAATAAATGTATTCCATAAAAATCAATACAATTATTTTCACAATTCTATTCAAGTACCTACGAGAAACAAATACTTATGGGGCAATGACAACGCCTAGGTATACTCCCTATAGTATAATAGAAAAATATTGAATAATATGGCCGTATAATCAGATATATCATTATATACTTATAAAATTATTAGAATGCTTTATGATACGCTGCAAGAAATAATGGAATATCTTAGTTTTGAGTTATTATCAGTATGGCACCGATCAAAGGCGACTGCAGATTCTATAATAAAATTAACATCAATTTACCTTTCCCATGATGACAATTATTAGCTTTTGGAAATACTTATTTAGCTAGAAATGTTTTTCTTTCATTTTGACGCAAATAAGTAACATTTTATGGATCATTTATTTTTCATGAAAAAAATATTCAATACGATTCGAACGATGGCGGTGAACAGAAATTGATTGATTGTGTTACAGAAAATTAATATAAAATATAGCTGAATGATGCTATGAGTAGCAGACACAAGTTTCGGAACTTTCCGGTTACTGTGTAGTTTGAACGTCTCCGTAAACTCACTCAAACTCAAATGCTATGACGGCTCATAAATTTGTTACAATGAACAATGGTTTCGTTTCAAGTCGTTCATTCATTACTATTTTCTCGGCTGTCAATGTCAAAATGTGAAGCATATGTCGCAGGCGCGGCTTATTCGATTTTTGTCGAAAATAAATAATAATTCCAACATAATTCTATAAATATGTTTTCTTACTGATACATATTTTATTTACTATATTTCAATAATGTGTTTTGGTGGGTGAGAGTGTGTTGTGTCGTCAGAATTTGTAAAGAAATGAGTTATCGATTATAACCTTGAACTTCACAATTACCTACAAGTTATAATTACCAGTTTTTTTGTACCTAATAAGTATAAAGTGACTGTATTAAAGTGTTTTGTGCGATTTCTTTCAAGTTCAAATCTTAAGAGCCAAGGTGAGCGTCTTATTTACAGTCCTACAGTCACTTTGGTAAGGGTTATGTCATATGTTTTGTTTTTAGGTACATCTTAGGAAAATCCTTACACATTAACAAAAAAATCAATAATTTTTGCACATTATTAGTATGGGAAATGTAACATTGTAGATTTAAACAGTGATACATAGTAACTACTTTATTTTTACTTAACTTTTAAAGTGCTTGAGGTTCTGTCATTTGACATTGCATATTTTACGTAGTTTTAATTTAAAGAGGAAAAGTTTGTCTCGTAAAAAATTATAAGTACTATAACCGTATCCTAGTAGAAAAGGTTAATTAATTAATTTTCAATTTATAACATGTTGCATACATTAATATTGTAAAGGAGAAACTTTGTATATGTTAAGTAGGTGTATTGTTGCTTTTTCACATTCAAACAGCTTAGCCAATTTGCATATAAACATTGTATGGAAATAGCTGAGAAGATTCAAAGATTTTAATCTTCCTGGTAATCCAGATGGATTAAAATCACAGTTTAATTTTTATCCAGGTTTAACAACACTAACATAATTAAGACTACTTCAATGCTTAAAAAAAATTTTGATGACACCATAATATAAAAAAAAGAAAAATAAGACCTTTTCTTTATGATAATTAAGTATTTGTATTTTACAGGAAGGCTGTGAAACTTCGCACAACAAAAATGCTGAACCAAAGCTTAAAGACGTACAAAATGGTGCCTCAACTACTGAAAATAAAGTACTTAAAGCAATCACAGAACATAAATATACACTCTTGTATCTGTGGCCAACTATTTTTAAGAACCAACCAAAGAAACAGTTCCTACATTAAAAATGTCAGAGTTCATTCAACACAGAGTGATCAGCATAGACAAAAGGTTAATGTTTTACTAATTTATTTAAGAACTAGTTAAATTTACCAGCTAGTTTTTTTAATCTGAATTCTTCTTTTTTTACATATTTCACACATGGTTGGATAGCCCCATACTGAACCATTTCTAGTTTGTAATTATGGTTGCAAACACAACTGATATACTACATTATTCATACATTGATACTTTATATACATACATTTCTGCTTTCTCACTATATGTATTTCCCATGCTGCTATAACAACAAATACTAAAAATAAAAATAACAATATAAATGGAGGTCCCCATACAAAAAACATGAATTTTTTGTATTTTCTTGATATATATGTAGCTGCTAGACACTTAAAATTTTCTCAATTTTTGTAAATTAGTATTAGCTATCAAATTAAATTATAATACTTAAATAAAATAAATATATATATGTGAGACTCTCATACAACAAACATAATTTTTAAGTAGTGTTTTACCTACTTGATCTTTATAACAATATTTGGTAGACCTTCTATTCATTTACAGAATATTGAAAAAATATTAATAAGAAATAATAAAATAAAATATTAAGGGATAAATACAACAATGGTAATGAACCCTTCATGGGCGAGCCCAAATCACACTTGGCTAATCATTTTAATATCCAAGAAAACCAGACTAGTAATGCATCAACTTTGGACAGCGCCGCTGACTCCTGTCATTAAGCAACCTCATCCTAAAATTGAATGGTAAAACATACTAAGCTGTTAATTTTTTTTCAGGTAGTTATAGAGACCAGTAATCCAATGATAGATAAACTGGAAAGGAACAGTCCAGTTTTAGATAAATTAGTACAAAAAGAAGAAAAGAAAGATTGGAGAGAATTTATTAATCCTTATAAAGAGTTAGCAAGATGGGACAAACCTATTGGTAAGCAAACAACAAAGAATACGCATTGGTGGCGATTCAGCGGCACACACTACTAAACTAAATTTAAAGTAGCTCTGTCTCTTTTTGTCATAAATGTCCAAAAGAGATGGTACGATCTAAACCATAGACAAAACACCTAAAATCACGTCAAACACGACAGATTTAGAGCTGATACAATTAGGTGCGCTCTAAAATCGCTTACATTTTTCATATTTGACGTGATTTTGGTTGTTTTGTGTGTGGTTCAGAACGTGCCGTCTCTTTCTGGCCACCTAAGATGAAAAGAAACGGGGCTTCTTTAAATTTAGTTTAGTCGTGTGTGCCGCTGAATCGCCACCATTGTGTATTATATAGTCTATAGATTTCCTGTGGTGCCTGTAGCTCGGCTAGCTAAGGTGATCTGTTGCGATCATTGAAGCTAAGTAACGGTCGATGCGGACAGTGTTTGGTTGAGTGACCATGCACAAGGTTGATGTGCAGGCTCCTTTCCGCAACTAGAAGTCCTCCGGCTTCCTCTGTGCGTAGGGCCCGACTGGTGGTCGCTAACCCAGCCAGCCGATCTCGCTGAAGAAGGCCAGCAGCTCGCGTACGCCGGCGTAGGCGTAGTAATAGTAGTTTAAAAAAACTAAAAAACACGCTTATCTGGCCGTTTTAAGTGGGTCAAAATCGCGCCCAAAGAAGTCGGTTACAAACAAACATACAAACAGAAATACAAAAAAATGTAATAATTTTTTCAAATTAGTGTATTGTCATCGGTCCTCAATAAATCTACAAAGTTTCAATGAAATCTGGCCGTTTAAAGTGGGTCAAAATCGCACCCAAAGAAGTCGGTTACAAACAAACAAAAATACAGGTGAAGCTAATATAAAGCGTGTAAAAATCAGTGTTATTTTCATCTGGGTGCTACCATGGGCCGGGTTACATGTGAAATTGTAGGTCCCGGCTGTTAGTCTTAGTACAAACAGCCTTAGTACAGAGGCCTTCGGGCAACTTGAAAACTCGACACCAGAGCTTGGCCACTAATCACTAGCTCATACAATGAATAGAATAGAATAGTTGACGAAAATAAAATTATATCTTTTATGTTTTATTAGCTGTGCCCCGCGGTGTTTCCCGGGTTAATCCGGGTCAAAAAAAGCCTATGTGTTAATCCAAGATCTAAATCAAAATACGCAATAATAACTTATTTTTACGCACGAACCGATTTCAACGGTTTTGCATTCGTTGAAAAGGTCCCGGTCTCCGTGAGGTTTGTAGCAAACTAAATTCGCTATAGATATTATACTAATACATACATAAAGTACTTAACTTATTGACTCAGGCGTTACTTTGCGGAAATCCATTGTAAATAGATGACAAAATTTAATATTTAGTGTACTTACGCTGTGATCCGAAATCCAAATTAAGACAAGTAAAGGGAAAATTAACTTAGATTAATTAACTAAGATAAATTAACTAAGATTAATTAAGATTAACGTTAACTATCACAATTCGGAAATTCTTAACTCTACACGTGTTTCGCTCAACCACAAGTCATCATCAGGAGATGCTGACTCTTCAGAAGATAGGTAACATTAATCTTAATTAATCTTAGTTAATTTTTCCTTTACTTGTCTTAATTTAGATTTCGGATCACAGCGGAAGTACACTAAATAATTAATTTTGTCATCTATTTACAATTCATAATATTAAAAAAAAAACAATGAAACATTTCAGGTGTCTACCTCCTCTACTGGCCTTGTACTTGGTCAATATCTTTAGCGACCATCACATCAGGCGTGCCCCTGTCCACATCTCTGCACACGGCTGGCTTGTTTCTCGTCGGCGCAGGCCTCATGCGAGGTGCTGGATGCACATTAAACGACATGTGGGATAGGGATATTGATAAACAGGTTGGTGAGTTAATGGTTCTAGATGTTAATGGTTCTGGTTGTTAATAGATGTGAATGTTTCTGGTCGTTAATGGTTCTAGATGTTAATGGATCTGGGTGTTAATGTTTTTTGGTTCTAGATGTTAATGGTCCTAGTTGTTAATGGTTCTAGATATGAATGGTTCTAGATGTGAAAGTTTCTGGTCGTTAATGGTTCTAGATGTTAATGGATCTGGGTGTTAATTTTTTTTGATTCTATATGTTAATGGTCCTAGTTGTTAATGGTTCTAGATGTGAATGGGTCTGGATGCTAATGGATCTGGGTGAGAATGTTTTTTGGTTCTAGATGTTAATGGTCCTGGATGTTAATGGGCACTTGTTTAGCGATCTGGGCCTTAATGGCCACTTGCTTCAATAGTTATGTATGTTAATGTTGTGCAAATATTACACATCTTACCATACAGCTGGCTTGCTTATCGTCAGTGCGGGTCTGATGTGCGGCTCCACTTAATACTAACCGACACGTGGACTGGGATATCGATGAAGAAGTGGTCGACTTAATGGCTGTTTGTAGTGGATGTGGAAGATGTTTATGGTTCTGAATGTTACTGATTAACACCCGTTAATTGTTCTGGATGTTAATGGCCACTTGTTTAGTTTTTTTTCTCTGCATAGGTCAGCGCTTGACCACAATTCACCTGATGGTAAGTGATATTGAGGTCTACAATGAAGCGCGCTTACCTAGAAGGACCGGTTCACTCTCGCCATGAAAATCGCTAGATTACAGTCATTGGGGAACAGGGAATTCGGCAAGGAATGCCAAAGTTTTGCGGTTGCAAAACGCTTAGTGCGTGCCTTAGGCACCTCAACTGTAAACCGATGCCGCCTTGGCGTTTCCCTGCTCGTCGGATAGTGAAAGGGGGTGGGGGGAATTACTTCATGTAATTCTTTCGCACACTCGCCGAATACTATGTGACAATTGACATTTGATTAATATCATATACTATTGTAATGATATTATATTATTAGAATTAGAATTGAAAATTGACATGGATACATATCATATACTTTTGTATTGATATATATGACTTGTAACTTTGGTGTTATCAATAAATGATTTGTATTTGTATTTGTAGTAGTTTCTAGTTGTTAATAATGTATTGTTTCTTTACATTTTCCAGGTAGAAAGAACGGAAAAGCGACCTCTAGTGACGGGGGTGATCTCTCTCAAGCAAGCTACAGGGTTTCTAGCTCTCCAACTGTCCGGAGCTCTGGCTATACTGCTGCAGTTAAACTGTAATAGCATCGCTATCGGTGCCGCCAGTTGTAGTAAGTCAAGATTTATAATATTTTGTAATCATAGTAACTGTAGTGAAATTAGGTATTAGTAGAGTGCTTCCGTGTCTCGGTGCACTTACAACACTTTACATAATAGACTAGCTGACCCGGCAAACGTTGTTTTGCCTCACTTAGGGGTACAGCGCCATCTATTGATTACTTACTCAACCCAGTCGAAAGGTATCGACATCTGTTAGAGTCATTTGGAGTTAACAGATAATTGTGACTGTCAAATAATAACAGACAATAATTAGCAATAAATTAAAATTGCGACTATAATTTGAGATTTAAACTATCCTATCTCTCAAGTTGGATCGAACTGCACATGGTGTGCGAATTTTGTTATAATCGGTTAAGTGGTTTAGGAGTCCATTGAGGACAAACATGTCACAACACGAGATTTATATATATTAAGATATTACATACACATACACTATGCACTACATTACAAAAAATAATAATAATTATTCCCAATAAAAATATGGTTACAGAAAAGCATATTGAAAACTTATGAAAATGGTAGGTAACCGCTTTAGCAAGTGAGTGTAAGCTCTGCACTAGGTTAAACCTGTATTGCAGGGCCGAGCGTTAATCCAGGATGGAGAATTATGACTCTCTGTTCCAAATCTATACTATAAGACTCTTTGTCCTGACTCGTTCATTCACTCATTCATCTATAGGCAACGCAGAGCACAAACGGCTGGTCCTAGGGTTGTGAAATTTGGAGGGTGTATTTGTTTTACAACAAATTTAGTTCAGCACAAAGAGGTTGGCCGCGCCGGGAATCGAACCCGGAACCTTCTGATTAGCAGTCCGGAATGGTAACCGTTACGCCAACGAGGTCGTCAAAAATGATTTGTATATTTAGATTTATCATTTTATTTTATTTATTTTATCTCTTCTATTTTACTATGGGTTATTTGCCTGAAAATAAATCATTATTATTATTATTATTTTCCAGTTCTAGTAGCCACATATCCGTTGGCGAAAAGATTTACAAACTACCCGCAAGTGTTTCTCGGAGCCACCTTCAATTGGGGGGCTCTTCTCGGCTACAGCGCTATAACGGGGGTCATTGACCCGTATATATGCGTCCCGCTCTATTTGGGTGCGCTCGCTTGGACAGTCGTGTATGATACTATATATGCTCATCAGGTGAGTTTCTAATCTAAGAATAAATAATAAATAAATAAATATTAGGACACATTCACACACAGTTGATTAGCCCCATACTGAGCCATTTCTAGCTCGTATTATGGTTGCTAACACAACTAATATACTACATATACATACATACATATTATATATAAATATATATTTAACACCCAGACCGACAGCCAACAAATTTAGTTAAGCACAATGATGTTGACCGGACCGGGAATCGAACCCAGAACCTTCTGATTAGCAGTCCGGTATGGTAACCTTTACGCCAACGAGGTCGTCAAGAAAGAACACATTTATTTCAGACACACAATAGTTTACGTACAGTGTAAACTCCATGTAATGTCACTCGATTTAACAACAAACTCTCTAAAGCGTCGAAATCAATTGGCTTTAGTTGGTTTAGCTTGTATTCCATACTATGATAGAGCGATTCTGGTGTACACACGCTAAAACTAAATTTGAAGTAACTCTGTCTCTTTCAACATGAGTAAAAAGAAAGAGACGGCATGATTTAATCCATAGACAAAACAACTAAAACCACGTCAAATATGGAAAATATAGGTAGTTTTAGAGCTGATAAAATTGGGTGTGTTCTAAACTCGCCTACATTTTCCATATTTGACGTGATTTTAGTTGTTTTCTATATGGTTCGAATCGTGCTGTCTCTTTCTGTTCACTAAAGATGAAAAGTGACAGGACTACTCTAAATTTAGTTTAGTTGTGTGTTCGCCAGAATTACCACCATTGTCTCCATTTAACGACCACTCTCTATAACGCCATAAAATGCACAGTCCCTTCAGTGTCGTTATATAGAGGTTACACTGTATATTATACATTACTAGCAAACCCGGCGAACTCGGATTCGCCACAAAGATGAAATTTTTCCCGAATTTTGTTTGCTACAAACCTAACGTACCCGAGATCTTTCCAACGAATGCTGTACCGTGGAAATCGGTTCGTGGCGTTATAACGTTAGGAAGGAAGGGAGGAAGTGATTTGTTGCAAAAATTTTGTTAGCGCGATTCAGTATTGTTACATTTTTCATCTAGCGCCATCTATTGGCGAGTGGCGTAACTATTTACTACGGCTTGATACAGGCTGCCTATGTCATGCTTGTTACAATTTGCATTTCAAGTCAGCTTTATTAAAAACCGAATTTTTCTATTTCAGGATAAACTGGACGACGCTCGTATAGGCATTAAATCCACTGCGCTCACGTTTGGTTCTCATACGAAGCCCGCGTTAACCGCTACATTAATAGCTAACACCGGCTTATTGGCAACCACAGGTGTGATGGCGGATTTAGGAGCGCCTTATTACGTGGCCTTAGCAGCGTACGGCGGTCATATCGGTAGACAAGTAAGTCAATGTCGCTGACAAGTTTGTTGATATCTGTGACAATTTAGCTACTGTCGCTGACAAGTTTGTTGATATCTGTGACAATTTAGCTACTGTCGCTGACAAGTTTGTTGATATCTGTGACAAGTTAGCTAATGTCGCAGACGAATTTAGGAACGCCTTATTACGTGGCCTTAGCAGCGTACGGCGGTCATATCGGCAGACAAGTAAGTCAATGTCGCTGACAAGTTTGTTGATATCTGTGACAAGTTGGCTACTGTCGCTGACAAGTTTGTTGATATCTGTGACAAGTTAGCTAATGTCGCAGACGGATTTAGGAAAGCCTTATTACGTGGCCTTAGCAGCGTACGGCGGTCATATCGGTAGACAAGTAAGTCAATGTCGCTGACAAGTTTGTTGATATCTGTGACAAGTTAGCTAATGTCGCAGACGGATTTAGGAAAGCCTTATTACGTGGCCTTAGTAGCGTACGGAGGTAATATCGGTAGACAAGTAAGTCAATGCCGCTGAGAAGTTTGTTGATATCTGTGACAAGTTAGCTACTGTCGCTGACAAGTTTGTTGATATTTGTGACAAGTTAGTAACTGTGTCTAACAAGTTAGAAATTTTGTCTGACAAGTTAGTTAATATCCGAAACATGTTAGTCACACAGTCTGAAAAGTTACTAACTGTGTCTGAAAAGTTAGTAATTGTGTCTGACAAGTTAGTAACTATGTCTGAGAAGTAAGAAAATAAATGAATAAATATTAGAACACATTTCACACACTGGTTAGCCCCATACTAAGCCTTTTCTAGTTTGTATTACGGTAGCTATCACAACTGATATACTACGTATACATAAGTAAATACTTTATATAGATACATATTATCTGTCACTGACAAGCTAGTAACGTAACTAATCTCTGGCAAATTAGTAACTGTGTTTAAGAAGTAAGAAAACTATATACTTTAAATACTTGATCTTTATAGCGATATTCAGTAGACCCTCTATACATGCATAGAATATTGAATTATGTATTAAATTAAAAACAAAATTATAAAATAATTGACAAAATAATATTTAAAGGGAGCTCTCATACAATAAAGGTACGGAACCCTTCATGCCCAAGTCCAACTTGGCCAATTATTTATGTTGGCTGCGAAATTAATATTTTCTTTTTCTTCTTTTTCAGATTTACACGTTAAATATAGACAATCCCCAAGATTGCGCGGATAAGTTTAAATCCAATTCTCTGGTAGGTCTTATTATTTTGCTCGGTATTTTATCGGGTGGTTATCATAAGTATAACGAAAATAGGTCTAAGGGTAACAAAGGGGAAAGTGTTAAGCCATGTTTTTTTAGTTAGATATTACCACCCACGATTTGAAAACAAAACTGTCACCAAACATCTAACGGTGTAAATAGAAATCAAAATTAAATATTTAGTGTATTTCCGCTGTGATCTGAAACCCTAAGATAAGCAAAGGAAAAATTTAAATATTTTAAAAAATATTTAGGTGTGTTCCTTCTACCGTCCACCACACCTCCACTACAACTCACACCAGTAAAACTAATCCACAATCTACCCTCCTAAAACAACGAAGTTTCATTGCCCTCGGCGAGAATCCTTAAATACACCTAATTTGTTTTATATATTTTGTTTCTTCCTTTGCATATCTTACTTTGATTTCAGATCACAGCGGAAATACACTAAATATTTTATTTTGTATTCTATTTACAATGGAATTCTGTCAAAAAACATCTGTCTCCAAATATCTAAAATTGGCACGGCGAAGAATGCTCTTTGCACGGCGAAGCTGCAGAGCCTTGAGCATCGCCGCATGGTGGCCAGCCTTTCGGTTTATTATAAGACATTTCGGAGAGTGCGCACCGAATTGCATGATTTGTTTGCCTCCACCTTCATAATGCGAACCGCGAAGGTGTGGAATTCTTTGCCCTGTTCCCTGAGAGCTATAATCTGGTGGTTTTCAAAGCAAGAGTGAACCGGTTTTTTCTGGGTAAGCGCGCTCCACCTTAGATCATAATGTCGCTTGCCATCAGGTGTGTTGTGATCAAGCGCAAGCCCATTTAATGTAAAAATAGTAGTTTCTGCAACTGTCATATAATGAAGGGTTTTAATGAAACACGATTGTGAGTTTATGAAACGAGCGCAGCGAGTCTCATAATAGTAACGAGTATTAGATTTTAAAATCTAACCAATGAGAGCGCAGCTGCGCGCGCTGGGCCAATCAGGAGCGAGCGAGCGATGTTATAATGAGATTTTACCATATCGATGTGGATATTATACCATCATGTGAATTTACTTAAGTTGAGTGTTTTGTTGTCTGCGCTATAACAGTAGTCATTATAAGTCAAGTATTGGAAACATAAATAGAATGTTACAATATTAGTGTAGATAAAAAAAAATGAAGTTCCAAAGCACACTCCCCGAAATGTATCCGTTAAAAGACCGACAAACTAGCAACCTTGCGTCGGTGCTCTAGGCTTTGAAGTTTCGCCTTCGCAACGCAAGAATTGCGATGAGCTTCTTAGCTCGTCTCTCAATGGACTCAATATCTAATATCCTCAGGTGACAAAAACAATTTGATGCCGAGCCAAGTTTTGTAAAAGAAAACTCGAGGTGCCATTAAAAAAAAATGTTACAGTTACCAATAGTTCTGTTAAATTTGGGTATTTGTGTATACGTAGGTATATCTGTTATTTAATTAATTAATTTAATTATGTGTAGATTAAATTCATGTTTGTTATTAAGAAGAGTATAGATAGAAGTTCACGAAGTTGCTTATACTGATATGTCTTGTGCCCAGAGATGCGCGACTGCGAATAATCTGACCAGTCGAATTATCTACAACTACTAATATACACGTTCGACTTGAATATTAGTAATATAGTAATGTTAATAATCGAATGATGACTACTAATTAGTTACTAATGGCGTTTTGACTCGATTGTTAACGAATCTTGTCAATGTCACTTGTTAGTTTCAAACGAATGAAATATGAATGAATCGTTGGCTCAAGTAGTAACTAATGTAGTATTCATTCTGTCCGGTTAATTTTGAGTGGGTATCATGTAACTAATTTTCGGAGATTATTCGAATGAGTCGAATGATTAGAAAGTCGAATAATTCGACTGGAATCATTCACAGTCGCGCATCGCTACTTTTGCCTGTCTGTTGTATTGGTATTAATTATATGCTGTGACTAGGCTTAAGATAATTTTAATTAGTTTTTTTTTTTCAATATATCCAGGTGATGACATGGGCAACATAATAAGTTAACGGTTTTGTCGGAATAATAAAACTGTCAACGGTTAAATTATAAAAAACTATATATATATATTGTATCAAAACAAAAAGAAACGGCCACACTTACATTATTATAGTAATGTAAGTGTGACTGTTTCAACTCAAATATTATTAATCTTAATAATATTCGATTAGAAACGGTCACACTATATAATATGCCTTACGATAACAGTTTACAAAGTACAAAACTGTTCACAATTTTGTACTTTGTGTTCACGTAAGGCAGAATCTGCCTTACTTGAACAGTTTTGTACTTTGTAAACTGTTATCGTAAGGCATATTACATATTTGCACGAAACAAACGGTCGTTTCGTGCAAATAAGTGAACAGTTTTTTTGCGCCATTTTATTTATTCATATGCCTGATTGTTCCCAAAATATGTTTATTGTTAGTATTGGTATACATATTATTATGGCTGTTCTTTAGACGGTGTATAGATATTACATATTATGTTTAATTTTAAATTTATTTTGATTAGCACTTTTGTGCTCTGATAAAACGCCTACAATCGAAAAATAATAAATCTGTTCCTTCATGGAAAAGGAATATGTTCCTTCAAGGTAAATGAATATGTTCCTTCAAGGTAAATGAATAATGTTCCTTCATGGAAAAGGAATATATTCCTTCTAGGGTAAGGAATATGTTCCTTCAAGGAAATGGAATATGTTCCTTCAAGGTAAATAAATAATGTTCCTTCATGGAAAAGGAATATATTCCTTCAAGGAAAAGGAATATGTTCCTTCAATGAAAATGAATATGTTCCTTAATGGAAAAGGAATATATTCCTTCAAGGAAAAGGAATATATTCCTTCAAGGAAATGGAATATGTTCCTTCAAGGAAAAGGAATATGTTGCTTCAATGAAAAGGAATATGTTCCTTAATGGAAAAGGAATATGTTCCTTCAAGAAAAAGGAATATCTACCTTCAAGGAAAAGGCATATGTTCCTTCATAAAAAGGAATATGTTTGTAGTATGGCTCCCAAAAGGTTAAAGACTAGTTTTAAAATGTGCTAATTAGTACCTATACAATCCGTTTCAAATGATATGCGACCTGGTCCTTTTTTATTAGGTACAATTTGCAAATAAATACGCTAAAAATATATAAATGATTAATAATATTAATATTATATATTTTTCGTATTTATTATTACCTACATATTACTATTTAATACGAAACATGTTGTATTTCAGCAAATTGTGCCACACGTCACTAGAGGCGTTCAAGTCGCATAGCATTTTAACAGTGTTGTAAATAAATAATAATTATGTTTGTTGTGAATGTTGTAAATATCTATATTAAAGTTTGTTCTTGCCAAAGTAAGCTGTTTCTATTTTATTAAAATTAATAGTACATTGTTACCCTAGGGATGAAAGTAACTTATTTAGTTCCGAAACGGAGTTTGGCGCCCCGAACAAAGTAAGGGCGCCAATAGTTCGAGGGACTAAATAAGTCGTAACAAGGTTAGGATATTGAGTATTAAATAATTGTTCCACTTATCTACTACTCAATATCCTAACCTTGTTACTAACTAAATGCGCGCTTGTGGTAAGCGCTTACCATTGGTTGGCGCCGTTCCTATAAATAAACATTTCAGCGCCGCGCGCCTTCAGTCTGCGCCGGGGCACTGGCGCGCGCGCATGTCGGTCGATGCTTTGTAGGGAACATCGCGCACGTCTCCACAAGTCTTTAACCCGAGGTGAACAATGTACTTTTCATTACAATACGAGGAAAGTTAAAAAAAATGTACGGAAATTTATTTTCTTACTTTCTCAGCGCGCCATTTCATAAAATCGTCATACGATTTTAGGTATCTTTATTTTGATTTGGATGGTAAAAGGTTTTCCACTATCACTTTAGCCTCTTCTCTTATAAACCAGTCGTTAAATTCGTATCAGAATCAGATGAACACATTTTATATGTACAAATCTCTGCTATACGTAATAATAATAGCCATTTATTCAGATCTTAAGACTAAAGACTAAGAAGAAAGTAGGTCTGAAGTTGCCTGAAGAGCGGGATGAAAGTAATACATTACATCCCTAGGGAGAATCGCTTTGCAAATATATTTATAAAATAAAAACAAATAAAAGTTTACTATTCTATTGCAGATCAGTTTGCCAATCGGCAAAGGCCTCCTCCAACCTTTTCCACTCTGCTATACGTATAAACAATAAAGTCGTCAAATAAAACATAAATAAAGATCGAATTGTTTGACAGCTGTCAGTTGCAAAGCGATTTTCCCTAGGGATGTAATGTATTACTTTCATCCCGCTCCTCAGGCAACTTCAGTACTTTCAGAGTATGAGTAATGAAAAAGGAATTGACATAAAATTTATTTCAGGAAATGAAATCATTGCGTATAATAATCCGAACTAAAAAACTCACTTAGCAACTAGAGTTACATTGGTGGCGATTCAGCGGCACACACGACTAAACTAAATTTAAAGAAGCCCCGTGCCGTCTCTTTCTGGCCACTTAAGATGAAAAGAGACGGGCCTTCTTTAAATTTAGTTTAGTCGTGTGTGCCGCTGAATCGGCACCAATATAGACAGAAACCAGCGCTGGAGTACTTAGTGTATGTAGTACTACAGCATTATGCTGATCCTGCTCCAGCATTATCCTTTTGTGCACATCATCTGCTTACTGGTAAAACATAGTAAAAAAAAATATTACGAGTAACAATGACTTAACAATGCAGATACAGTGTAAACTCTATGTAACGTCACTTGATTTAACGACAAACTCTATAAAGCGGCGAAATCAATTTAGATGGCTTGTATTGCATACAATGATACATTCTCTCTATTTAACGACTACTCTCTATAACGCCATAAAATGCACAGTCCCTTCAGTGTCGTTATATAGAGTTTACACTGTATATATAATTATCGACGCTGTTTAGTGGCAAATTCCAAAATCAAAAATGTTATAAGTGTAGTTTTATTTTTAATCTCTAATAAGAAGACGACGTAAACTTAAAAAGGGAACTCCGTTCAATGAAAATGCATTTACCATTTTAGCAGTAAACAGACGATATAGTTATTTCCTACTATACATCCTAATCTTGTTTTATGTGTTGGGTCTATCTATGTAACGCCTGTTAGAATAACCATAGCACAAGTTTTAGTATCAGATGTCGATACCTTTCGACTGGGTTGAGTAAGTAATCAATAGATGGCGCTGCTATGGTAAATCTACGAACGTGTCATATAAGCTACACTATCTATTTTTCATACCCCTAAGTGAGGCAAAACAATGTTTGCCGGGTCTGCTAGTAATTATATAAACTAAGAGTGACGATGTAACTTTTCTTAACGCGAACGGACTATAAGACAGTTGCTCACGAGCGTTCCAATAAACCGCACCTCAACAAATCGCATTTCATTATTTAGGTTCACCTGTGGCCCACTATCTTAAAACACGTACAACAATTACCTAATATATGTATAAGTATAGCCCAGGCGACCTTAAATAATGAGATGCAATTAGTATATGTATGTGCACAATAAAATTTTGGAACAAAGTTCCTTATCGCGCGTTGTGAAAGGGAGCTAGACGGAAAATTCTTACGAAAAGTTGTCACGACACTTTTTGCTATAGTAATCTATTGTAAGCTGTGCGGCGTGCGCATGTTTCTCTGTCTCTCTCTTATAGAAAGCAAGCCAGATACTTTTTAATTTCTATTTCGCATTGAACAGTGTGGTGTCGCGACGATTATTTTTGTTGAGATTATACAGGTTTTTTGTAAATAATAATAATGAATCCTGATAGTGAAAGAACTTCGTTCCATCCGGGTGTCCCTTACACCTCTCAAGTTTTTTCTTTCTTTCTTTCTTTCTTTCTTAATTAGGTATGAAATAAAATAAACAGTTCTGAAATATGCTCTTTATTTATAACTAAGAAATGCATCGATAAATCCATTATACAAGCTTTTGTCGTTTTTAGATCCACATTGAATACAGCGCAAGTCGTTTTTTAATCCATGTTGTACTTAAATACCTTACTTAATTAATTATAGTATAATTAAGTTTATATAAGAATCTTAATATTAAGTACATGTTTTTCTTACGTCAGATTGATAAAAGGTGTATAAGAAATAACAGTTATCCTTTTTTTTAAACCTTGGATGACAGATTGCGAAATGTGTACAAAGGTTATCTGAGAGAAATCTTCACAGGTAATAAGACTGGTTATTGGTGTTAGTATGCCAATAAGATTTTTTATTGGTTTTAGTATATGGCATTAATACGATAATACAGTTTATTGGTTTTAGTATATGAAATTAGTATGCCAATAACACCGTTTATTGGTTTTAGTATATGGCAATAATGTGCCATTAAGACTGTTTATTGGTTTTGGTATATTACATTAATATACCAATGAGACAGTTTATTGGCTTTGGTGTATGGAATTAATATGTCACTAAGACAGTTTATAGGTTTTGGTATATGGAATTAATATGTCACAAAGACAGTTTATTGGTTTTGATATATGACATTAGTATGCCAATAAAATAGTTTATTGGTTTTAGTATATAGCATTAAAATTTTATTAAGACAGTTTATTGGTTTTGGTATATGGAGTTAATATGCCAATAACACAGTTTATTGGCTTTAGTATATGGCATTAGTATGCCAATAAGCAATCGTAAGTATCTGTTAAATTATTTTTAACGGTGTACAATAATGAATTCTTGTAGAAAAAGTTTTAAATGTTATGCGACCTAAGCCATGACGTCACTAGTGATATTTGGAAATTCGCAAACAAATCGCTATTCATTATTTTATTATCATTACAATTAAATACGAAACATGTGATATTTCAGCGTATTTCTTCCAAATTTTTTACACGTTACTAGACGTCACCACCAAAGTCGCATAGCATTTTAACAGCGTTACATTGTTTTTGCGTATGAGTATACACTCTTGATTTTTTTGTTTTTTTTTCCACAATAAAATTTATTACTTTTATCTACGAACTATAATTAGAAAACTTAGTTGCTAGGGCTTTGCGCCTCGTTTTTTTTTTGCAAATTAAATTGCTTTTTTCTCATGCTAGCTTCATTTCTTATTGAAGATACCCTAAAAAATACTAAATTCGGTACACGATAATAATTTTATTTTGTTTCTTGGGTCTGAAAATTGTCAACACTAGAGCCGCCATTACAAAAAGTTAGTTTTCTATTTATTTATTTACACTTGTATCAAGCGTCTTTTCTGTAATTTCTTATCGCGTGTCCGAAGTGTCGAATGCTTTTTACTAGTCCGTGTGTAAGCGAAGGTATTACGTTATTAAAGAAAACATTTGAAAGTTGGTTCCCCACTCATTTGGTACTTGGCAAAAATGTTTAACGGTACAAACGGTTTAAAGTTATTGTAAAACAAGCAAATTGGCCGTCTAAAGAGAGGTTTAAACAATTTAACGCCATTTAAGAGGCGGAGGTACGACCTCGACACACAACCCAGACTGGAAGACCATTTCCCAGGACAGACGAAAGTGGAGGGACGGTAGGGAGGCTTTTGCCTTGCAGTGGGCTGATTTATAGGCTTAGATAGATAGATAGAAGGCCATTTAAAAGTCGTCAATAAAAATCTAAAAGCGAGTGACAGATTGTAGATTTTTTCAACCAGTTTTATTTCTAATTCATATGTCTGAATGGCACCAAAATGAGTATTAATATTCTTAGGAGGGTTCTTTAGACGGCCTTTAAGTAATTTTTTAGAAATTTTGTACCGTTGATTATTTAGCGTAAAAACTGTAAAATCAAAACTATACCCTTATCTTCGCCTTAAACTTTTAAATATTCTCTTTACTAACGCTCGTTATAATGTCGATTGTTTCTTAGCTCACTGGGTCATCTAGCCAGAACTGCTAATTTCTTCCATTTGCATTGATGAAGATGATGATGATGACGATGACGAGCTTGATGAACTCGATTTGGACATCATCGAGCTAGATGATGAACCATCCGATCCAGTAGATTTCGTTTCATAGGCACTCTCCTTTGCATCAGCTTGCTCGGTTGCAGAAGATTTCTTCGTCTCTTGTTTAACGATTTTTGAGTCCCCACTCTGACTTACTTCGGTGTCTTCACTTTGACTTTCTGCCGCTTTTTTCTGATGCTGTTGCTTTGCAGAGGCGGATTCGAAATTGGTTGAGCCGTCGCTGTCTCGACTGAAGGCAGCCGCTTTTTGTTCTGAAGCACTCTGTTCTTGCGCGTTTGCACTTGAATCTTGGTGTTTTCGTTCGTAGAAGTTACCTTGGCCATCCATTTCGCGTTGTTCGCTTGCATTGGCATCTCTCTGACTTTGCTGACTCGCAGAGTCTTGTTTGCTAGCCATAGATTTTTTGAAGGCACCAGACCCGCTACCACTGCCTCCGCCACTGCCACTGCCACCACTGCTGCTTCCACCACCACCACTGCTGCTTCCACCACCACTGCTGCTTCCACCACCACTGCTGCTTCCACCACCACTGCTGCTTCCACCACCACTGCTGCTTCCACCACCACTGCTGCTTCCACCACTACCACCACCGCCCCCACTGCCGCCTCCGCTATTGCCACTGCCCCTATTGCTCCCACCGCCTATATTGCTTCCATAACTTCCACTGCCTCCACTGCTTCCACCGCCCGCATGGCTCCCACTGCCTTTATTGCTTTCATAGCTTTCTCCACCACCACTGCTTCCACCACCACCACCACCACTGCCGCCCCCACTGCCGCCTCCGCTATTGCCACTGCCCCCACTGCTCCCATCGCCTATATTGCTACCATAGCTTCCACTGCCACTGTTTCTATTGCCTTCTTTTTTGTTTTTTCTACTTCTTCCCGTGCTTTGTTTGTCAGTATTACGACCTTTTTTCCTTATTCCCCACTTTTTCACTCTTCCGTGTTTGACAACTGTTTTAGTGTGTTTACGTCCATTATTTTTATTTGTGCGCGTTTGCTGGCTTCCTTTGTTTTCTTTACTATCATAATTACGTCGCTTTGTTTTACGAGTCTCCACACTATCTTCTTCATTTTGTGTTAGATCTTGATTCTTTTTGCGTGTCTTACTTATTTGATTCGATCCTTCGCTAGATTCATTTACTTCTTTGCTTTGTCTTTGATCATTTTTATACGATTTTGATTGCTTATTAGATTGCCGTTTGTTGTATTTAGTTCTTTTGTCATCATCATTATAATCTTGGTCATCGTCATCACGACTGCTTTTGCTATATACGTATCTGATCGTCGAACCGAAATTAGTTATTCGGCATTTTGATATGTCTTCAAGAGTATCTGATTGAGCGCTTGTGAGACTTGTCTCCATGGTTTCTTCAACAATGGCGAAGTGTTGATACAGTGCTGAAAAAAAATGACTGTTAGTTTTTGGAATTAAATACTAGGATACATTTCACACACGGCTGGTTAACCCCATACTGAACCATTTCTATTTTGTGTTATGGTAGCTAACACAACTGATATACTACATATTTATATAGATACATATTTAACACCCATACCGACAGCCAACAAATTTAGTTCAGCAAAAAGATGTGGCCTTGCCGGGAATCGATCCCAGAACTTTCTGATTGGCAGCCTGGCATAGTAACCCTTACGCCAACGAGGTCGTCAAAAAATTGTCACCGAAGATTAAATATCAAGCGTAAGCAAAAGCAGCCCACTATACGATCCCACTACTGGGACTCAGGACCTTCCCTCACGAGGTAAGCGATAGGCCATAATCCACGAAGATAGCCAACTGCGGGTTAGCGATTGACACACGTCTTCGAACATTGTGCTCCAAAAACAGTTCTTCCATACGATGTCCTTAACCGTAAAGGGAATGCAAATCCACTCATCCACAACTTGAAAAACAAGTCATCGGTGTAGGGTTGCGGTCGAACCAAGGTCCGTCAGATTGAAAAGCAGACGTTATCCCACCAAGCTCTAGTCGCCTAACCTAGCCACACGAATGCGACAAATCTTATTATATCTTTAAATGAGCAATTCTTGTCCAACGATTTTCATGAAATTTAGTATGTAGGGGGTATCGGGGGCGATAAATCGATCTAGCTAGGAATCATTTTTAGAAAATGTCATATTATATATTTTAGTTCGCTGGATGAAATACTTACATGTTACAACCTCTCTTCCAACTGTAAAGAAAACAATAAAATTAGATATATAAAGAAAAAAAAATATTGGCCAAGTGCGAGTTGGGCTCGCGCATGAAGGGTTCCGTACCATTGTTGTATAGGAAATTGAAATGAAATGAAATAATTCTATTTGCGTAGCCACAGGTAATATAAAAACATGGAAAATAATATAAAATGTCCCTGGTAGGCTACCACATATGCGGTGTGCAAAAAGTCAATTAATTAGTTAATTAAATATTTAAATTAAATATTAAATATTTATTTAATTTAAATTTAAACGACGCTAGGGCTTTGCTCAAAGAAATTGAGCAAAGGCTTAACAAAACGACCGGTGACTCCCGCTCCGGATCTTTCCTGGTGCAAAGGATAGCGATTTCCATTCAGCGCGGGAACGCTGCAAGTCTGATGGGCACCTTTGCACCGGGAACTATTGGGGGCGGGTTATTTATTTAGATTTAAGTTATTTGTATTTGACATTATAATATTGTAATATGACATTTTAAATTCTGACATGTATAAATATATAAGCAAGGATACTTTAAATTTTATAATTTAAATTTATAGCTTATATACATTTATATTTTTGGTGAAAATTGTAAGTATCTAGCTACCGTTATTTATATATAGCAAAAAATAACGAAAAAAAACACGTTGATAGCATGGGGAAACCCCTTAATATTTTATTTTTTTTACTTTTAGTATTTGTTGTTATAGCGGCGCGGGAAATATATATCTTGTGAAAGTTTCAGCTTTCTAGCTATTACGGTTTCTGAGATACAGCCATAATCCACCTCGCTGGCTAAGTGTGGGTTGGTAGTTAGCACATATTTTCGGTTATTGTACATGTCTTCAATTAAAAATTTGTATTTTGTACTATAAAAATACGAAATTGATGTATTAAAAAGTTGAAAAGTAAATTTAAGATCTTTAAAAACATTTTTTTTTGTATATTAGGATAATCATAGAAAGCTTATTGACTCGGGCGTTACTTTGCGGAAATCCATTGTAAATAGAAGACAAAATTAAATATTTAGTGTACTTCCGCTGTGATCCGAAATCCAAATTAAGACAAGTAAAGGAAAAACCAACTAAGATCAATTAACCAAGCTTAATTAACTAATTTCACCTATTATTAAGTTGGTTAAAAAGTAGGTCCACTTACTTTTTGAACTCTGCCCATATATGACAGCCGCTGTTATGGTCGTAACTGTAAAAAAAAAAAAACAATTAAAAATTTAGCAAACCCATTACAACATTTTTGTTTTATCAATCAATAAATAAAAAAAAAAATATAATTTTTTGTTTTTAATAAAATAGTACATTTCAGAATTCTGACATTCTATATCATACTCGTACATCAATTATTAATTCTAAATATTTTTTGTACCTACACATAATTTATCAATCCATACCTACATATTAATTTTATTTATTAGAAATTTGTTTTGTGTTTTGTTTTTTTTCTTTTATTTTGTAATAATTAATAAAATACAATAAGATTAAAAACTAATAAAAAAAAACACTAATAAAATTAATTTAATAGGCCACTCCGGATAGAACCTGACGGAAAGGTACAGTATAGGTAATATTTATGACTAATTATTATTAAGTACTTTACAACGTCAACATAAAAAAAAACTATTTACATTATAATATAATCGTGAAAATAAATTCTAAATTTAAATCTTTTATTATTACAAAATTACAGAAATACAGAACTTTATTAGCCCTAAATAACATACGTTAAAGGCAAGTCATACTACAATAATTACTTAATACTTAAAAACATTAGTTAGATAAAATTAAATTAAATAAACTAACAAATGTCATTAAATAAATATTCTACCCCATTAATTTGTAAAGTCATAAATAGAAAAAAATAAAAATAGTATTAGCGGCCATTTTTTTAAACCTAATTTCCTATTTCAAGCAGTCGTTAAGCCAAGTCAGAGGCCTTCGGGCTACTTGAAAACTCTCGACACCAGAGCTTGGCCTCTTAGCTCATACGAAGAAGAAGAAAGAGATGAAAATGCCACTGGAAAAACGACAGTCTTGTGCATGGTCACCCATCCAAACACAGTCCGCATCGCCCGTTGCTTAGCTTCGATGATCGCTAGGCAACGGGCTTGCCGGCAGCTTGAGCGTTATATGGAATGTGCCCCCGAGGCAAAGCGCAATGCCCAGGGATCGCGCATCTCTTTTACTTTCTCTAAAGTAAAGTAACCCTATCTCTTCTGCACTCCTGCCCCGGCCGACGTCTATGCCAGCACCTCTTGGGCGTGCCGGCGGCTCAAGCGTTGTATTAGCAAGCGAATGTGCCCCCGAGGCAAAGCGCAATGCCCAGGGATGGCGCATCTTTTTTACTTTTCTAAAGTAAAGTAACCTTATCTCTTCTGCACTCCTGCCCCGGCCGACGTCTATGCCAGCACCTCTTGGGCATGCCGGCGGCTCAAGCGTTGTATTAGCAAGCGAATGTGCCCCCGAGGCAAAGCGCAATGCCCAGAGATCGCGCATCGCTTTTACTTCTCTAAAGTAAAGTTACCTTATCTCTTCTGCACATCTGCCCCGGCCGACGTCTATGCCAGCACCTTTTGGGCGTGCCGGCGGCTCAAGCGTTGTATTAGCAAGCGAATGTGCCCCCGAGGCAAAGCGCAATGCCCAGGGATCACGCATCTCTTTTACTTCTCTAAAGTAAAGTAACCTTATCTCTTCTGCACATCTGCCCCGGCCGACGTCTATGCCAGCACCTCTTGGGCGTGCCGGCGGCTCAAGCGTTGATAAGCAAGCGAATGTGCCCCCAAAGCAAAGCGAATGTGCCCCGAGGCAAAGAGTGGCTTTTGCTTTTAACTGAGTTTTAGTCCTGTGTTCTATCTTCAAATACTTATACATTTTTCAACTCTGACTTTAAATAATAGTAGTGTCTAGTCTAAGTATGAACAGCCCACTATACGTTCCCACTGCTGGAACTCGGGGCTTTCTCTCACGAGAAGAGGGACATAGGCCATAACCCACCACGCTGGCCAAGTGCGGGTTGGCGGATGTCACACGTCTTTGGATATTGTGGTCTTCAAACGTGCCGGTTTCCTCACGATGTTTTCCTTCACCGTAGAGTGAGTGCAAATCCACACATAACTTGAAAAACAAGTCATTAGTGTAAGGCTGGGATCGAACCAGGGGCCGTCTGATAGAAGAGCAGACGTTTTTACCACTGAGCCTTCGCTTTTTAGGAGTGTCTATTTATCCTGTATTTACCTATAAATACATACTAATAAATCCATTGTCAGATCACCTTAGCTAGCCGAGCTACAGGCACTACAATTATGCAAATTAATATTTTGATTTTGTATGAACTTACATCTTTTAAGAACTTCGACAACATCATCATTGCTCCATTCACTGATGTCATCTGAAAACAAGTATAAAATAAATAAATAAATATTAGGACACATTTCTCACACGGCTGGTTAGCCCCATACTATTACATTTCTAGTTTGGATTATGGTAGCTAACACAATTGATATACTACGTAGATATACATAAATAAATACCTACTTTATATCTTTACATATTGAACACCCAGACCGACAGCGAACTAGAATAAATAGAATAGTAACTTGGCCGATAAAATGGTTAAAATACCGCGGTGGGCGGGGCAAAACAGCTACCCGCCCGGCTAGTATCGGTGGCGTGACCTTGATGCGATCAATCGCGTGCGAGCTTTGTGTGTGTTTCGTTGGGATAGCAGTATAATTGTGTGCGTAGATAGATACAAATTCTAATCGGCAATTGTTTGGAGTTACTCTTCCGTTTATTCTAGTTCGCTGCCGACAACTAACAAATTTAGTTCATAAATAAAATAAAATAAAAATGTCTTTATTCAACTGCATATATTTACATAGCTTGTCATCTTTTCATATTATTATTACAAATTTCATATCATATTAATCGTCAATAAATGTTTAAATCGGAATGTCAAATAATAATTGTAATTGTCGCTTATTACACTATCGCATGTCAAACTATATAGGTATTTATGTCAAATAAATATTAAGCGGATCCATGTCAGGTTTATTACTGATGTCAATCTTCTTGAAGTGCAGATGTCGCCTCGCTGGCGTAGGCCTCCCCCTACTTCGTCCATAGTTTTCTGTCCCGAGCTAATCTCATCCAGTTTTGTCCATGTCTCAGTGTAATTTAGTTCATAACAAACCATAAAAAGACAATAAAATGCTTAAAATCAACTTACGGGACAAGATGCGCGAAATTCCCAAGAAATGTTCAATGATTAACTTTTCGGTTTCTGAAAAAAAAAAACAATGATTTTATTATACTCCACATAGCGCCTATAGATGAAATAGTTGCGTCCTAGTCGGTATTTCGGTATTTCGAGAAGGCGAAAGTCATGTCGTATAGGGAGGTCAAGGATTTGGCCGAAGATAGAGCTACCTGGAAAAAACTCCACGGACAAGAGCCCAGCTCTTAAATATTGAATGAATGAATTATTATTATTATATTTTTGATCAAAGTTCTTTAAGACTCTCTTTTGTGTTTAAGGATAATGCGTTTCTTATTTCAAGGTCGTCTCTTCGCCAACAGATAAGTCAATACTAAAAAATAAAAAAACATAATAATAGTAGCTGACCCGGCAAACGTTGTTTTGCCTCACTTAGGGGTACAGCGCCATCTATTGATTACTTACTCAACCCAGTCGAAAGGTATCGACATCTGTTAGAATCATTTGGAGTTAACAGATAATTGTGACTGTCAAATAATAACAGACAATAATTAGCAATAAATTAAAATTGCGACTATAATTTGAGATTTAAACTATCCTATCTCTCAAGTTGGATCGAACTGCACATGGTGTGCGAATTTTATTATAATCGGTTAAGTGGTTTAGGAGTCCATTGAGGACAAACATTGTGACACGAGATTTATATATATTAAGATAAGATGGCTTACCATCCCAGTCTTCGGAGTCAAGTAGATCTTCAAGCTTGCTTCGTGCGTTATCTATATCGTAAAACCTTACTATCGAGCTGAGTTTGAAATCTTTAGCGGTGTACTTTTTGAAGCCCCACTTCATGCCGTAGGTCTTCTGGCAAACGTCGGGCCGGTCCCAATCTGCAGAACGAAATAAAAAATGGTTGCCTGTAAAGTCGGTTTTACGGGCGAAGATTTTACGTGACAACGTCTTTGTCCGATCATAGTTGAGTGGGAGAGAGACGCAAGGCATTCGGCGGGCCTCTCTCTCGTTCGGTGACTCATCGTAACGTTACCGGGCGTTACACTTTTTCATAAGTGACTCCCAGCCGCAACCTAATTTAAGACGTTGTCACGTCAAAAATTACAAATAGAAGACAAAATTAAATAAGATTAATTAAGATTAACGTTACCTATCTTAGTTAATTTATCTTAGTTAATTTATCTTAGTTAATTTTTCCTTTACTTGTCCTAATTTGGATTTCGGATCACAGCGGAAGTACACTAAATATTTAATTTTGTCTTCTATTTACAATGGATTTCCGCAAAGTAACGCCTGAGTCAATAAGTTATTTAAAAATTACAAATTACATATACGACGACCTCGATGGCGTAAAGGCTACCATGCCGGACTGCCAATCAGAAGGTTCCGGGTTCGATTCCCGGCACGGCCAACATCTTTTTGCTAAACTGAATTTTTTGGTTGTGGGTGTTAAATGTGTATATGAAATGTATACGTAGTAAGTATATCAGTTGTGTTAACTACCATAGCACAAAACTAGAAATGGTTCAGTATGGGGTTAACCAGCCGTGTGTGAAAAAAAAAACTAGTCAAAGAAAAAATAAATGGCCAAGTGCGAATCGGGCTAGCGCATTAAGGGTTTCGCACAATTATCTAAGAGAAACGGCAATAGACACGTTTTGGTATGGGTGATATATATTTTATTTCAATTTGATATTTTATTTGTAAAGTTTATACATAATTAAAGAATGTATGTATACACATAAAAAATGTTTACATAAAAGTACTCAATTTGCTAGTATTTTTATGATTCTTACTAAATTTGTAAATTAAAATTAAATTTACATGAATTAAAAATATTTAAGCAAATTTTACGAAATCATGGTTTCATGAATTGTGTGCATAAATAGACCCAAAATTATTTTTTATTTAGGGCAACAAAACCACTGTAGACCACCACTGTATGTTTTATTTTTAATATTTTTTACACATTTCACACACGGCTGGTTAGCCCCATACTTAAGCATTTCTAGTTTGTATTATTATGGTTGCTAACACATCTGATATAATATGTACTACCTACATATACATTCATAAATACTTTATATCGATACCTATTGAACACCCAGACCGACAGCCAACAAATTCAGTTGGTCACAAAGATGTTGGCCGTGCCGGGAATCGAACCCGGGACCCTCTGGTTGGCAGTCCGGCACGGTAACAATTACAACAGCAAGGTTGTTTTTTACAATATACATTTGGATAAATTAATAAAATAGCGTAATAGCGGTGGCGATTTTGGTGTACATACGACTAAACTAAATTTAATGTAACGCTGTCTCTTTTCACCGTTAGTGAAAAGAAAGAGATAGCACGATCTAAACCATAGACAAAACAATTAAAACTACGTCAAATATGAAAAATATAGGTAGTTTTAGAGCTGATAAATAAATAATAAATAAATAAATCGTTTATTGAGGCAAAACATACATTCACATATTATTAAACATGACATTGATAATTATGATTATTATATTTTGAACATTAGAATACAAATTATTATAATTATTTTTGTATGAACACAAAGTTTGAGTTTGATGGGTGTGTTCTAAAATCGACTACATTTTCCATATTTGACGTGATTTTAGTTTTTTTGTGTATGGTTCAAATCGTGCTGTCTCTTTCTATTCACTTAAGATGGGGCTCAGGGCTAAACAAGCGTACTAAAATGTAATTTGTAAGTACCTATAGTTTTAGTATGTATTTTCCTCTATTTTAATTTGTACGCATTACTATCTTTTTCTGAAATAAATATTCTTTATTCTTATTCTTTATTCTACGCTTCCGGATATTCTAGAATTGGCAACAAAAGTAACTCACAATCTTTTGCTAGAAAAATCTAGAAAATTTAAAGAAAAATAAATTTTTATCAGATAAAAGGTGACAGGACTACTCTAAATTTAGTTTAGTTGTGTGTTCGCCAGAATTACCACCAATGTAATAGTTTGATTAATTTGACTTTATTTATTACTAGAGGTTGCCCGCGGCTCCGCCCGCGTGTAGGTCGCTATTCGCGTAACCTGTGGAAAAATTCTATTGTATCCTATTCCCGTACCAATATTATATAAACATTACATTGCTACGATATCAAAATGAGCCGTATCTGTCCTTCCGCATTCGATTCCTTAGATTACCACCAATATATCCACCCCTTAGGGGTGGAATTTCCAAAAATCCGTTCTTAGTACGCGTCTACATATTAAAACGAATACACCCTCCAAATTTCACAACTCTAGGACCAGCCGTTTGGGCTCTGCGTTGTCTATAGATGAATGAATGAATGAATGAGTCAGGACAAAGAGTCTTATAGTATAGATAGAATTACCTCTAGATTTGACGACCTTAGCCATGGGGCCGATAGTATTACAGCTAGCTGCCCTGAGGAATGCCATGAGCACTGTAAAATAAAATTATTAGTTAATAAAATACCTAACTATAAAATTTTATATAAGTAACATTAAAATAATAAAATTAAAGTCAGGACAGCCCGCCTTCAACCGTGCCCGGCACAAAGGTGCCCATAACGCTGGCCGCGTTTCCACGCTGAATAGCGATGGCAATCCTCTGCACTATGTACGATCACAGAATAATAACTTGTACTTCGTACAGAAGCTTCACTTCGCAATGGTTTTCAAAGAAATATGAACTCAATCTGATAAACAATATGATTTAATTTAGCTCGCGGTCCAGTCGAGCACGTGATACCTACCAATTTCTTTTCAAAGGAATATGGGCCTTAATTCACTATGCTACGGTGCATAATACGTTGTACATGGTTATACGTAGTACTAGTTATTATTCTGTGGTATTGAAAGAGCCACATAGATTGGCCCTTTGCGCAGTGGCCGCCGCCCGTAGGTACGTTTTTAACACCTACACGCGGAGTGACACAGGCCTGGTACGATCTAGAACGGGAGTCCCCCGTCTTATCCCTCAGTCTGCCGGAGAAAGGACGGAACGACTCAAGTGACTGGGGGCAACTGTGCTGACGCAAGTGGCGTCCCATATCAGGCACTTCCCATTTCTACAAGGCACCAAATAGTAGAAGAGCCCGTGAAGATCGTCCTTCACCGATCTGATAACCAGATGAGACGTATTTTTTATTAAATATTTTTTATAAACAAATGTGCCTAAAATTGCTTGCCTATCGAAAAGTGCTCATGGCTATTTTGAATTAAATAAACTTTTATTGATTTTTTTTTCATCACCTTCATACTTTTGATAACCAAATGAAATTTATTTCACTGATAGTTTTTAATACACAGAATATGCCTCGGTATGCTTGCCTACTCATTTCAGTGTATAACTACCTGGCTAGCAGGTGTAAACAGGTAAGTCAAAATAGGTGACTCATTCGATTTTGATGCGCTTCATAGGAGTAACAACGATTCTGAACAGTTAGAATGTTATTTTTTTTTTGAGAATTGTAGCTAAATTATCATTTGAATATACACGAGCATGCGCAAAAAAAAGCCATGAGCACTTTTCAATAGGCAAGCTATTTTAGGCATATTTGTTTATAAAAAATACTTAATAAAAAATACGTCTCATCTGGTTATCAGATCGGTGAAGGACGATCTTCACGGGCTCTTAGACTAAAAGTCAATAAAATAAAAAAAAACGTCTGTGCATTGTCACCTATCGAAACACCGCCCGCATCGACCGTTGCTTAGCTTCGAAATGATAGATAGATTCTTTATTTTCACACACTTATTTGAGTAAATTATTTACGTATTAATACTGAGGCCGGGTGGAGCCGCGGGAAACAGCTAGTCTTATATGAAATGGTTTATCTAATTTAAAATACATTTATTTATGATATATTTTTTTTTTCTACTGATGAATAGGCTTACGTTTGACCGCAGCTTGCCTGATGTTAAGCTTAACTGTGGTCTAGGCTGCCAATGCCAAAAATAGCCTTCTATACATTTTTAATTTAGACTTGTAGTACATGAACAATAATGTATGTAGCGCCTGTAGCTCGGCTATTTAAGTTGATCTAACGCGATCATCGAAGCTAAGCAACGCTCGATGTGGACAGTGTTTGGATGGGTGACCATGCATAACACTGTCGTTTTTAAAGTAGAATTTTCATCTGGGCGTTACCGTGGGTCGGATGACACGTTCAATTGGTAGACACGTTAGTCTTAGTACAAGCAGTCGTTAAGCCAAGTCAGAGGCCTTCGGGCGGCTTGAAAAACTCGACATCAGAGCTTGGTCATTTACAAATACAAATCATTTATTGATAACACCGAAGTTACAAGTCAAATAATATGATATCATTACAAAAGTATATGATATGCATCAATGTCAATTTTCAATTCTAATTCTAATAATATAATATCATTACAATAGTATATGATATTAATCAAATGTCAATTTTTAATTCCAGATATAAAATAATAATAAAACAAATACGCATACTTACTATTGTGATACCAATAGCCCACTGAAAAATAAAGGTTAAAAATTAGAACTTGGAGTTTGATACTAACAATAAATTAATAATACTTCAATTATTAATTTATTGTTAGTATTATAAATTAGGTACTTCTTTTCTTTTGCGAACTACGAGTAAACACTGCAATCAAATTTTAATAAGTTAATCTACACATAACTTAAAAAACAAGTCATAGGTGTAGGGCCAGGATCAAACCAGGGGCCGTCTGATTAAAAAGCTGACGTTTTCTCACCGAGCCACACTTGCTCAAACGAATTAAAGTTACAAAAAGACTATAACGTAGAAAGAAAGAAAGAAAGAAAGAACATATTTATTTCAGACACAGAAGACACATAAATATACACTATGACAAATTGCATAAAACAACCTTGAGAAAAAAAAGTTTAAGACAGCATAGTATGTGTCCCCTAGCGTCCGAAAAAGGTCAGCCCTCAGTATACATAAGATAGAACAGTATAAGACAATAGATATAGTATAAGCGCTACAAATATAGTATAAACGCTACAGATGCAATATAAACGGTACAGATGTAGTATAAACGGTACAGATGTAGTATAAACGGTACAGATGTAGTATAAACGGTACAGATGTAGTATAAACGGTAGAGATGTAGTATAAACGCTACAGATGGAATATAAACGGTACAGATGCAATATAAACGGTACAGATGTAGTATAAACGGTACAGATGTAGTATAAACGGTACAGATGTAGTATAAACGGTACAGATGTAGTATAAACGGTACAGATGTAGTGTAAACGGTACAGATGTAGTATAAACGTTACAGATATAGTATAAACGTTACAGATGTAGTATAAACGGTACAGATGTAGTATAAACGGTACAGATATAGTATAAACGGTACAGATGTAGTATAAACGGTACAGATGTAGTATAAACGGTACAGATGTAGTATAAACGGTACAGATGTAGTATAAACGGTACAGATGTAGTATAAACGGTACAGATGTAGTATAAACGGTACAGATGTAGTATAAACGGTACAGATGTAGTGTAAACGGTACAGATGTAGTATAAACGGTACAGATGTAGTGTAAACAGTACAGATGTAGTATAAACGTCACAGATGTAGTATAACCGGTACAGATGTAGTATAAACGGTACATATGTAGTATAAACGGTACAGATATAGTATAAACGGTACAGATGTAGTATAAACGGTACAGATGTAGATAGTAAGCTTACTCTTTTTATTGCTGCCTATTCCATTAAAAACACTTGTTTGGCCCTTGGATACTGAAAAATAAAATCTTAAATAAGTGATTAACAAACAACTAACTACCGCATGTTTCATATTAGCGCTGTTCGTCGCTGCGGTTACGTGGCAGTATGCTAGTAAAGGACAGAGTTATAATGTGTCCGTGCAGCAGAGCAGGACGGGCTATAATAGAGTTCGACGGAGTGTCATAGAATCCCACTTGATGCAAGCATTGGTGGCGATTCAGCCGCACACACGACTAAACCAAATTTAAAGTAGCTCTGTCTCTTTTTATCATGATTAACCAAAAAGAGATGGTACGATCTAAACCATAGACAAAACATCTAAAATCACGTCAAACTCGTCAGATTTAGAGCTGATATAATTGGGTGCGCTCTAAAATCGCTTACATTTTTCATATTTGACGTGATTTTAGTTGTTTTGTGTGTGGTTCAGAACGTGCCGTCTCTTTCTGGCCACCTAAGATGAAAAGAGACGAGGCTTTTTTAAATTTAGTTTAGTCGTGTGTGCCGCTGAATCGCCCCCAATGTCTCATGTTAGCGCTGTTGGCCTCTGCGGTCGAGGGACGGGGTGCTAGCAAAGGACAGAGCTATAATGTGTCCGTGCGGTAGAGCAGGACGGACTATAGAGTTCGACGGAGTTTCATAGAATCACTCCTGATGTAAGCAATGTCACATATAAGCTCTGTTCGCCTCTGCGGTCGCGGGATTGGGTGCTAGTAAAGGACAGAGCTATAATTTGTCCGTGCGGTAGAGCAGGACGGACTATTACTAATTACAGATTACTGATAACATACTTCTGGTCACCGTTTCTATGATACCGTTGAATCCACTGGCGCGAAGTGCTGGAAAGTAAAAAACAAGTTATTTATTTATTTAACAGTTTTTCAGAAATTATTTTCCATACTATTTCAATGGCATACATTGAATTAAGACTTTCATTTAATCAAATTATACATGTAAGATTTCAAATAAATTAAAAAAAACACAAATCAATGAAAAAAAGTTATTGAAATATCGTTGTTTACATGTTATTTAACTTTAACCATTACTTTGGCTTGTATGACCTAGTTACGTAGTCTGGCTCTGGCCACTATAAGTATATGTATATATACATATACATATAAAAATACTTTAATCGATATTCAAGAGCAGTTTCTTCCTAGAACCTAACTGAATGTCGTAATTTCTCAAGTAGGAACATAGAGTAACTATAGGCGATTTAGCGGCACACACGACTAAACCAAATTTAAAGAAGCCCCGTCTCTTTTCATCTTAGGTGGCCAGAAAGAGACGGCACGCTGTGCACCATAGTCAAACCAACTAAAATCACGTCAAATATGGAATGTGCAGGCAGTTTTAGAGGTGATACAAATGAGTGCGGACTAAATTCGCCTATATTTTCTACATTTGACGTGATTTTAGTTGGTTTGACTATGGTGCACAGCGTGCCGTCTCTTTCTGGCCACCTAAGATGAAAAGAGACGGGGCTTCTTTAAATTTGGTTTAGTCGTGTGTGCCGCTGACCCGCCATTAAAATCTTAATTTGAAAAAAAGAATGAAAAAGAATGCTGAGTGGAAAGATATTTAAATGTAAATTTAAAAAAAAGACTGGTTAATTGATAAGGCGTACTAAAACCAAAAGGAATATTTTAATTTAATTTATTATTAATATGTGCTAGGGATTTAATTACATAATTAGAATAGGTTTGCAATAGGTATTTAAGATAGCAATTGTTTTAATTTAAGTAGTATAACTAAAACATTTTTGTAAAACGTATTGTTCAGAAGCAATACATTAATATTGTATGTTCGCAATGGACACGACTGTTGATACTATTTACCTGTATTCACACTTAAGATCTTGTAACGCAGTTGAACAATAAATGTATTCTAATGAGTCAAACGAACTTATTATTAAATATTTACAACAGTTTTGGCGCTTTCCGAGCACCGAAACTGTTGGACTCATTCCAACTTTTAATAATAAGTAAGTGTGACCGTTTTCTACGCGAAAACATAGAATTGTAATAGCGTCGCTTCAAAACTACTATAGCTTGTCTATAGTAGTTTATTTTGATAGTGCTTGTTTGTGAAGCTACCATAATCCCGATATACGAGTATTGTTACTCAGTTCGGGTTTGGTGGTAGCCCAAACCAGCTGCGATATTTAGTAAGTAAGTTAGTCTAGTTTCTACTTATTACTATTGTAAAATCCTAGTTTATATAAAGTTATTTTTACCTATATTAATTAGTCTTATAGCATAAGCAGCCCGATATACGTTCCCACTGCTGGGACTCGGGGCCGTCTTTCACGAAGAGAGAGATATAGGTCATAATCCACCACGCTGGCCAAGTGCGGGTTGGCGGATAACACACATATTCAGGTATTGTGGTCCTCAAACATGTCGGTTTCCTAACGATGTTTTCCTTCACCGTAAACGAGTGCAAATCCACACATAACTTGAAAAACAAGTCATTGGTGTAGGGCCGGGATCGAACCAGAGTCCGTCTGATGAATAAGCAAACGTTATCAAAAACCACCTAGCCACACTCGCTTTTAACTTAATTAGTTTTATACATGTTAGAGGAATGTTTTATTTTAATTTATTCGATTAGTAGTTCCATCTTAACGAATGGCAGCACTGTGAACGCAAGAGTTTGTTATCTGTGCTGATTCTTCAATCAGTGAACGATTGAGTGAATGTACGAATGAAGTTGTTTCCTATTTCTCAGTAGTGCGTTCACTCGCGGTTTGACTTGAATGTGCTTCAGTCTGCCACGAAACAGCGCCTGCGCCATTTGTGCGCACTGACAATATTAAACGCCATAATGGCAGACAACGTCGACGACCACGCTGATTCTAATCTAATTGAATCCGCGACATATATATGTCTATATCTAGGATTATATTATTAATTTACTTACATTTTTTAGATAATTCATAGAAAATATTTTGAATACTGCGATTTCTGAAGACTTTAGCGTATTTTTCTGGAAAAAAAATAAATCTTATATATAAAATTTCCGTGTCACAGTGTTTGTTACCGTACTCCTCCGAAACGGCTTGACCGATTTTTTTTCAAATTTTATATGTGTATTCAGTAGGTCTGAGAATCGGCTACTGTATATTTAGTTTTTTTTTTTTTATTAAGGCAAAACAACGTTTGCCGGGTCAGCTAGTAATGTATAAAAAATTGTTTTCAAAATATATTGTATGTATTCAAATTAAATAAAAAATCTTATATAAAATTTCCGTGTCACAGTGTTTGTTACCATACTCCTCCGAAACGGCTTGACCGATTTTTTCCAAATTTTATATGCGTATTCAGTAGGTCTGAGAATCGGCTAATGTATGTTTAGAAATAATTATTAAGGCAAAACAACGTTTGCTGGGTCAGCTAGTATGAAGATAAAATTATCTTTTACAATAATCGCAATAATTTTATCAAAAATGAATACTCACTGAAAACAACAAGATAGGACCCTTCCTGAAAAATATACAGAATTATTTTAAATTCAATTTAAATTTAGAAAGCTGGAGTACTGTTCGCACCTTTGGGATGGATGGATCTGCTAAATACCAGCTGGAGGCGTTAGAGTCGATTGAGAGGCGAGCCAAGAAGCTCATCGGTCAGACTTGCGTATCTAAAGCAGGGCTACAAAGCCTTGAACATAGGCGCAAGGTTGCCAGTCTGTCTGTTTTTTATCGGATACATTTTGGAGAGTGTGCAATCGAGCTGCATGATTTAATTCCCGCTTCTCCATTCCACTATAGAACGAGCAGGGGTACAGCGAAGAGACATCGATTCACTGTCGAAGTTCCAAAGATTCGCACAAAGCGTTTTGCTTCGACCTTTATTGTGAGAACTGCGAAGCTCTGGAACTCTCTTCCTGAGTCTCTTTTTCCCGAGAAGTACAATTTGGGGGTCTTCAAATCTAGAGTAAATAGGTTCCTTCTAGGCAAGCGTGTTACATCCTAGACCACAGTTAAGCTTAACATCAGGCAAGCTGCGGTCAAACGAAAGCCTATTCATCAGTAAAAAAAAAAAGCTCCCTAAAAAAATATACAACATAACGTATGTATTCTACTAGTCAAGTCTTTTCGTTTGATACCCATATTGACGAAGCTGTACAATTGACGACCTCGTTGGCGTAAAGGTTACCATGCTGGACTGGCAATTAGATGGTTCTGGGTTCGATTCCCGGCCCGGCCAACATATTTGTGCTTAACTAAATTTGTTGGCTGTGGGCAAAGTCGAAGGTCGAAGCCTATTCGCGTCAAACAAACAATTTAACTTTTTCTCGTTATAATATTGGTTATAGATTACACTGCTCTATAGTGGTTTTGTTGCCTTTGATATGATGATGATTTTGGGTCTATTTATACACAGAATTCGTGAAAATATCAATGATTTTGTAAGATTTGCTCGGATTTTTTCAACAAATGACTGAAAAAATTCATTTTGACGATAAATCGTTCAAAATTCAATTTGTAGAAACGAGCAAATTTTGTACTTTTACGAATATATTCGTAATCTGGCAATTTGCGATGATAACCAGGACAACAAAAAAAAATAGATTTTTTGTAGAGCTGTGTTATTTATGTTGGCTCTTAAGCCACTGATGCAAAAACCACAGAGTGTTATAAGTTTGACGGGCTGATGACTGATGACTGCGGTCACAAAATTGCCGATGATTTTTTTTTTTTTATATTAGGACACATTTCACACACGGCTGGTCAAACGCATACTGAATCATTTCTAGTTTGTGTTATGGTGGCTAACACAACTGATATACTACATATACACACAATACATATTTCATATAGATACATATTTAGCACCCAGACCGACAACTAACAAATTTAGCTCACCACAAAGATCTTGACCGAGCCGGGAATCGGGGATCTTGACGACCTCGTTGGTGTAAAGGTCTGCTAATCAGAAGGTTCCGGGTTCGATTCCCGGCCCGGTCAACATCTTTGTGCTTAACTAAATTTATTGGCTGTGGGTCTGGGTGTTAAATATGTATTTATATATAATATGTATGTATGTATATGTAGTATATCAGTTGTGTTAGCAACCATAATACGAGCTAGAAATGGCTCAGTATGGGGCTAACCAACCGTGTGTGAATGTGTCCTAATATTTATTTATTTATTTATTTTATAATCGAACCCGGTACCCTCTGGTCGGCAGTCCGGCAACCATTACGCCAACGCGATTGTCTTAAAACAACATTAATTACTTACCGACGTAACATCCTGTGTTTTACCGTTTTTGTATTTTTGATTTTTATTGTTTCTGTCACCACTCCCCTGGTTATCATCTCCATCATCATCATCATCATCATCAACATCATCGTTAGACCCTGCTGTATCTTTATTTTTGGAGCTGCGAGTTTTTTTGACATTTTGTTGTTGAGTTGAAATTTGAGTAGTTCTATCTTGAGTTACTTTTTTGGAACCACGTTGTCTACTACTGTCTTTATCACCATCTTCATCATCTCCATCATCATCATCATCATCAACACCATCATCGTTAGACCCTGCTGTATCTTTATCTTTGGAGCTGCGAGTTTTTTTGACATTTTGTTGTTGAGTTGAAATTTGAGTAGTTCTATCTTGAGTTACTTTTTTGGAACCACGTTGTCTACTACTGCCTTTATCACCATCTTCATCATCATCTTCATCATCATCATCATCGTCATCATCATTAACATCACTTTCATCATCATCGTCATAAGAACGGACAGCCTTTCTATTATTCTTATTATATCTACTAGTATTACTTTCTTGACGACTTATTTTTGCTTGCTGCGTCTGTCTTTGAGTTGACATTTGAGTAGTGCTTTTTTTAGTTACTTTTTTGGAACCATTTCCTGTGACTTCCCCATTGTCATTTTCATCATCGTCATCATCATTGTCATCATCGGACTCATCATCATTACCATCCCCATTATTGTTATCATCCCCATTATTGCTATCATCTTCATCACCATTATCATCATCGGACCCATCATCACCGTTGTCATCACTAACATCTCCTTTACCTTCCACATCTTTGTAATAATAGTCTCCATCGTCATTGTCATTATCATCAACTTCTTTACTGCTTCCGTCACCATTGACGTCATCTACATCATCTTCATCATCATCATTATCATCATCACTACCGTTATCATCCTCGTTTCCAGTGCTACCCGCTTGGGATACATTATTACGAGAACCATTTCCCGAATGTTGGTCTTCAGACGTATTTGATTCCGTTTCCGTTTTTTGATTTGTTTCCGTGTTAGTATTTGTGCTAGTCTGCGCATTGGTTGAGCTTTCGTATTCGATCACGTTGTCGTTCTCCTGTTTAATGACATTCCAAACAGAAGTTTCTTCATTTACTTGAGACACTTGTCTTGTTGTTATCTCTATATATTTGTCCCAAGAAACTCCGCATTTGATCCCGATGCCTTTCATATGGGCGAACCAAGCTGTGGATTTAAATTTGTAATTAAATCGGCATTCTTTATTAAATCAAATCAAATCAGAAAAAATAGTTTATTTATGGACATCCGGGCTTACGTACTACATACTATAATTACCATACAATTAATCGTCCTATGGCATATACAACTTCGGCCTTATTGTATAATTTGCACAGTTTATATAGCTGATTAGTTTTGAGTAAGGCCGCTGAGTTTACTCCATGGACACCAACCTAGGCGTGAGCCTGTGTCTTGGCGATCCATATTTCCTCAGGTACCTTATCTGAAGTTCGCGCGCTTGTTATACAGAATTGTTTTATTACACCATGTATATAATATTAGACTGATTTAGTATGTGAGCCTAGTGAGCATTGTTACTTATATGGCTAATATGTGTGTGTGTGTGTGTGTTTGTGTGGGTGTGTGTGTGTGTGTATTAACATGTGTAATTTAAAAAAATAGGAAACCCCTGACTCGACATGCGAGACTTATTTGAGATTTATCACAGAGTAAGTAATATGTTTTTTATTTGTATATATTTTATATTTATGTATTCAATCTCTTTCATTTGGTACCTTCGATCAAATATATACCAGATTCAGTGTTGCATACAAACACAGCATAAAAATGGCATGAGTTTACTATACTATCGTACCTATTACAATATATTACGTCACAAAATATATTTCAATTCAAGTCAACCTTACCACTGTATCTTAAGGTTGAGTTTCGACTAGTGCCGTAATAAACATAAGCTATCTTGCTCCGCGATAACAGATATAAAATTTTATGACCGTACGCAGTGAGCGTTAGAAAATTTAACTGTATTACCATACTAATAACGCTTAAATCACTGAAACTCAAATAAGACCACACTCTTACTTGTGGTCTTATTTTCCTTGCCGTTGTTAGAGATATCACCTTATATCTAGTACATTTTTGATCGAAGTTTGGTACCTATATTGAGACAACTAAGCTAAATATGTACTACCCGCTTTTTATAAAAGGAATTGGTTTTAGTTATATTTTTACTATCCGGTACAATAGAAGTTAATCCGCAAAAAAACCTATGTGTTAATCCAAGGCAATTTTATAACCTATCTTCACACCAATTTTCATCAAAATCTGTGCAGCCGTCTGAGCGTGAAGAAGTAACAAATATACGCACACACACAAACTTTCGCATTTATAGATAATATTAGTAGTATTAAACGGCTGGACCGATTTTCACCAAATTTGATATGCGTATTCAGCAGGTCTGAGAATCGGCTACTATCTATTTTTCAGACCCCTAAGTGATAAGAGTTTTTACGCTTAATTTTATTTTTTATTTTTTGTCAAACAGTTTTTTTATAATGTGGCATTAAAATAGATACAACCCTAATTTTTACCTTTTTATCACCAAACCTATTTTTTATGGCCATCTTAGTAATTTAATCAATTTTCATCCCGCTCGATAACTGATCAAATATAGTTTTAAATGTACTTAAGGCAAAACGTTTGCCGGCTAAGCTAGTAGTATATATTTTATAGTACATATTTTAAAGACAACATTTAAAATAGCGTATAAGCTCAAAACTGAGCTCGTCATTGTCACCAAACAACTGACATTGGTGGCGATTCAGCGGCACACACGACTAAACCAAATTTAAAGAAACCCCGTCTCTTTTCATCTTAGGTGGCCAGAAAAAGACGGCACTTTCTGAACCACAGACAAAACTAAAATCACGTCAAATATGGAATGTGCAGGCAGTTTTACAGGTGACATAAGTGAGTGCGTTCTAAAGTCGCCTATATTTTCTACATTTGACGTGATTTTAGTTGTTTTGTCTGTGGTTGAGAACGTGCCGTCTCTTTCTGGCTACCTAAGATGAAAAGAGACGGGGCTTCTTTAAATTTAGTTTAGTCGTGTTTGCCGCTGAATCGCCACCAGTGTTCCGGCAGCCTGCTTGAGAGCTAGTTACTCAGACTAGCCATGCTCGACCTAATCTATGATTGATTAAAAAATAGGTCTTGTAAAGTTCGGAAACATTCTTTTATAAAATGTAAATGTAATGTTTTTGTAAATTAAATATAATATTTATGTTTATTAATTTGTAAATTGTAATTTTTAATTTAATTTATTTTATTTTTTGACATTTTATAATTGTATAGTTTTTTTTTTGACATTATGTAGGTATTTTGTTTCACATGTATGTATGAGTCTTTGTTACTTGAAATAAATGATTTGAAATTTATCTACTGAATAATAAGAGATTAAGACTGACCTCGCATAATGTGGTCTCCAACTGTAAAAAAAAAAAAATACATTATTACAGAATTGTCATTAAAAATAAGCGCAGACAGACGGACAGTCAGTGAAGTGATCCGACAGAGTTCCTGATAAAGAAAAGTGATAACTTTTTAAGGTACGGAACCCTAATTTTTTCAGAAAGAAAGAAAGAAAGAATCATTTATTTTTGGACACGAAATAAAAACAACAAAAAAAAAACATTTACGTGGCACAAAACCGGCCACATTTTATGAACTCTGGTTGAATGATTTTTTTGAGCATTAGGATTGCGCTTGACCATAACTCCCTTGATGATAAGGAATATTGCGGTCTAGGTTGAAGCGCGCTTGCTTGCTTTTATTTAAATATAAATTCATATTATTATTCAATTGTCGTATCCGATTCGAAAAAACGTCACTTTACGAAGAAAACTGTCGGATGCATTCGAAGATTACCTGAATAGCCACGCAGTTCTATCTTCGGCAAAATCCTTTACCTTCCTATACAACATGACTTTCGCTAGGAATGAATGAGGTTCAAAGGCCCCCCCCCTCCCCCTTCGGTATATATAAAATCGCGAAATATCACAGAGGGAGGCTTGTAATAATATATCACGTGTATTTATTTTTTCGGGATACTGAACCGAAAAACGGTGTTCGTCTTTTTGGCCTCACGCTAACTTATTTCTATGATAAAATTAGGTTATACCGAAAGCTGTATTTTATAAATATTCGAAACGGAATTTTGTAGTTACTAAAAAATACACGTGATATAGGAAGGGGGGTGGGGGTTGTCTTAAACCTCACTATGCCCTCCTCCCCTCACCAAAGGGGAGGAGGGCTGAAAAAAATCTTTAAAAAAAACGTCACGCAATTCTAAAAATGATCTTCTAGGTCTTCCTCTTCCTCTCATGGCTTCTATCTTTCCTTCTACGATATTTTTAATGTCATGTCATATCGTATAAGGAGGCCTACCATCTTTCCTCCTCTGTTGTCTATTGTAGTTAATATGGTTCTTTGTTCTCGTACTATGCATAGTACCTCTTCGTTCGTTTTTTGTTCACTCCAACTAATTCTTTCCAACTAGTTCTCCAGGTTTCCACCATCGGACGAGTAGGGAAACACCAAGGCGGCATCGTTATACTGTGGAGGTGCCTAAGTCGCGTACTAAGCGGTTTGCTTCCACCTTCATTGTGCGTACTGCCAAAGTGTGGAATTCTTTGCCAAATTCTCTGTTCCCCGATAACTATAATCTAGCGGTTTTCAAGGCAAGAGTGAACCGGTTTCTTCTGGGCAAGCGCGCTCCACCTTAGATTGCAATCTAGCTTACCATCAGGTGAATTGCGGTCAAGCGCAAGCCCATTACTAGTAAAAAAAAAGGTTTATGGTAAATAAATATATTATTATTATTATACTTACATTTGATGTTCACAGTGTTTGATATGTAGGCAACTGCCAAAGCATCTGTAATAAAAAAAAAGAATCGTTAGAGCTTAAATTTTCAATATTAAAAATTGACATAAATGGTGGCGATTCAGCGGCACACACGACTAAACTAAATTTAAAGAAGCCCCGTCTCTTTTCATCTTAAGTGGCCAGAAAGAGACGGTACGTTCTGAACCACAGACAAAACAACTAAAATCACGTCATAACTAATTTTTTTTTGTATATTTATACTTAGTTTGGTAGAACACGTGCTACTGCACTGTGAGGCCACCAAACAAACCAGAAGGAGTTACGGCCTGATGATAGCTCAAGATGAAAGTTCGCCTTCCATTGCTAATCTTCAGACAAACAGACCATCTGACGCAACAGGGGTGGAACAGGTATGCCAGCGACCCAGGGCTGTGCTTCGTTATTTCAAGGAGCTCGGTTGGCTTGGGTAGGCTGGTAAGGGGGGAATGCACAATACGCCCCTAGCGGGATGTCAGTGCAGGTCTCATCACCCCACATCAAATTAGAATTAGAATTAGACTCACTTTGGTATGAGAAGGTTATGACATCTTCTGATTTCCATGACTCGAAAGACTCTGAAAAATAAAATAAAAATATCTTATAAACGTTCTATTGGTGGGTTACCACGGGTGCTACAGGTTATAGGGTAAATTAATTGGTGTTTTTTTTACTCTAAATAGGGCTGGACCACAATTCACCTGATAGTAAGTGATTGTGCATGTAACTAAAGATTTTTACACGCTTTATATTAGCTTCACCTGTATATTTGTAACCGACTTCTTTGGGCCCGATTTTGACCCACTTTAAACGGCCAGATTTCGTTCAAACTTTGTAGAATTATTGAGGACCGATGACAATACACTAATTTGATAAAATTATTTCATTTTTTTGTATTTTTGTTTGTTTGTAACCGACTTCTTTGGGCGCGATTTTGACCCACTTAACGGCCAGATAAGCGTGTTTTTGTAGTTTTTTTAAAACTACTATCATTATAATGTATTTATATATAATATGTGGACACATTCACACACGGTTGGTTAGCCCCATACTGAACCATTTCTAACTCGTATTATGGTTGCTAACACAGCTGATATACTACATATACATACATACATATCTATACTATAAGACTCTTTGTCCTGACTCATCTATAGACAACGCAGAGCCCAAACGGCTGGTCCTAGGGTTATGAAATTTGGAGGGTGTATTTGTTTTAGTATGTAGACGCGTACTAAGAACGGATTTTTGGAAATTCCACCCCTAAGGGGGTGAAAGGGGGTAAAACAGTTTGTATGAAACTTCTTTGTTTTTGAACTTATAGCAATGAAATTTGGAATATGTATAGTTTAAGTAAAAGTAAAAATAATGGTATCAAGTTTTTTTGCCAGGGGTGAACTAAGGGTTTGTAATGGGGGGTGAAAGTTTGTATGGAAAAATCTTTATTTATCAAGTTAAAGTCTTGAAAGTTGTTATGGTAATAGTTTATTAAATGGTTGAATGAAAATTATAAAAACTTTTGGCAGGGGTGCATTAAGGGGGATGCCATGGGGGTTTAAAGTTAAAAATAAAAGTTTTGTGTTTTTGAACTTAGAGGTGTAAAATTTGGAGTGTGTATATAATTTAGTACTTAAACGTGTACTTAAAAAGATTTTTAGAAATTCTTCCTTTAAGGGGGTGAAAGGGTAAAACAGTTTGTATGAAATTTCTTTGTTTTTGAACTTCTAGCAATGAAATTAGGAATATGTATAGTTTATGTAAAATAATGGTATCAAGTTTTTTTGCCAGGGGTGAACTAAGGGTTTGTAGAGGGCGGGGGAAGGGTGAAAGTTTGTTTGGAAATTATTTATTTATCAAGTTAAAGTCTTGAAAGTTGTTATGGTTGTAGTTTATATGATTGTTAAAATAAATTTGTAAAAATATTTGCCAGGAGTGCATTAAGGTATGCCATTGGGGTTTTGTGTATTTGAAATTAAATACTTCTGAATTGGAATTTAAGTTGTTCACTTAGTGGTATGGTTCGCGTATTCTAATTAAATTAAAATAATTGCTTGGAGAAAATGATCTAATCTATCGCATCGTCACCAAAGTAGCTAAAAACAGATGTTAACTAGGTCTCAGGAATCGAATGCGGAAAGACAGATGCGACTCATTTTGATATCGTATCAATGTAATGTTTATATAAAATTGGTACGGGAATAGGATACAATAGAATTTGTCCACAGGTTACGCGAAAAGCGACCTACACGCGGGCGGAGCCGCGGGCAACCTCTAGTTATATATAAATAGTTAAATACATATTTAACACCCAGACCCACAGCCAACAAATTTGGTTAAGCACAAAGATGTTCACCGGGCCGGGAATCGAACCCGGAACCTTCTGATTAGCAGTCTGGCATGGTAACCTTTACGCCAACGAGGTCGTCGATATAAGTAGGTGTATGTAATATAAATATTACACACACTTATATACTTATATTACATACACAATATTACTAAGCGGTTTGCCTCCACCTTCATAGTGCTAACTGCGAAGGTGTGGAACTCTTTGCCTAGTTGCCTGTTCCCTGAGAGCTACAATCTGGCGGTGTTCAAAGCAAGAGTGAACCGGTTTTTCCTGGGTAAGCGCGTTCCACCTTAGATCATAATGTTGCTTGTCATCAGGTGAATTGTGATCAAGCGCAAGCCCATATAATGTAAAAAAAAAAAATTGCAATATTATAATACTTACGCGCAGCCAGGTTGCCGCAGAATTTAATAGATTCTGAAACTGCTATTTCACTTCCTGTAACATATGCAAATTAATAATTTAGAAACTTTGATCAAATATATACCAGATTCAGTGTTGCATACAAACACAGCACAAAAACATGTCATGAGTATACTTTACTATTATATCTATTACAATATACTACGTCACAAAAAATATTTCAATTCAAGTCAACCTTACCACTGTATCTTAAGGTTGAGTTTCGACTAGTGCCGTAATAAACATAAGCTATCTTGCTCCGCGATAACAGATATAAAATTTTATGACCGCACGCAGTGAGCGTTAGAAAATTCAACTGTATTACTATACTAATAACGCTTTAATTCCTTAAACTCAAATAAGACCACACTCTTACTAGTGGTTTTATTTTTCTTGCCGTTTTTAGAGACTTCACCTTATATCTAGTAATTTTTTTATCGAAGTTTAGAAATTTCCTATTGGTGGCCGACTTGGATTTCAAAATTGATCACAAAATAAGGCTTATCTGGAGCATGCTTAGTCTGGAATAACTAGCTCTCAAGAAGGCCACCGGCTAAATAAATACAATATTGCCGGGAATTGAACCCGGAACCTTCTGATTGGCTGTCCGGCATGGTTTCCTTTACGCCAACGAGGTCGTCAATTGCTGGAACTGTTTTTTTTTTTCACATATTGTTTTTGTTTTTTTTTGGTGTACAATAAAGGATTTTTGTATTGTATTCCTGTATTGTTATACTTTTTTTTTTAATATTAGGACACATTCCACACACGGCTAGTTAACCCCATACTGAACCATTTCTAGTTCGTTTTATGGTAGCTAACACAGCTGATATACTACATATACATACACACATATTTTATATAGATATATATTTAACACCCAGACCCACAGCCAACAAATTTAGCTAAGCACAAAGATATTGGCCGGGCCGGGAATCGAACCAGGAACCTTTTGATTGACAGGCCGGCATGGTAACCCTTACGCCAACGAGGTCGTCAATTATTGTATTGTAAGAAGATGGAAAATTATGTGGGACTGTATTGTATTCTTGTATTGTAAGAAGATGGAAATATGTGGGACTGTATTGTATTCTTGTATTGTAAGAAGATGGAAATATGTGGGACTGTATTGTATTCTTGTATTGTAAGAAGATGGAAATATGTGGGACTGTATTGTATTCTTGTATTGTAAGAAGATGGAAATATGTGGGACTGTATTGTATTCTTGTATTGTAAGAAGATGGAAATATGTGGGACTCACGCGTGGAAAACTGTTGGCCATTTGTCTTCTTATTAAAGAATGCTTCGATATCTTGCACGACTGTCTGTTGGTTGATGTTGAACTCTGCCCATACCGATGCGTCTGTCGAGAACTGGTACTTCTCACAAACTTCCATGGGCTGCCATCCTGCGGATTGAATATTACATTGTTACATTGTTACCCTAGGGGTGAAAGTAACTTATTTAGTCTCGAGACATGAAACAACGGACTAAATGAAAGTAACCCATTTAGTCCTCAGAAATTTAAGTCAAAAATTTAAATAATTATTACTGTAATACCCGTGTTTTGCGAAATAAATTATTTTAATTTGAATTTACTTTAAAAAAGTAGCAATCATAGTAGCAATTTTTTTTGTTATCTTTTTTAGCCTATTCCGTTGTTGTCTCTTTGAGGACTAGTAATTCTAGACTAGACTACTCTTGCTCTTTCAAAGTCAAAGTCAAAAAATGTATTGCAATATTGTGTCACTTTACAGTTACATAATTACCCATAAGGCATTGCAATTATTTACTGGAGATGAGCAACCCTTTTTTAGTGTTCCGTCAGTTAAAAAGTCTTCTACTTTATAATAACTTCTATTTTCTATTTTCCTTTTCTTCTATCTTTATTTACCTTTAGAATTCCCAAGCTTGTACAAGTGACCGTTTGGTCTACAAGCAGTCAATAACGACATGGCCTGGGTTACTGAAACAAAAACCGTTATATTTATAAATTATGTACACATTTTACACGCGCCTGGTTAGGCCCATACTAAACCATTTCTAGTTTGTATTATGGTTGCTAACACAACTGATATACTACATATATATACGAGTACATAAATACTTTATACTCGTATCGATACATATTTACCACTCAGACAAAAGCCAACAAAATTAGTTCACCACAAAGATAATGGCTGTGCCGGGAATTGAACCCGGGACCCTCTGGTTGGCAGTACGGTATGGTTACCATTACGCCAACGAGGCCGGACATTCATTATGTTCTTATCAGCGAACTAGAATAAACGGAAGAGTAACTCCATACAATTGCCGCTTAGAATTTGAATCCATCTACACACACAATTATACTTCTGTCCCAACGAAACACACACACACAAAGCTCGCACGCGATTGGTCGCATCAAGGTCATCAACGTAGCTGTTTTGCCCCGCCCACCGCGGTATTTTACGCGTGGACGGTGAAATCATTTTATCGGCCAAGTTACTATTCTATTTATTATAGTTCGCTGGTAAATTGTAAATGAAAGATTTATAAAAAAAATAAATAATAATACTCACATCTAAAGAAGTATGTTCCCACTGAAAAATAATAATTCATTAGTTTCTATGTAATGTTCTATCAAATAACTTGATAGAATTAACATTCTATCAAGTTATTTCCAATCTAAGGCCGCACTTAGTGCAGATGATAGCCATTGCTATTCAGCGTGGAAACGCAGCCAGTGTTATGGGCACCTTTGCACCTTTGGTACAATCATAGGCGGGTTTTCCTAAGTTTAAATGTTTTTGACATGAATAATTTTGACATGTAATTGTAATAAAAATCTTATAAATATTCACTGTATTATTTTACTTACAATTTTAAATTTTACTTTCAGTACTATAATTTTATCTAAGGTCTAGAAGAGAAAAAGTGTAAAATAAAACGTATATTGACCAAAATACTTAAAAACTATAACTTAAAATCAATCACTACATATACTTAGTAGAAGATCCGAGCCTACATCGACCTTCACCGGCGTGATAATTGAATAAAAATAATTTCATAATAAATTTAGCACATTAGAAAATATATAAGAAATGCGTTGTCAAAATCAGTTGAATTTTCTTACGTCCACTACGTACAGTCATAAAATTTTATAGCTGTTATCGCGGAGCAAGATAGCTTATGTTTATTACGACACTAGTCGAAACTCAACCTTAAGATACAGTGGTAAGATTGACTTGAATTGAAATATTTTTTGTGACGTAGTATATTGTAATAGATACAATAGTATAGTAAAGACATGCCATTTTTTTGCGCTGTGTTTGTTTGCAACACTGAATCTGCTATATATTTTAAGAACGTTTTGTATATTACCTTCTTAACTCGGCATAACATGAATGAATGATTGATTACCTTTTTTGACGTGACAACGTCTTAAATTAGGTTGCGGCTGGGAGTCACTTATGAAAAAGTGTAACGCCCGGTAACGTTACGATGAGTCACCGAACGAGAGAGAGGCCCGCCGAATGCCTTGCGTCTCTCTCCCACTCAACTATGATCGGTCTGCCGCGCGCGCAGCACGCGGCAGACGTTGTCACGTAAAATCTTCGCCCGTAAAACCGACTTTACAGGCAACCATTTTTTCTTTTATTCTTTATTTTGTAACATTACTTAGCCTTCAATTTTGTTTTTTTTTTTCATCTCAAAGCCTGGACAGCACGACACAGGTCACCCTAGAGTGTGGTCCAGTGCACACCAAATACATTCCACAATAATATGTAAATTATATTACTGTACAATAAAATATGTATATTTGGTGTCAAATGTAAATACCTTTAAGCTTATGATCAATAAATCTTATTATTAGATATTATTTGATCGAAGGTGTACACATAATATATGTTTTGATTTTCAGTAACTCTTCTTAGGTATAAAGACATAAAGAAAGGCATAAAAACTTACATCCAGGAATCCAATCGTCGATAACGCCACTGCTTAATTTTCCAACTGAAATAAATAAAATAAATAAATAAATAAATATTGGGACACATTCACACACGGCTGGTTAGCCCTATACTGAACCGTTTCTAGCTCGTATTATGGTTGCTAACACAACTGATATACTACATATACATACATATTATATATAAATACATGTTTAACACCCAGATCCACAGCCAACAAATTTAGTTAAGCACAAAGATGTTGACTGGGCCGGGAATCGAACCCGGAACCTTCTGATTAGCAGACTGGCATGGTAACCTTTACGCCAACGAGGTCGTCGTATAAAAAGTAATTTATTAGATACATAATTGAAACACAACATATTAATTTTATAAATACAAATAAATTCAAATGCAAATAGATTATTTAGTACAGGCAAACATAAAACCCATGTTTGCAAATAATATAACTAACATGAAATAACATACTCGTAATTAACAAACATAAAAATAATACAGCTAAAATATAAGTAACCTAAAATTAAAGATACATTTTACTTTAATTGATTTTAGATTGCATTTACAACAATTATTATTGATTGATTTGATTACATTATAATAAATTAAAATGTATTTAGTAAATATGTACACAAAATTAATGTTAAACTGTAATATTAAAATAAAATAATTAACATATAATAAAATAACTTACAAAAATAAAAATAATATAACTAACATAAAATAATATAACGAACAAACTTAAATACTTTTCAGTTTGCGGTCCTGCGGAAGAAGGTCCAGAACCGATATAATGTCTACATATATCTATCCGTCACATTTCACACACGGCTGGTTCATACTAAACCATTTCTAGTTTGTATTATGGTTGCTAACACAACTGATATACTACATATGCATACATAAATACTTTATATAGATACATGTTTGACACCCAGATCGACAGTAAACAAATTTAATTCATCACTAAGATGTTGCCCGTGCCACAGAATAATAACTTGTACTTCGTACAGAAGCTTCACTTCGCAATGGTTTTCAAAGAAATATGAACTCAATCTGATAAACAATATGATTTAATTTAGCGAGCTATCGCGGTCCAGTCGAGCTTGTGATCATTTTGTTACCTACCAATTTCTTTTCAAAGGAATATGGGCCTTAATTCACTATGCTACGGTTCATAATACATTGTACATGGTTATACGTAGTACTAGTTATTATTCTGTGGTATTGAAAGAGCCACATAGATTGGCCCTTTGCCTAGTGGCCGCCGCCCGTAGGTATGTTTTTAACACCTACACGCGGAGTGACACAGGCCTGGTCGTGCCGGGAATTTAACCTGGGACCCTCTATTTGGCAGTCCGGCATGGTAAATCCAACGAGGTTGTCAAAGTAATAAAGTAGCAAAGTAACTTACGTTGCAAGTGTGCTTTGTATGCATCGTTCATAGTTTTCGCTTGTTTTCCTGCAAAAAAAACATTCAAGAATCATCAGTAAAACATCGTGGAACCGTTGGTTTAAGTTAAATGTTACCTACAGCGAACTAGAATACAAATACAAATACAAATCATTTATTGATAACACCAAAGTTACAAGTCAAATAATATGATATCATTACAAAAGTCTACTCAAATGGTCAAATAGTCTACCAAATATAATATTACAAAAATATCGAGTAAAACACTAGTTAAAAATTACGAGATGGGAACCCCTCTTAAATATTTATTTTATTTAAATTTTATAATTACTAGGACTATTACTTAGGACTATGTCTGAAATAAATGATAAAAAAAATGTAATTTGATAGCTAATACAGATTTTTATCTTTTGTGAAAAATTTAAGTATTTAGCAGCTACAAAAAAAATAAAAAATCACGTTTATTTTTACACCCCTTAAGATTTTTATTTATTTTATTTTTAGTATTTGTTTGTATAAACAAAAGAGTAACTCAATACAATTGCCGCTTAGAATTTAAATCCATCTACGTACACAATTATACTGCTATCCCAACGAAGCATACTCACACATAGCTTTTTTTATGTATATCTGAACCTTCCTTATTATTAAGTTTACACTAGCATGCTGTGTACTCTTTTTTGGATTGCAGACTTGATTTTGTTCTTTGTAGTTTAGTAATGTTAATATGAATGTTTGTTATCTTTCTCAGTGCATAATAAATAAATAAAAAATAAAAGCTCGCACGCGATTGGTCGCCGCCACACCATGTTGGCGTCACATGGTGTGGCGGCGAACGCGGCCGCGCGGGTAGCGTTTTTGCTCCGCCCACCGCGGTATTTTACGCGAGGACGGTGGAACTATTTTATCGGCCAAGTTACTATTCTATTTATTCTAGTTCGCTGGTTACCTAGCTGTTCAAATGCTTTGAGAATTTTTCCTCTTCTAATGTTTCATTGTTTTTAATTAATTGTCTAGCTCTTATCGTTATTGAGCAAAAATATATGAAAAAGATTGTACGTTAATTGTTTTCATGGTTCCGTACATAAAAAGTATAAACGAGACTCTATAACTAAGTCTCCCCGTGTCTGTCTGTCTGTCTGTCTCCAGGCTGTATCTCAGAAACCGTGATAGCTAGAAAGCTGCAACTTTCACAAGATACGTTTTTCCCGTGCCGCTATAACAACAAATACTAATAATAAATAAAATGTATATATTAAGGTGGGTTACAATAAACATGTTTTTTTTTTCGTATTTTTTTGCTATACAATAATAACGGTAGCTGCTAGATACTTAAAATTTTCTAAAAATGTATATTAACTGTCAAATTCAATTATAAAATATTAATGAAATACATATTTGAGGGGGGCTCCCATACAACAAACGTACGAGGGTGCATTAGAAAGCTTCGCAGACTATTTTAATGTAACCATGACAACCATGTCACAACTCTGGTTGTTAAATTGACAATTTCTATCCCAATTGACTGTATTTAAATTAGGCTGAGTTTTATGAGCCTCTGTGCAGCGTTTTTAAATAATTTATTTAAAAAAATATATTTAAGAGAGGCTCCCATACAACAATGGTACGGAACCCTTTATGCGCGAGTCCAACTCGAACTTGGCTAGTTATTTTATATTTGTTGTTATAGCGGCATGGGCAATACATCACTAGTGAACATATCAGCCTTCTAGCTGTCACGGTGTCTGTGATACAGCCTGGAGACAGACAGCGGAGGCTTAGTAATAGGTTCCGGTATAATATTCTAGCGATGTTTATAAGCAAATCGCACCAAATGCCCAAACGTTGTCTGGAAGATATCGCTTTAAGCGATAAGGTCGTCAATTGTGGCAAACTAATTTTAAGTTTATTGTATTTTACTGTGTTTTTTTTTTATGTGTCCAATAAATGTGCCGGCCCTGTGATACAGGCTCCTGGCAGTCCTATAGCAGGGCGTAGTGCTCCCTACAGCGTACCAGTTTATCTTTAAGGTATCATGTAGACGTAAGAACTTTGTACGTACACTTTCTTATTTTACAAATAAATTTATCTTTATCTTGGCATTTTAATTTATCTTTAACATTTATTTAGGTGCCACGAACAATAACAGAAAAATAGTATGTGCCACAAACGTGGCATTAGATAAATAGGTAGATACATTCTTTAGTTTAATAAATAGGTAGATAAATTCCTTACTTTTAGATGAATTCTTTAGGTAGATAAATTCTTTATTAAAGTATCTACCTATTTATCTAATGCCACGTTTGTGGCACGTACAATTTTTTTTTATTATTCGTGGCACCTAAATAAATGTTTCTTTCTTTCTATTCTTTCTTTAAATGTCACTGGAGACGTCATGGTCGCATAGCGTTTGTTATCATGATGTGTACACATTTGTTATGGATATAACCTAGAACGATACAATGTACTATGTATAAATGTTTAGTCATTTAAGGTTGTATTCTGTTTTGTGTACCTTATTAAATAAATAAAATAAATAAAAAATAAAATAAAATACGAATCGTACATACCGTAGTTAGCGCAGGCTTTAGCATTTTGTCTGTGTTTACCAGAAAAGATGTAGGCCATGTCAACTGAAAAAAAAATATCTTATTAAAATAAAAACAAATGTGCAATATGCAAAGCAAGCTTGATGGGCATGTTGGGTAGGTTAATTTTGTCTTTAAAATTTCAGTTTTGTTATTTTTTAAGCTAACATAATTTTTGGTTTTACTATCAGTTGTACATAATTACCTAAATAATTAATTAATTATGGGTGTCACCGTTTTCTACGCGAAAATAATAAGACGCCTTATAAAATAGACCGTATAAAAGACTTGACCCTTAAATGGACGATTTTTGTTTCACGTTTTAAAAAATATATTTGTGTTATATTATTATGTGCATGTGTTACTACTTATCTAGGAAAAATTAGTAAAAAAATCTAGACATTAATTTACTATACTTATTTGCAATAATGTGAGTGTTATTTATAAACTACATTGCGCAAAATAAAAAAAAAACAATGAAGATCTATTTTATGTGTGATTTTTAGTATGTTATTTAAAATCAACATTGTCCATATAAGGGTTAACTACGAATCTGAGAAATACATTTACTTATATATGACTAAAACATGTGCTACAGATTGAAATATATTTAGTTTCCAATATTTCCAATTTTCACTTTATTTAAATTTTTGTTTTCTTGTTGTATAATAAAATAAGAACATATAATAAACATTTAATTAAATTTAGAATACCTAATTACAACTCCTTATAACTACAGTGTAAACTCTTTATAACGACAGTGAAGGGACTGTGCATTTTATGTCGTTATAGAGAGTGTCGTTAAGACTCGTTGCCGCATGCGAATGCGTAGGTGTACTAAAAAGGCGTTAAAATATAATGAGAATTTTAGTACGAATAAATATAACATACCGAAACATCTCAATCCGTATTTCTGAAAAAAAAATACAAAATAAGTTTAAAAATGAATGGACCGAAGTAAATGTACAGATAGCGCCTGTGGCTCGGCTAGCTAAGGTGATCTGACGCGATCATCGAAGCTAAGCAATGATCGATGCGGACAGTGTTTGATGTACAAGACTGTCGTTTTAAAAGTGGTATTTACATCCGGGCGCTTCCGTGGGTCGGATGACACGTAACATTGTAGGTCCCGGCTGTTAGTCTTAGTATAGGCAGTCGTTAAGCCAAGTCAGAGGCCTTCGGGCGGCTTGAAAACTCTCAACACTTAGCTCATACGAAGAAGAAGACCGAGGTAAAAGTAAAATCAAGTAACTCGTTGTAACACATGTAAGGATTTATCTTAATATATATAAATTTCGTGTCACAATGTTTGTCCTCAATGGACTCTTAAACCACTTAACCGATTATAATAAAATTCGCACACCATGTGCAGTTCGATCCAACTTGAGAGATAGGATAGTTTAAATCTCAAATTATAGTCGCAATTTTAATTTATTGCTAATTATTGTCTGTTATTATTTGACAGTCACAGTTTAAAGTTCAAATGTCGTCAATTTATCTAACTACTAGCTGACCCGGCAAACGTTGTTTTGCCTCACTTAGGGGTATGAAAAATAGATAGTGTAGCTTATATGACACGTTCGTAGATTTACCATAGCAGCGCCATCTATTGATTACTTACTCAACCCAGTCGAAAGTATCGACATCTTTTTTTTTTTTTTTTGGACACTTTCACACCCGGCTGGTTAGCCTCATACTGAACCATTTCTAGCTCGTATTATGGTTGCTAACACAACTGATATACTACATATACATACATACATACATATTATGAATAAATACATATTTAACACCCAGACCCACAGCCAACAAATTTAGTATAACACAAAGATGTTGACCGGGCCGGGAATCGAACCCGGAACCTTCTGAGTAGCAGACCGGCATGGTAACCTTTACGCCAACGAGGTCGTCAACATCTGTTAGAATCATTTGGAGTTAACAGATAATTGTGACTGTCAAATAATAACAGACAATAATTAGCAATAAATTAAAATTGCGACTATAATTTTGAGATTTAAACTATCCTATCTCTCAAGTTGGATCGAACTGCACATGGTGTGCGAATTTTATTATAATCGATTAAGGGGTTTAGGAGTCCATTGAGGACAAACATTGTGACACGAGATTTATATATATTAGGATGAAAAAAAAATACTCACAGAATAAAGCCTAATATTTCGTCCAGTACTTAGAGCGCCATTGAAATTGTGAGATTTACAGTTCTGTATTTTGGTTAGACCTGTCTTGTACCAGACATGAAGGTCCACGTCGTAGTGCGTCCATGTTTTACTCCCATAACTTAAGTACGCTGAAAAGTAAGCAAAATTTCAGTTTAGTTTTCAGTTTATTTATTTCGTACAAAATGCCACTTATCATATATACACCAAGTCTTAAATTATGTATTAGTTAATGTATTTATTACAAGTATAAAATACATTTGCACGAAACAAACGGTCAAGCTTAGTTTAAAAACTTTGGATATACGTCCAACAGGACGTATATCCAAAGTTTTTTCAAACTTTGGATATACGTCGTTCAAAACAGGGTTTTAACGATTTTTAAGTAAGTGTGTGTTATACCGTTTGTTTCGTGCAAATATACGATATAATAGTCTAGTCAACAAGTGCCTTTTTGGTCAACTTTTTTCAGCAGTCTCCGAAAATTATGATTGAGGTGTCATTCGATTTGGAATGGCATCTAGATAGTTTTCGAAAAATATTTTTTTCTTAGGTGGCCAGAAAAAGACGACACGTTCTGCATCATAGTCAAACCAACTAAAATCACGTCAAATGTAGAAAATATAGGCGGCTTTAGACCGCACTCACTTGTATCACCTCTAAAACTGCCTGAACATTCCATATTGGTCTAGCCGTTCGCCTTTGTATATACGAGTAGGATACGAATGTTACTTACATCTAAGTTCTTTAGCACCCCCTGAAAATAAAATTACAAAATAAAATTATAGATAAGACACATTTCACACACGAATAGTTATAGCCCTATAGATAGATAAGATATACTCTAAGATATACTCTAAGATATACTCTTTATTGCAACACAAAAGGAAATACAAAACAGAGAGAAAAATAAATAATCAACTTATAAGTAGTGTTACAAGTGGCGGCCTTATCACTTAAAGCGATCTCTTCCAGGCAACCAAAGCATGGAGAGGAAATTACAATAAATACGATAGGGGGTGTTCAACAAAGAGATTAAATAATAACTAAAATACCTATAATAATTTTACAAAGATAGATATTTAACACCCAAATCGACAGCCAACAAATTTAGTTCAGCACAAAGATGTTGGCTGTGCTGGGAATCGAACCCGGAACCTTCTGATTGGCAGTCTGGCATGGTAACCATTACGCCAACGAGGTCGTCAATTGAATTTGAAAAGCAAAGGCCTCTCTACCCTCTTTCCATTTATCACGATCTATTGCTATTTCTTGCCAGTTTTTGCAGTGTTTATCCAGTTCGTCCCGCCATCTCCGTCTGGGCCTGCCGCGACGTCGGACGCTCTGTGGTACCCACTGGGTGGTGCGTTTATTAAATTAATACCTTACATAAGCAGCCCACTATACGTTCCCACTGCTGGGACTCGGGGCCTTCTCTCACGAGGAGAAAGATATAGGCCATAATCCACCACGCTGGCCAAGTGCGGGTAGGCGGATGACAAAGGTCTTCGGATATTGTGGTCCTCAAACATGCCGGTTTCCTCACGATGTTGTCCTTCACCGTAAAGCGAGTGCAAATCCACACATAACTTGAAAAACAAGTCATTGGTGTAGGGCCGGGATCGAACTAGGGTCCGTCTGATTGAAAAGCAGACGTTATTACCACCGAGCCACACTAGCTTTTTAAAATTAAATTAATACCTTACATAATAATAACTTACATTCTGATTTGAAACTCCTGGCTGCACCAGCTATAAGGTATCCAGCTGAAAAAGAAAAGTAGACGTCAGTTTTTTTTTTCACAACAATGGTTGCGATTCAGCGGCACACACGACTAAACTAAATTTAAAGTACTTCTGTCTCTTTTCGTCATAAATGAACAAAAAGAGATGGTACGATCTAAACCATAGACAAAACATCTAACATCACGTGAAACACGTCAGATTTAGAGCTGATACAATTGGGTGCGCTCTAAAATCGCTTATTTTCATATTTGACGTGATTTTAGTTGTCTTGTGTGTGGTTCAGAACGTGCTGTCTCTTTCTGGCCACCTAAGATGAAAAGAGAGGTGGCTTCTTTAAATTTAGTTTAGTCGTGCGTGCCGCTGAATCGCCACCAATAACTACGGTAATGTACCAGGTTACGTAACCACATGAGTCAGCAAAACTTTGACCAGTTATGGAGCATGCCTATCGAATGAATGAATGAATGGATGAATGATTTATCTTCTTCTTATCTTATACTAGCTCCGCCCGCGCGGTTTTACTCGCTTTTATACGGGATAAAAAGTAGTCTACGTGTTAATCCAAGGTCTAACCTTTTTCATTTTCATTTTCATCGTAAATCTCGTCAAAATCGGTTCAGGCGTTGGAGTTCGAAGGAGTCACATAGATTTTGTAGTTATTTGCGTATCCCACGGGAACCACAATGTTTTCGGGATAAAAATAAACTTATGTGTTAATCCAAGGTCTTACGTATCTTCACACCAAATTTCATTAAAATTCGTGGTTTAGCCGTATGAGCGTGAAGAAGTAACAAACACACACACACACACACACACACAAACTTTCGCATTTATTATATTATAGTAGGATATACAAATTTACAACTTTAAACCATATGATAAAAATAAATTTGGAAAACTGCATTGTTGGGATTTCCCAATTTTATCAAATTTTTACTTAAGGCAAAACAACGTTTAATATAAAATGTTACTTACGGTTAAGCCATACATAGACGTAATCGTCCTTAGTAAGATCTGTGTAGGGCTCTGAAAAAAAAATAAGTTTATTTAACATTGTAAACTGTTCATATAAGGCATCTTAATATTTCCGCGTAGAAAATGGTCACACTTACTTATTATTAAAAGTTGGAATGAGTCCAACAGTTTCGGTGCTTTCCGAGCACCATCTTCAGGGGCGAGTGTTACACGGACCGCCGCCGACGAGATCCGCGCGCGCACTCATTCCAACTTTTAATAATAAGTAAGTGTGACCGTTTTCTACGCGAAATTAAAGTTTATTTTTGATGTCTTTATTGTCCATAAATATAATAAAACCCGCCCATGACTGTACATGGTGCAAAGGTGCCCATAGCACTTGCTGCGTTTCCACGCTGAATAGCAATGGCTATCCTCTGCACCAAGTACGATCGAGAATGGGATAGTTACGCCACTAGCCAATAGATGGCGCTAGGTGGAAAAGTAAGAAAGCTGAATCGCGATGACGAGATTTTTGCAACAAACAGGACAGTCTGCAGTCCCTTCCAACTTTCTCTGTCACCTTTTTTTTTATGCCTGGTCAGTCAGATTCGCCGAGTGAGTGAAATCAACGACATTAGGTATTATAAATGTCGTTGAGTGAAATAGGCTAGCGATGCACGACTGCGAATAATCTGACTGAAGTCGAAATCCCCAAGTCTTACACAAGCCGATTCGCTTCTACCTTTCTTGTGAGGAGTGCAAAACTTTGGAATTCTCTTCCTGAGTCTCTGTTTCCTGAGAAGAACCACCTGGGGGTCTTCAAATCTAGAGTTGATAGATATTTTCTAGATAAGCGTGTAACATCGAAGGCCATATTATTGTTTAACACCAGGCAAGCTGTGGTCAAACGCAAACCGGTAAGTTATAATAAAAAAAAAATGGTTTCCTCATGAAGTTTTCCTTCGCGAAAAGTTCAAACCCATTCCCTACGGGACATATGGTGGCTGCAAGACCGACATAGCTGTTATCGCTTTAAAAATGGGTAATAAGTGTTATGAATATCGTAGTTTCATATTTCTTTATTATAGAAACTTTTTTTACTTTCTGCATGCAAATAAACCTGCTCACTCCTCTTGTGTTGCGATACCCGGACAGGGTCCGTTATGAGATACCTACCATTTAAATGTATAACATCTTAATTATGCCCTGACCACCCAGAATGGCCTCCACAGATGCGCGAATTTTTGCAAAATGGCCGCCACAGGTGAAGGGATAACGAAGCAATAAATGTATTTGACTTTGACTTTGACTACTTTCATCTATGCTATTCTATTTTATTATCATTGTTATTCTATTTTATGTTTATATCTATGAACTTCTGCGAAGTTTAACATTAGCAATAATACAAAATACTGCAGATGGTAACACATCCGTATCTAAAGAAATTTACGACCGATTCATAAATTGACTTGAATTTAAATGTAAAATCATTTTTGACATGTAATGCGTTTTATAAATTAGACGAATATCTGGACATGAAGCTCACAGAGGGATATTTTCAGTTTAAGTTATAATAAAAAAAAACTAAATTTGACGTTTATCACACTTACGCGGACATTTAAATTATATTATATATTAGCATTAACACATATCACATAATTATCCACTGTAAATGACGTACCAAAAATAATGAATGTTATTATGGTTAATAAAACATCTGAATATGAATCTGAATCTAAAAATTGAAAATAAATGTATATTATTATAAATGTATTTTTTTATCAAATCCCACACATTTATAATTAATTTGGCGTGAAAAGTAAAAGAAACACAAAAAAAGGCGTACATTAAACATGTAATCTAAATATAATTTGTTTACTAATTCTTTGGCACACATACTCTTTGGTAATGACGCTAGCGCGTATTATTGAGTAAAATGGCGGTTTGACAGTCCTATTCTTAGTTGGCACGCATAATAATGGTAATACTTACTGTCGAGTAAATCACAAATTGCCATCAGTTCATCGTAGACGAATTTGGGTGCACCTGAAAAATAAATACCACCAATATTATGTAAGTATATACTTAGATTTGCAACGACTTCGTCAGGTTTGGTTCACTTAGTATTAGAAGTATTTCTTTTTTGTCTACAATAATATCAACATCATCATTGGCCCATTTTATCTACAAAAGAAAACCCCTATTCTTTATGGCCATTTCTTTAAACAAGAGAGAAAACCGGACCAGCAAGGGAATCTCAACAAAACACGACGCTATACTCGGACGCCTCCTGTTTTAATAGAAGTACCACAACATCTGACGCAATGACAGTGGAACAGGTATGCCAGCGACCCAACACCGTGCTCCGCTACTTTAAGGAGCTTGGATGGCTTGGGTAGGCTGGTAGGGGAAATGCACAATACGCCTCTTGCAGGTTGTCAGTGCAGGTCTGATCGCCCCCATCTTAGAATAAGACTATGGCCATTATAGTAATTTAATCATTTTTCATCCCGCTCGATAACTGATCAATTATAATGTTTTTAACTGTAACTAACCCTTAAATAGACGATTTGTGTTTCACATTTAAAAAAAAAAAAAATGTGTAATAGACATGTAGGTATTACTTACTATCTGGGAAAAAATAGTTAAAAAATCTAGACATTAATTTACTATACTTTTTTTTGCAATAATGTGAGTGTTGTTTATAAAATACATTGCACAAAATAAAAAAAATAAAAAAATTAAGGTCAATTTTATGTGTGATTTTTAGTATGTTGTTTGAAAACAACTTGTCCATTTAAGGGTTATTAGTCTAGTTAACAAGTTCAAAAACGTGTTAAATAGACATAAAGCTCCTAAAAATATGTTCCATAGCTCATTCGATTCGGAATGACGTCTAGAAAAATGTTTTTAAGGGTTTATTAAACACAAAAAAACACACACATAAAAAATTGCGATTGTTATTAACATAATAAGAAAAAAAAAGAGCTTTTTAGTTTTTCGTTAATAACTTTTAAAATAATGATATTTAAGGAATTTCGAAAATAGAACCTGAAAAAAGAGAAAATTTCCAATAAAAAAGTCCTAGCTCCCGGAACTCTATCTATATTATTTATAATTTTTTTTTAACGCTGAAAATATATATCCGCGAGGGCGTTACGGCATAGGCGCGCCGCCTAAATAGCCGGTATATCACCTAAAATATATATTTTTTAATATTAAATAAAAATTTGAATAAATTATAGTGTAATCTAGACACTTGAACGAAAAAAACCTCGGTGAAAAATTTTTTTTTTGTCGATTTTTCAAAAAGTTACACCATTGTTAATTAACTATATTTTTTTCCAATCTCTGTTTTTATAAATTACTGTATAAAAGTTCTAAATAATTGGTCTATTTAAAGTTTAAATAATTGGTCTATTTATAATTTTTTTTAAACGCTGAAAATATAGCCCCGCGAGGACGTTACGGCGCCGCCTAAAAAGCCGGTACTTACCACTGCTATAATCCGTAGTCTGGAACAAAGCTACAATAGACTCTCTGATCTTGGACACTTGGTAGTAGTTGAAGTATCCGGAGCAGGTGTCCGAACCATACGTGTCCCAACCCCACTGGCTGCCGTACCCCGCTGAGCACATTCCTTGAGGGAAGTCTGGAGGAAGCAATAATATAGCACTATAATTTGAAATACAAATGATTTATACTACAAATTCAATAAATGTTACTTAATGTTAAATCTAATCTAAAATTAATTAAAAGTATATCTAATCTAAAAAACCAGTGTCAGTGGGAAGAGTACCTAAAATGCCAGCCGAGTTGCCATGCATGCTAAATAATTATGTCGGTTTCCTCATGATGTTTTCCTTCGATGGGTTTGCTAGTGTTTTATAAACTTTAATTGAATCATAAAATGTAAAATACAATGTAATTTAGCATCAATATGGGAACTGGAAACATGAATGAATAAATAAATTTTATTTTTATTTATTTTATTCTTAATACCGTGTCATTTGTGTCGGGGTTTTATAAATAAAAAAATACAAAAAAATGTAATAATTTTATCAAATTAGTGTATTGTCATCGGCCCTCAATAAATCTACAAAGTTTGAACGAAATCTGGCCGTTTAGAGTGGGTCAAAATCGCGCCCAAAGAAGGCGGTTACAAACAAACTTACGGGTGAAGCTAATAAAAAGCGTGTAAAGAGGTCTTACCGGTAACATCCATATTAGAGAATCGACTATTGATGTAGTTTTTCTCACACCCAGCGCATCTCATCAGAGCCAACACAGCTAAAAAAAAAAACAAAATAAATACATACTATCTCTTGATCATAATAAATACAGTCGACTCTCGTTCATTCAAACCTGCGATAATTCGAACCTCTTCTATAATTCAAAGTTATCACGAGTTCCCTACGAAATCTCTTTATATTTCGAATACATTTTTGTACACTTGGTAATTCAAACGAAAAGATCATTGCTATATAACAAAACGACGCGTTAATTCGAACTCATCGGCGTTCAACATTCGGCAATTCAAAGTTCCAGAGAGAATGAGGCGGAAAGATTAAAGATAAGATAAAGATAAAAATAAATTTATTTGTAAAATAAAAAGGTGTACGTACAAAGTTCTTACGTCTACATGATACATTAAGATTACCTGGTACGCTGTAGGGAGCACTACGCCCTGCTATAGGACTGCCAGGAGCCTGTATCACAGGGCCGTAGGAATTGCCGCTTCATTTGAGAACGAGAATACACACATACACTTTAATAATGAATCTTATTTAACTATATGAGGGAAACATGTCTATTTAAACTATTAACTTAAACTTACTACTCACATTTTATACATTACCAAAACTCCGTAAACAGAACATTGTTTGTTAGTACAAATACGATTTTGCGACGTGTATTGTTTTTGTTATGATTAGTTCTTTCGAAAACTTAGGTAATTCACATTGTGATTACATGTATGTACACGAATGTACCTCTTAACTTTTGTCATTGTTATAGAATAGGAGTTAATAAATAATAATTGATCAACACTTAAGAATTCGAAGTTTTATTCATTTACTCTCACAAAATTCGAACCATTTGATATTTTAAACACTCGATAATTAGTAATATTTAAGGAGTTCCTCGAGTTTCGAGTTATCGAGAGTCGACTGTATTGAGTATAATCAATCTAAAAAAGTCGCTTACCTTTTTGGTACAAAAAGCCCACTGAAAAATAAAAAATATACATTGTTATGATTTGTTTTTAGTTGATTATTTTAAATAATTATTTATAGTTTTTAATTATGAACTTGTTAATTACATTTCCAGTTATCCTATTTAATGTCAAAAAGTAAGTATATATTCGCAAAAATACGGGGTTATAATTATATAATTTGTTGATATACTTTTTGATTTGATATACTTACGGCCTGGAATCCATGCATTCAAAAACCGGGCATTGATGTATACCGCTGTAAAAAAAATAGGAATTAATTACAAATTTAATTGAACTTTACTTATTAACTAAAACAAATTAATTAAATAAATAAATATTAGGACTCATTTCACACACGGCTGGTTAACCCCATACTGAACCATTTCTAGTCCGTGTTATGGTAGCTAACACAACCAATATACTACATATACATACATATATATTTTATATAGATACATATTTAACACCCAGACCCACAACCGACAAATTTAGCTAATCGAGCGTGCAGCCTAGCTGTCGCCAAATTACGCAACGCGCTGCAGTCGCATAGTGATATAACGATAGAGTGAGACCCGATTGAAGCCGTATCAAGAAAATACGAATAGATGGCGCTACGTGTATCGTATGATACACGTAGTACAATTTTCAACAAGAGGCTATCGAGCGACGACGGTCTGCCTCCATCTAGCAAAGGGATATCCCCGGACAGATGTTGTGTCCGGAGACGGCCGTCCGACGGTCATGCATTGGGAGCAGTCGTACGCACATTGAAAATCCCGTTTGCGCGATTCAGGACAAGCGCTCTGATTGGTAGCGGGCGATGAAGTGCGACAGAGACGCCACAAGGCTAAGCGTCTATATTATTTATTTGTCTTTGATAAAGTATAGCCCCCGCTCAGAGCGAGGTGGTCCTCGCTCTGGGCGGTGAGAGCAGCGGCAATGCGCTGTGCGGTCCTGCATCCCTGCCCCCGTCGTGAGATGGGACACCGTGAGGTTGTAGTCGGTAGTGACGGCCCTCTGGCCCTCGAGCCCGACATACCCCGCCCGCCTCGTCCAGGCTTGTGGCGGGAGATTCGTAAATGCGTTTCCTCACGGAAAAAAAAGGTGGTCCTCGCTGGTACATAACATATTTATTATCGATTTATTAAATGAAATTCTTACCTTTGAAAGAAACTACCATCACTTCGCTCAAGCTATTGGCAGGTTGTCCTGAAAAGTTTAGAAAATATGTTCAAATACTGTTTTAATAGGAAAACATGTATCTACTAAACCGAAAGGAGGGTCAATGATTTTGTGAATACGGACCACTTTTAGGGCCTTTTCAAAAACGCCTTACTCTAGACCCTTAGTCTAGAGCAAGGGCCATCAGTTTATTTTTCTTCATATGAGCTAAGTGGCCAAGCTCTGGTGTCGAAAGTTTTCAAGCCGCCCGAAGGCCTCTGACTTGGCTTAACGACATCTTGTTCTCAGACTAACAGCCGGGACCTTCAATTTAACGTGTCACGCGACCCACGGCCAGATGTAAAAGACATAAATAATGTATGAATGTCTTGGAAGGTCACTCATAAAAGAGTGTCCGCATCAAACGTCGCTTAACTTCAGTGATCGCATCAGATCAGCTTAGTCAGCCGAACGACGAGCGCTTGTTTCACACACGGCTGGTTAACCCCATAATGAACCATTTCTAGTTCGTATTATGTTTGCTAACACAACTGATATACTACATATACATACATATTTTATATAGATACATATTTAACACCCAGACCGACAGCCAACAAATTTAGTTCAGCACAAAGATTTTGGACGTGCCAGGAATCGAACCCGGAACCTTCTGATTGGCAGTCCGGCTTGGTCGTCGCTCTAGCGGTATCGTCGGTAACTTACTGTAATTGGAGAGGTCTCTTAACATTTTGCCAGCTTCTCCGCATTTCTTACTGAACATTAAGAATGAATTACCTGAAATAAAAAAGAAAGTTAAAAGTTGTTGTTTATAATAATAATAGTAGTTAAAAAAAACTAAAAAACACGCATATCTAGACGCTATAAGTGGGTCAAAATCGCGCCAAAGAAGTCGGTTACAAACAAAAATACAAAAAAAAATATATCAAATTAGTGTATTGTCATCGGTCCTCAATAAATCAACATAGTTTCAACGAAATCTGGCCGTATAAAGTGGGTGAAAATCGCACCCAAAGAAGTCGGTTACAAACAAACATACAAACATACAGGTGAAGCTAATATAAAGCGTGTAAAAAGAGATTTTATTACTTCGATCAAATATATACAAGATTAAGTGTTGCATACAAACACAGCACAAAAAAATGGCATGAGTTTACTATACTATTGTACCTATTATAGGTATACTGCGTTACAAAAAATATTTCAATTCAAGCCACTGTAATAATGTAAGGTTGAGTTTCAACTAGTGCCGTAATAAACATAAGCTATCTTGCTCCGCGATAACAGATATAAAGTTTTATGACCGTACGCAGTGAGCGTTAGAAAATTCAACTGTATTACTATACTAATAACGCTTAAACTCCTCAAACTCAAATAAGACTACACTCTTACTTGTGGTCTTATTTTCCTTGCCGTTTTTAGAGACATCACCTTAATTCAAGTACATTTTTGATCGAAGTTCTAATAAGTGTTTTAAATAAGTTCTCCCTTAAATAAAGTCTAATGATAAGTTTTCATTTAAAAAGATTTTCGAAGCAAGCTGTTATAAACGTATTCTAAAAAATAAATATTAGGTCACATATCACACACGGCTCGCTAGCCCCATACTAAACCATTTCTAGTTTGTATTAAGGTTGCCAACACGTATTGCATTGCACGCTATGGCATTTTATAAAACTGACAGTCAACGACATATCTACAACGACTGTCATGTTTTTTATTAGCCAAAACAACGTTTGTCTGGTCGGCTAGTAAATATATACCAGGGATCAGAATATTAGAGAAGATTGCTGATTGCCGGGCGCGGAAGTTTGCCATAATTACCGATGAAACCTAGATGGCGCTGCTAATCGAGCGAGCAGCCTAGCTGCCGCTAAATTCCGCAACGCGCTGCAGTCGCATAGTAATTAATTCGGACATGACAAGATTAATAATAAAACATCTTCTTGACATTTTGTATAAATTACATTCAGTGACACAAAATATAATTTTCATAATAATATTTTTTTTTATTATGTAGCTTTATTATTGTGATTTAGTTTTTAAAAATATATAATCTTATTAAAATGTTATGTGTAAGTAACGTGCCGTGTATGACAAAAGTAGTCATAAGGTTAATATATGATTTAATTTGATTTGATTTGATTAGTGATATAACGATAGTAGATTGCGTGACCCGAGCAAAGTCGTTTCAAGAAAGTTCGAATAGATGGCGCTACGTACGTCGTACTACGGCGTACTACGTGTATCGTAAATGATACACGTAATACGATTTTCAACAACTGTCTAGAAGAAAATAATAGTAGTTTAAAAAAACTAAAAAACACGCTTATCTGGCCGTTTTAAGTGGGTTAAAATCGCACCCAAAGAAGTCAGTTACAAACAAACATACAAACAAAAATACAAAAAATTTTAATAATTTTATCAAATTAGTGTATTGTCATCGGTCCTCAATAAATCTACAAAGTTTGAACGAAATCTGGCCGTTTAAAGTGGGTCAAAATCGCGCCCAAAGAAATCGGTTAACAAACATACAGGTGAAGCTAATATATAAAGCGTGTAATGAAACAGTAGAACACGTGCTACTGCACTGTGAGGCTACCAAACAAACCAGAGAGAGTTACGGCCTGATGATAGCAGCTCAAGATGAAAGTTCGCTTTCCATTGCTAATCTTCAGACAAACAGACCATCTGACGCAACAGGGGTGGAACAGGTATGCCAGCGAGCCAGGGCTGTGCTCCGTTATTTCAAGGAGCTCGGTTGGCTTGGGTAGGCTGGTAAGTGGGGAATGCACAATACGCCCCTAGCGGGATGTCAGTGCAGGTCTCATCACCCCCACTTCAAATTTGAATTAAAATTTTCAACAAGAGGTTGGGAGTCTATTTATTAGTCTACTAGCTGACCCGGAAAACGTTGTTTTGCCTCACTTAGGGGTATGAAAAATAGATAGTGTAGCTTATATGACACGTTCGTAGATTTACCATAGCAGCGCCATCTATTGATTACTTACTCAACCCAGTCGAAAGGTATCGATATCTGTTAGAATCATTTGGAGTTAACAGATAATTGTGACTGTCAAACAGACAATAATTAGCAATAAATTAAAATTGCGACTATAATTGGAGATTTAAACTATATCCTATCTCTCAAGTTGGATCGAACTGCACATGGTGTGCGAATTTTATTATAATCGGTTAAGTGGTTTAGGAGTCCATTGAGGACAAACATTGTGACACGAGATTTATATATATTAAGAAGATGATATATGTAGGTAGGTACATATAATTACATTGCAAATTAAATAAAATTTTACAAAAATGTGTACTTACGATATTCATAAAGTCCACCAGAGAAAAACACAGACACCGATACTTGACTCTGAAACAATATCATAAGTTATTAAACGCCTTTTCACTATAGCTAGAGTAGTGGTTAGACTAGGTTAGATAGATACAGTGAAACCTGGTTAAGTGAGACATCAAAGGACCTGCAATGTCGTTTCACTTATAGAGGTATTCCACTTAACCAGTGTCTCAGATATACAGGTATAAATAAATATCTGTCTCATTTACAGAGGGTTCCATTGAGGATATAAAACTGAAGGTAATTGAAGCTCAAAATTTGTACTTACGTACTAGGAATTACGTGTGGAATTTGTGAGTAGAATAAGAATGAGTAAACAAACAATGTCTCAGTTACAGAGGTTTATTCATATTAAATATACTCGCTGTCTCAGTTATAGAGGTAACTATGATGATAAGTCGAAAAAACAAATCCCAGATATAGAGGTTTACCTCGTCCCACTAACAGAGGTAATTCAGTGCCAAAGTGTTGGGACCTCAGCATAAGTTCCAGCTATGGAGGTTTCTCACTTATCCAGGTCCCACTTAACCAAGTTTCACTGTATTTTTTATTGGATAAAAAATTTAACTAATCTAAAATGGAAACTATAAATAAAAATAGTGTGCCAAAATTGGCGGGCCTTAACGCTTAAAGCGATCTCTTTCATGCCTGCACCTTTGGATGGAGAGGAGAATAAACAACTGAACACGGATGCAGTGTAATATAAAGTACTGCCGTATTTTGAACAAACAAACGGACAAACGGACACAGAAAGCGTCCATATCGCTCTATTATGCGCCAATAAGCTTAAGGTACGAGTAAAACCTTCGATCAAATATATGTCGTGGCCGCATCGTAGAATTGATCATTTCATGAAATGGTTGATCATTTCGTGAAGTGTTCACGTTTCATGAAGTGGCCAACTAATGATGAAATGGGGTAACCATAAAATATTTAATGAAAACCCAGAACAATTGTGTTACGTACTTGTCTATTTTAGTTGTTAGGTAACCTAACCTAACCTTTCTTTTTATTTATACATAAAAAAACCTAACCTAACCTAACCTGGTTAGGTTAGGTCATAAAAAAACATAACCTAACCTAACCAGGTTAGGTTAGGTTTTTTAGGTATATATAAAAAAAGGTCATTGAGTCGACCACCATGTCCAACACTTTTGTGAACTTCCTTCAATATGTACTTCAAAACAGTTCTCCATCGGAATTATAGGAATCGTAGGATCGTCATTTCTTGAATATGAGGTATTCCTTTATGACAGTTTCCATAATATCATATTTGATAACCACTTACTAGTGGTCCATAGACTTCTTTTTCGTGGTCACCCTACTCTCGTGCGCGTACTAAGGGCCGCCATCTTGACACAAACAAAGCGATTGCAGCGCCTCTACCGGTAGTCAATGAAACAATTTCACGATATGATCGATTAAGTTTGATTATTTCAAGAAATAGCAGTGCTGGCCCTATCGTCAAACGATTTCTTATCATTGATCTGGCCTGGGCACATCATGATATGGCCAATGGACAGTGACATATTACATGAAATGCTACCATTTCATAAAATGGGCAATTCTACGATGCGGCTACGACATATATACCAATAAAAAATTAAAAATGGGTGACCATGCACAAGACTGTCGTTTTTCAACTGGCATTTTTATCTGTGCGATACCGTGGGTCGGATGACACGTTAAATCGTAGGTCCCGGCTGTTAGTCATTAGTACAAGTCCTAATAGTAGTCTTAATACAAGTAGCCGTTAAGCCAAGTCAGGCTCTGGGCGGCTTGAAAACTCTCGACACCAGACCCCGGCCTCTTAGCTAGTTAACAAACTAGCTAAAACTATACACTAACAGAAGGGCCTACATTTTATCGCGTCATCTGTCCCACAGTAGCGTTAAATCGTAGGTCCCGGCTGTTAGTCTTAGTACAAGCAGTCGTTAAGCCAAGTCAGAGGCCTTCGGGCGGCTTGAAAACTCTCGACATCAGAGCTTGGCCATTTAGCTCATACGAAGAATAAGAAGAAGGGTAAAAATAAAACTCACATGAATTCTGTTTAGATTTCCAATGTGACTACGAAGCGAGGTATGGACCCCGTGATGCCCTTTCAGAATTCCGTGTCTACTACGCGTGGAACTCCGACCACTTGTATGGCCTGAAAAAAAAACAGGAATAAATAAATAAAAAGGCCAATTGCGAGTTGGGCTCACGCATGAAGGGTTCCGTAACATTCAAAACAAATCAAATAATGTATTAGTACAGTAGTCTAGTCAACTAGTCAAAGTGCCTTTTTGGTCAACTTTTTTCAGCAGTCTCCAAAAATTATCATTGAGGTGTCATTCGATTCGGAATGGCATCTAGATAGTTTTCGAAAACAATGAAGTTCCGCAAATAAAAATTATTAACAATTTACTAAAAAAAGGGGGTTTAGTTTTTTGCAAATATCTCATAAACTAAATAATTTTATTAATTTTGTAAATACACACTTTGTAAAGTCATTGATTGTAATAAAATATTCTGGATATAATAATTATGTCTGCTCTTACTATCCTACTAATATTTACTAAGAAGATATGTAAGACCTTTGATTAACACATATGTTACTTTCTTTCCCGGATTAACGTGGGTAACACGGCTAACCAGCCGTGTGTAAAAAAAAAACTTACCATGACTATTTCCGCCCCCTCCGCTCCAACTTTCAGAACGACCTTGACCGCCTACATGACTGCTTATTCTGGTTGAAGCCCCAGATCTAACCCTAGATGCAACATTTGCTGCTACTCCCGCATGCAACCCGCCCCCGAGACCTATGGGTTGCGGCTGTGGCAAAGCCGATACAGCTATGACCTGAAGGCAAAAGAAACTATTATTAACAAACTTAATATAAATAAAATTTGCTATTTTGTAAAAAAAAGTATCCGTATCTGTTCCAAAAACTAGCAGATACGAGTATACCGCACAAACACGTACTAAGACATAAATACAATTTGCAAGTACCAAGGTGTGGATTACAAATGCAGAGCTCGGGCCCACATTCAATGGCTATTAAAATATTTAACAAATTACCAGACGACCTAAAGCGTATCGATAGTATTAAAACTTTCCTAACAAACTTAAAAAACTTACTCATAACAAAAAGTTATTATAAAATAGAAGACTTTTTAACTGACGGAACACTTAAAAAATCTAATGAATTAACAGGGTTGCTCATCTCCAGTAAATAATTGCAATGCCTTATGGGTAATTATGTAACTGTAAAGTGACATAATATTGCAATAAATGGTTTGACTTTGACTTTGACTTTGAAAATTAATAATAATCTTTGAGGGAATATCGTTTCGCCGTTTTCTCGAATTCGACAGATTTACTACAAAATTAGTTTAAAAATGATAATTTTATTGTATTTATATTAATTTGATTGTGGATGATATTTATTTTGAGCTTTAACATTTTCATAAGTAATTTATTTTTTGTTTTGTTTTGTAAATACTACGGTAATTTCGAATTTTTGTTAATATTATTATGGACATATGAAAGTCTGAAATAAATTATTTGATTTGAATATACATATCGACGATATAGACGAATTTAAGCTTGACATAAACAACGCGCTTGCAGCGCCTCTACCGGTAGTCAATGAAACAATTTCGCGATATGATCGAAAGATGCAGTGCGTCCAGCTGGCCTTATCGTCAAACGATTTCTTATCATCGATCTGGCCTGGGCACATCATGATATGGCCAATGGACAGTGACATATTTCATGAAATGCTACCATTTCATGAAATGGCCGATCATTTCATGAAATGGGCAATTCTACGATGCGGCCACGACATGGGCATAACGAGAACGGCGATGGACAAAATGAAGCGAATATGGAGGAATCGAAACATAACTAGGGCCACGAAAATCAGACTCGTGAGGACACTTATCTTCCCCTTAATCCTTAATGCGGCCGAAACTTGGACTTCACGAGAAGTAGGGAGACAGAAAATAGACGCTCTAGAGATGTGGTGCTGGAGAAGGATGCTTGGAGTTTCGTGGACTGAGTTTAATGTATTTTCACGAAACAAACAGTCACACTTAGTTAAAAACGTTGGATATACGTCCAACGGGTTTCAACGCATTACGAGCGTATATCCAACGTTTTTAAGTAAGTGTGACCGTTTGTTTCGTGTAAATATACTCGTATATAATATGCCTTACGATAACAGTTTACAAAGTACAATGAGTTTAATGTGTTAATATTAATTATTGTATAGGTACCTATGCATTTATTAATCTTACTTTTAATTTTTTACAAAAAATAATATGCGAAAATATTATTAATAATTGGCCAAGTGCGAGGTGGGCTCGCGCATGAAGGGTTCCGTACCATTGTTGTATGGTAGCTCAAGTATTTATTTAATTTACATTTTATAATTTAATTTGATAGTTAATATACAATTATATATTTTGTGAAAATTTTAAGCGTTTATTAGTTACCGTTATTGATATATAAAACCCCCCTTTATGTTTTTATTGTTTTATTTTTAGTGTTTGTTGTTATAGCGGCACGAGAAATACATATCTTGTGAAAATTTCAGCTTTCTAGCTATTACGGTTTCTGAGATATAGCCTGAAGACAGACATCGGAGGCTTAGTAATAGGGTCCCGTTTTTACCTTTTAGGAACGGAACCCTAAAAACCTAAAAGATAGCATATACTCCAGATCGCACGAACCGATTTCCACGGTACAGCATTCGTTGGAAAGGTCTCGGGCTCCGTGAGGTTTGTAGCAAACGAAATTCAGGGAGAATTTCAACTTTGTGGCGAAACGGAGTTCGCCGGATTTCCTATTTATATCATAGAGTTAAAAAAAGAGTTAAAAAGCGAGTGTGGCTCGGTGGTAATAACGTCTGCTTTTCAATCAGACGGCTCCTGTTGCGATCCCGGCCTTAGACCAATGACTTGTTTTTCAAGTTATGTGTGGATTTGCACTCGCTTTACGGTGAAGGAAAACATCGTGAGGAAACCGGCATGTTTGAGGACCACAATAGCCGAAGACGTGTGTCATCCGCTAGCTCGCATTTGGCCAGCGTGGTGGATTATGGCCTATATTTCTCTCCTAGTGAGAGAAGGCTCGGAGTCCCAGCAGTGGGAACGTATAGTGGGCTGCTTATATAGTACTAGCTGAGCCGGCAAACGTTGTTTTGCCTCACTTAGGGGTATGAAAAATAGATAGTGTAGCTTATATGGCACGTTCGTAGATTTACCATAGCAGCGCCATCTATTGATTACTTACTCAACCCAGTCGAAAGGTATCGACATCTGTTAGAATCATTTGGAGTTAACAGATAATTGTGACTGTCAAATAATAACAGACAATAAATTAAAATTGCGACTACAATTTGAGAAATAAACTATCCTATCTCTGAAGTTGGATCGAACTGCACATGGTGTGCGATTTTATTATAATCGGTTAAGTGGTTTAGGAGTCCATTGAGGACAAACATTGTGACACGAGATTTATATATATTAAGATAAAAGGCTACCAGGCTCAAATAGGAGTGGGCGGGCCACGTGTGCAGTATGCACCCTGACCGTTGGGCAAAGGTTTCCATGGAGTGGGACTTCTTAGAAAGCAGAAGACGACGAGGCAGGCCGCCAACTCGATGGCGCAAGGAGTTGGTGGACTTCCACAACAACTGGAAGGAACTGGCCCAGGACAGAAAGGCGTGGAAATCATTGGGGGAGACCTTTGCCCAACAGTGGGACAATATAGGTTAGATAAAAAAAAAGATAAAAATGCTTACCAAAGCCGTCGCGAGGGTGATTATTCTGAACGGACCCATTGCGTTGGACCCTGACACCACTACTGCTAAAACCCCATTGATACTGTCTTATATACCCCTGACGCGATAAACCACCTTTATTTGCTAATTTGTCCAGATGTTTAAACATAAAAATTACTTTTAAATAAAACATATTCGTTTGCACACATATTTGAAACGTCTGAATATCTTTGTTTGTAGTTATATACATATATACAGATATGAGTACGTAAGTTGGTTTGTACATTTTATTTGCTACTTTAGAGACCATGACGCGAAAACGACGGGGTTTTATAAGGTATAATGTGTGTGTGTGTGTGTGTGTGTGTGTGTGTGTGTGTGTGTGTGTGTGTGTGTGTGTGTGTGTGTGGCATTGTAGTCCAAAACGGATGAACCGATTTTGATTTTATTGTATGAAAAGTATATTAGGCGGGAGTGTAATCTTAGTTACAAAGAGAAACAAAATATAGCATGTGTTACTCAGGGATAATTGTAGCTTCCCAATGGATGAAAGATTTTTGAAATATATCCAGTAGTTTCGGCGCCTATTCACGTCAAACAAACAAAGAAAAAATCTATTTTTTCCTCTTTATGCATAATAATATATTATATTGATATAGTTTCGGCGCCTATTCACGTTAAACAAACAAAGAAAAAATCTAATTTTTCCTCTTTATGCATAATATATTATATTGATATAGTTTCGGCGACTATTCACGTTAAACAAACAAAGAAAAAATCTAATTTTTCCTCTTTATGCATAATATATTATATTGATATAGTTTCGGCGCCTATTCACGTTAAACAAACAAAGAAAAAATCTATTTTTTCCTCTTTATGCATAATAATATATTATATTGATATAGTTTCGGCGACTATTCACGTCAAACAAACAAAGAAAAAATCTAATTTTCCCTCTTTATGCATAATATCTATTTCGCGGATTCAATTAGATTAGAATCAGCGTGGTCGTCGTCGTTGTCTGCCATTATGGATTTTAATATTGTCAGTGCGCACAAATGGCACAGGCGCTGTTTCGTGGCAGACTGAAGCACATTCAAGTCAAACCGCGAGTGAACGCACTACTGACAAATAGGAAACAACTTCATTCGTACATTCACTCAATCGTTCACTGATTGAAGAATCAGCACAGATAACAAACTCTTACGTTCATAGTGCTGCCATTCGATAGGATCGAACTACTAATCGAATAAATTAAAATAAAACATTCCTCTAACATATATTATATTGATATAGATTAAGGCGCTATTGTAACGAGTTGACCCACGCCATACAAATTTGAGCAAAGCGCCCGCAAGGCTAGGTTCATAGGTTCGATCCCCGCAATTATTATTATTATTTAAAACTTTTGTCGTTGATTCTCTCGTACCTATGGTATGGTACGAGGTTGAGGTTATTATTATTATTATAATGTCACCAAGCACCTAACAGATTGTTCCGGCAGCCTCATTGAGAGCCAGATATTCCAGATTTGGCATGCTTCAGCTTAGCTGTTTCGCTAATGGAGTTTCGCATCGCATGGCGTCACCACGCGTTCTGTCAAAGAGGACAGAATTTCGCAATATGGAAGCCGAAAATATGAAATGACAATGGCAATTCTGCGGCACACACGACTAAACTAAATTTAAAGAAGCCCCGTCTCTTTTCATCTTAGGTGGCCAGAAAGAGACGGCACGTTCTGAACCACAGACAAAACAACTAAAATCACGTCAAATATGGAATGTGCAGGCAGTTTTAGAGGTGATACAAGTGAGTGCGGTCTAAAGTCGCCTATATTTTCTACATTTGACGTGATTTTAGTTGGTTTCACTATGGCGCTGACGTGAAATCAAACAAAACCACGAGCTGATAATAGTGTAATATGTTTCAATTTGAAGAGCGTTATTGACAGTTGATTAATATTCTGAATTATTGATGAAATATGTTATTTCGCGGAAATCTGGTTTGGTTTGGTAAGAAGAGAGAATATCAAGTTAAAATTCAAAATAAGAAAACTTATGACGACTTATTTCAAATAGGCGGCCATTTTGGATTTGAAATGTATCATTATGTGTGTGCCCTTTCAGTGTAAAGTATTTAAGGTAAAGGCACCTTATTCCGAGGGGTTCTGGAATTGGCACCATATTCCGAGGTATTTAGAAAAATAGCGCTTACAAGAGATTTAATTAATGAAAATTAATGCAAGATTTTCCATTCAATAGATAATATATCTTTGCGTAGTTATATCATCAAAAAAGTGGTGTCATGTGTAAACAGTTTGAAATAATCGGTTAGAATAGCGACAGCAGCTGGCTCAAACGCAAGCTTCATACATTTTGGACCCTGTGCACGTGAATACCATGTTTTTTTAAATAGTGTTTTTCTCGTTACTTTTGTACTCTGTGTTTACTTCTTTGTGTTAAACTATTTAAAAAATATGTTTTTAATCTAAAACACTTAACTTTTGTGCATTTTTCTGAGTAAATTAAGCCCCAAATGTATTTCGAATTTACCTCGGCATTAGGTGCTAAATATTTTAGTCAGTTCCTAATTACGATGTATACCGCGGAATAGCGATTTCATAGACATGATATATATTTTGATTTTCTGGGTTGTTTTTATGATTAAGGGTATCTCAGTTTGGATTTGACAAATTAAATATTAAATGATTATTAAAATCTATTTCCGAGGTAAGTTTTTGCATCACATTCACTAATGATAGCATGTAATAGATGACTTATTTACCTATTTTATTAATTCGTTGTATGGAAAAGATAAGAAAGAAAATTAAAGTTCATATTTAATCTAATATAAGTGTTAGCAAGTAATATATATATTTATGACGATATAGCAAATAAGATTTTTTCTGTATAAAAAATATGAAAAATTTATACATTTTTTAGTACTCGGAATTAAGAAACATGATATTTTCATATGAAACGCTATTCCGATGTACAGTAGGTCGGGATAAGGTTCTATACGCACGTAATTCCGCGGCACAGACTCAAGTAAAATACAGAGTGTTCACAACTTGTACAGGTAACAATGTAGTTTTATTTAGTTTTAGTAAATGCAAAAACTAAATAAAAATTTATAAAATTACTATTCTCCTATCATAATCATTAGTAACTATCACAAACTAAGAAAGATAGCGGTAAACGTTAATGAATAATTTACAAATAATGTATGTACTTATTACTATTATTTTACATAATGCCTTGCTTGGCAGAGAGTCCTATATTAAGACGTTTGTATTATTGGATATATTTGATTTAACTTAATATACAACATGTTGCTTTGCAAATGTGAAGAGGTAGTTTTACTCCACTAGCAGAGCACGAATAAACTATGGGCAACCTTGAAATCGAAAAAAAAAATCATTTGCTGTTTCATATATTTTGTCGACGATCATCGAATTTTTTGTATGGAACAGATGTATTTTTTCTCCATCTCAAGGTTGCGCCATCGTTTATTCATGGTCTGCTAATGGAGTATACTTACCTCTACAAATTTAGCGAGAATGCAAAGCAACACGTTTTATATAGCTCACTTCTTTGTTTAATTTTTATTATAATAATATTTTTTTTTATTGGTTATAGGATAATGAAGCCTAGAATAAAATATACAGAAGACGATTTCCAAAATGCTATTACACGGATCAAAAAGTTCTCATTGTTAAGAAGTCCAGTAACAAATTGTAACAAACAGTTCAACGTAGCTCTTTAGAAGCCATATTGATAATAATAATGTAATTAATAAATAATTAATGTTAATAAATAAGTCGTAATTTTTTGAACAACATGTATCATTCCTACCGATTCTATTTTGTACACTCGGAATTAAGGACCAAATACATCGGAATAAGGATTTTTACATCGGAATAAGGTGCTTAGGACTTTTTTCACATTTAATTTAATTTTAAATACAAAGTTTAACCTAATTATGAAATATATAGTCTATTTAAAAAGGAAAAACAATAAAGCTTCTAATAAAAATAGCCAAACTGTTAGAAAGGTTCAGTTAATGCCTAATATTCAATATCCTTTCAAGTTTTGGTGAAAATACCGCGGAAATAGGTGCCTTTACCTTATGTATGTATATGACAAATCAAATCACTTTTGTCAAACAACATGGGTATTATAAGGTTCTTCTTAAATAGAAGACAAAAAAAAGACAAATTTAAATATTTAGTGTACTTCCGCTATGATTACAGCGGAAGTACACTAAACATTTAATTTTGTCTTCTATTTACAATGGATTTCTGCAAAGTAACGCCTGAGTCGATAGGTTTCTTCCTCAACCCTTTCCCACTAGGTGGGGTCAGCACAGCAAGTTTTCCTCTTCCACACGACTCCATATTCAATCCCTTTTCTTTCATATCCTCATTTACACAATTCAGCCACGTCTTCCTAGGTTGACCTCTACTTCCGCTACCTCGTACAACCATATCCATACTTCTCCTAGTCACATTCATTTCCTCTCTACGCATCTTTAGTTAATGTCCGAGGAAGTATAGACGGAAAGAAAAAAAAAACATGCCCATACCAAGATAACCTTCCGCTCTGGGTAGTATAAGGTCTTATCTATAACTAGAGGTTGCCCGCGGCTCCGCCCGCGTGTAGGTCGCTTTTTGTGTAACCTGTGGAAATATTCTATTGTACCCTATTCATTGCTACGATATCAAAATGAGTCCCATCTGTCTTTCCACATTCGATTCCTGAGATCTAGTTAACCTCTGTTATTAGCTACTTTGGAATGATGCGACAGATTAGATCGTTTTCTCTAAGCCATTATTTTAATTTAAATAATTAGAATACGTGAACCATACCACTAAGTGAACCACATACTTAAATTCCAATTCAGAAGTATTTAATTTCAAAAACACTAAACTTTCGCTTTAAACTTTAACCCCAATGACAAACCTTAATGCATTCTTGGTAAATATTTTTACAAATTTATTTTAATCATTATATAAACTACAACCATAACAACTTTCAAGACTTTGACTTGGTAAATAAAAATTTTTCCATACAAACTTTCAACTCCCATTACAAACCCTTAGTTCACCCCTAGCAAAAAAACTTAATACCATTATTTTTATTTTACATAAACTATACATATTCTAAATTTCATTGCTGAAAGTTCAAAAACAAAGAAGTTTCATACAAACTATTTTACCCCCTTTCACCCCCTCAGGGGTGGAATTTCCAAAAATTCGTTCTTAGTACTTGTCTACATACTAAAATAAATACACTCTCCAAAATTCACAACCCTAGGCCCAGCCGTTTGGGCTCTGCGTTGCCTATAGATGAGTCAGGATATAAAAATAAGTGGGGTATTCCTTCCTGACGCTATAACTCCAGAACGCACGAACCGATTTCCACGGCACAGCATTCGTTGGAAAGGTCTCGGGATCCGTGAGGTTTGTAGCGAACAAAACTCAGGAAAAATTTCAACAGAAAATGAGGCTCTGTTGACTAAACGGAGTTCGCCAGGTTTGCTAGTGCATGTACATAAATGTATAAATCTATAATGAATAACAAAGTTTGAAAGTATACATATAAAAACAAACAAATAAATAAATATTAGGACTCATTTCACACAGCCCTACACTGAACCATTTCTAGCTCGTATTATGGTTGCTATCACAACTGATATACTACATATACATACATATATATTATATATAAATACATATTTAACACCCAGACCCACAGCCAACAAATTTAGTTAAGCACAAAGATGTTGACCGGGCCGGGAATCGAACCCGGAACCTTCTGATTGGCAGTCCGGCATGGTAACCTTTACGCCAACGAGGTCGTCGAAATAATGTATTCTTAATATTATTATCATCTTCGTAATGACTTATTATAATTTTGAAAACATATGTGCTGTGTACATATTGAACTTAGAATTTTAATCATCATACGTGAATCGGCGACCTCGTTAGCGTAATTACCGTGGTGGACTGCCAATTAGAGGGTTCCGGGTTCGATACCCGGCAATATAATATACATATATATACCCGATAATCTTTGTGATCATGTCATTTTGTTAGGTAATAAGTACGCACCTATATAAAGTACCTACGAAACGGCTTGACCGATTTTTCCCTAATTTTATATGCGTATTCAGTAGGTCTGAGAATCAGCTACTATCTATTTTTCATACCCCTAAGTGATAAGAGTTGTTCACCCTTAAGGTTTTAAGACAAATCAACGATTGCCGGGTCAGCTAGTTATATATAAAATTTCCATGTCACAATGTTAATTACCGTACTCCTCCGAAACGGCTTGACCGATTTTGCCCTAATTTCATATGCGTATTCAGTAGGTCTGAGAATCAGCTACTATCTATTTTCCATATCTCTAAGTGATGAGGGTTGTTCACCCTTAATTTTTTTAAATGTTTTTTTTTATATTTTTTTTATAATGTGACATTAAAAATACATACAACCCATAAGTTTGACTTTTTTATCACCAACCCCTATTTTTATGCACGCTCAAACGGCTAAAACGATTTGATGAAATTTGGTGTGAAGATAGGTTAGACCCTGGATTAGCACATAGGCTACTTTTTATCCCGAAAATAATTGTGGTTCCCGTGGGATACGCAAAGAACTTATAAATGTATGTCATTCCTTCACGCTCCAACGGCTGGACTGATTTTGATGAGATTTACTATGAGGATATTACTATTTACCTTACAAGACGACAATGAACCGGTTCCTTCTCGATAAGCGCGTTTCACCGTAGACCTCAATGTCACTTACCATCAGGTGAATTGTGGTCAAGCGCTGACCTATTTAGAGTAAAAAAAAATAATAGGCAAGAAATCGATGTCTTCTGTAGTGCCGTCACTTTCATTGTGTGTGCATTCAGGAGTGTAGTTTTTAAATCTAAAATAGTTAGCGCTTTGGTGTAAGAACTGTTCTAGCTATTTAAATGAATTATAAATAAAAACATTTTCGTACTGTAATAGTCAATTCCAAAATATTTTTTCCTGTAATCGTACATTGCAGTTCGAATAAATTGTTGATTAGAAATTGTGCTTTGTTTTTAATAAGAAAACGAATCACAATAGAGCTTACTCCTTTCGTACACCTACGCATTTGCATGTGGCAGCGATACGACGAAAATCTGTAAGTTGTGTGGCAAAGTTTCGCATGTGTTATGTCTCGCTCTACTATATAGCTAGATGAAATAGTTGCGTCCTTGTCGGTATTGTTTCGCAAGTAACTGCGAAATGGCCGTTACACAGACGCAGCTGTTCGCTAGTGGAGATTCGCATCGTATAGCGTCACCACGCGTTCTGTCAGAGAGTACAGAATTTCGCAAAATGGAAGCCGAAAATATGAAATGACAATGACATTTCCTTGCGTTTTTTTTTTTTTTATCCTTGATAGGTTAGCGTTTGACTACAGCTAGCCTGATGTTAAGCTGCACTGCAGTCTACGGTGTGGCACGCTTACCTAGAAGATACCTATTAACTCTACTTTTGAAGGCCCCCGGATGATACCTCTCAGGAAACAGAGACTCAGGTAGTGAGTTCCAAAGCTTCGCAGTCCTAACAATAAAGGTCGACGCAAAGCGTTTTGTACGAAAGTTCGGAACTTCAACTCTGTATCGGCGTCTCTTCACTGTCTCTCTGCTCGGTCTGTAGTAGAACGGAGATGGTGGAATCAAATTATGAAGTTCCATAGCACACTCCCCGAAATGTATCCGATAAAAAACCGACAAACTAGCAACCTTGCGTCGGTGCTCTAGGCTCTGAAGTTTCGCCTTCGCAACGTAAGAATTGCCGATGAGCTTCTTAGCTCGTCTCTCAATGGACTGAAGTGCTTAAATAACTGCAGTGTACTAACGTTCCGTTCTCGCTGCCGCATGCGAATGCGTAGGTGTAACTAAATGCGTTAATATTTGATTGTATTCGAAAGCTGTTCTTAGCTTAAACTGTAAAGCTATTTAGTTGAATAAATGAATAAAGGCTTTGATTAACACATAGATTACTCTTTATCCCCAATTTACTTCTTTTGTACCGGATTAACGCGGGTAGCAACGTGGGGCACAGCTATATCGTTATATATGGTTTAATTTAGTTAATTTTAGGGTTCCGTACCTTAAAGGTAAAAACGGGACCCTAAGCCTCTAAGCCTCAGCTGTCTGTCTGTCTCCAGGCTGTATCTCAGAAACCGTGATAGCTAGGAAGCTGAAACTTTCACAAGATATGTATTTCCCGTCCCACTATGACAACAAATACTAATAATAATAAAAAAATATTAAGAGGGGTTTCTAGACAATAAAAGTATTTTTTATTAACTTATTTATATAATGTTTTCCATAATAAATGTAGGCTAAAAGACGCATCATAGACGTTGGCCAAAAGGCAGTCTAACTGAAGTGGAATTGGACTGGGCACATCAGCCGGATGTCGAAGGGCCTGTGGGCTAAACGCACCACCCAGTGGGTACCACAGAGCGTCCGACGTCGCGGCAGGCCCAGACGGAGATGACGGGACGAACTGGATAAACACTGCAAAAACTGGCAAGAAATAGCAATAGACCTCGTTGGCGTAAAGGTTACCATGCCGGTCTGCTAATCAGAAGGTTCCGGGTTCGATTCCCGGCCCGGTCAACATCTTTGTGCTTAACTAAATTTGTTGGCTGTGGGTCTGGGTGTTAAATATGTATGTATATATAATATGTATGTATGTATATGTAGTAAAATCAGTTGTGTTAGCAACCATAATTCGAGCTAGAAATGGTTCAGTATGGGGCTAACCAGCCGTGTGTGAATGTGTAATAAAAAAAAAAAAAAGATCGTGATAAATGGAAAGAGGGTAGAAAAGCCTTTGCTCTTCAATGGGACAAAACAGGCTCATAATATATATAAAACAGATTCGTAAATGAACGAATAATTAACATATTAATTTTAGGATTTGCGTATCTTGATAATTTAATACGCTAAAACACAGCTGTGTACTATATGGAGATATCGCGTCATTACATGATTGTATGACTTAATTGGTAAGCAGAATATTCAGCGTTACATGTATAATTAGAGAATTAGAGATAGATTAAAAAAAGATTAGAGATAAGATAGCTAGATACCCAGATTGGGGTTCCAACAACAGAAGAGAATAATTTAATTTCGTAAAAAATACTTAACATAAATAAATATACCTACGTACATAGTTATATAGGTTTAAGCAATCATGTTATGTTTTTAAGTTGTTGGAAATAAATTGGGCTTATTATTATTATTACATGTATAATTTGGTCAGCAAAAATTTAGTTAGAAATTTATTTTGAAAATATTATGTAACATTAAATTTACTAATCTTTATTAAACACTACACTAGTATTCAAATTGGCCAAGTGCGAGTTGGGCTCGTGCATGAAGGTTTCCGAACCATTGTTGTATGGGGGCCTCCTTCAAATATTAATTTTATTTAAATTTCATAATTTAACATGCAAGGCATTGTACATTCCGTGAAAATTTTAGGTATCTATATGCTACCATTATTGATATATAGCAAAAAAATACGAAAAATACACGTTTACTGTATGGGGACCCCCCTTAATATTTTGTTTTTTTTATTTTTGATATTTGTTGTAATAGCGTAGCGGCACAAGAAATCCATATCTTATGAAGGTTTCCGTTTTCTAGCTATAACGGTTTCTGAAATATAACCTGGACACAGACAGACAGACATCGGAGTCTTAGTAATCGGGTCCTGTTTTTACCTTTTACAATTATTATAATTACTTTTAACTTACAAATAATATACCCGTAGTGTCCGCAGATAGGAAAACTAGATCGAATCGGCTAATCGGTTTAGTCAATACAGCGAGAAGTGCGTAACACACACTTACACACGTTCACACAATAATAATAAACAAGCACCCGAGAACTTATCACATCGATGGTTTGATGAACTTTGATGAAATTTTGAGCGTGAGCAAGATCTGATCGCATCCACCGCTTCCTAACTTCGAAGATTAATAGCACTTTGCTGCCCGTAACATTTGAACTGCTGACCAAATAAGTTCTACTCATTATCATTAAATGAGATCTCATTTAAATTTACAATTTCGTTATTGACGAAATTGGAAGTTTGATTTAAATATTTGTCCATCATTTGATGCGGTAAAGCAGATGTTTTATTCTGTACCAAGTTAATTTACCTCTGCAGTCTTAGCTTTTTTTTACACATTTCACACACGGCTGGTTAACGCCATACTGAACCATTTCTAATTCGTATTATAGTTGCTAACACAACTAATATACTACAAATACAAACATACATATTTAATACTAGCTGACCCGGCAAACGTTGTTTTGCCTCACTTAGGGGTATGAAAAATAGATAGTGTAGCTTATATGACACGTTCGTAGATTTACCATAGCAGCGCCATCTATTGATTACTTACTCAACCCAGTCGAAAGGTATCGACATCTGTTAGAATCATTTGGAGTTAACAGATAATTGTGACTGTCAAATAATAAAAGACAATAATTAGCAATGAATTAAAATTGCCACTATAATTTGAGATTTAAACTATCCTATCTCTCAAGTTGGATCGAACTGCACATGGTGTGCGAATTTTATTATAATCGGTCAAGTGGTTTAGGAGTCCATTGAGGGCAAACATTGTGACACGAGATTTATATATATTAAGATAGATACACATTTAACTCCCAGACCGACAGCCAACAAATTTAGTTCAGCACAAAGATGTTGGCCGTGCCGGGAATCGAACCCGGAACCTTTTGATTGGCAGTCTGGCATGGTAACCATTACGTCAACGAGGTCGTCAATACATTTTTGGTACCATACATAGATAGATAGATAAACTCTTTATTGGGCAAATTAAAGGTTCATACATACATTCTTTGGAATAGTACAAACATCAATATATTTTGGATACCATACATTTGACGACCTCGTTGGTTACCGTATGGTTACCATGCCGGAATGTCAATTTATTAAGTTACGTATTAATTGTTTTTTTTAACCGACTTCAAAAAGGAGGAGGTTATATATTCGACGTGTATGTTTTTTTTTTTTTTTATGTATGTTCACCGATTTCTCAGCCATTTGTGGATACTTCTTCGCGCTCATACGGCAATACAGATTTCGCTCATAAAATTAGCAGCCTGGCTAACAAAAGTAATCTGACGCGAACATCGAGGCTAAGCAACGGCCCTTGCGGCCAGTCTTTGGATGGCTAACCATGCACAAGACTTCCATAAAAAAATGTGATATTTTCATCTGGGCGTTACTGTGCTTCGGATAACACGTTAAATTGTTGGGCCTGGACCACTACTCTTAGTACAAGCAGGGTTCAAACTAAATCAGGGGCTTGAAAAACTCTCGACGCCAGAGCTTGGCCACTTGGGTCATACTTAGTGGAAGAAGGAACTGTAAAATTTGATATATTAATAGACAAGACCCTCGAACGGATAAGGAAAATATTTACGCGCTCGCTTCGCTAGGAGTTATCCCGCTTCGTTCGAATTTCCCCCAGGATGTTCTGGGCTTATGACACTCCAAATATTATATATTTTGTGCTGCTTTGGACTTCAAACGGTTCGAACAAATACGGTGAAAATTTTCGCGCTCGCTTCGCTCGCGCATAGCTCGCTTCGCTCGCAATTAGTTCTAGTACGTTTTGACACAACAAACATTATGTAATTTGTGCTGCTTTGGACTTCTTTATGCTCAAACGGTTGGAACAAATACGGTGAAAATTTTCGCGCTCGCTTCGCTCGCGCATAGCTCGCTTCGCTCGCGTCCACCTCTTTTCGCTCGCACTTGGTTCTAGTAAGTTTTGACACAACAAACATTATGTAATTTGTGCTGCTTTGGACTTCTTTATGTTCAAACGGTTCGAACAAATACGGTGAAAATTTTCGCGCTCGCTTCGATCGAACATAGCTCGCTTCGCTCGCGATTGGTTCTAGTACGTTTTGACACAACAAACATAATATAATTTGTGCTGCTTTGGACTTCTTTATGCTCAAACGGTTGGAACAAATACGGTGAAAATTTTCGGGCTCGCTTCGCTCGCATCCACCTCTTTTCGCTCGCACTTGGTTCTAGTACGTTTTGACACAACAAACATTATGTAATTTGTGCTGCTTTGGACTTCTTTATGCTCAAACGGTTCGAACAAATACGGTGAAAATTTTCGCGCTCGCTTCGCTCGCATCCAGCTCGATTTTCTCCCAATTGGTTGCCTGCCTGGCACACGCCAAATTTTTTCATCGTGAAGTATATTTGGCTCTCCATAGCTAAACTTAAACAAAATATCATTACCAACCACTAAAAATGTAAAAATAAAATTGTTTTAAAAAACAAACAACCGACTTCAAAAACACAACTAAAAAGGGAAAAATAATTTTAAGCCTAAATCAAATCAAGAATATATAAATAGAATAGGAGAGTTTATTTCATGTACTTATAAAAAACTATTTACAATTTTTAGTAATCCTGTATTCTTGAAGTCGGTGCCATCTAATAAGAACAAATTAATGTTTGTTAAAAAAAACTATTTTCAATTGTCTTTCTTTGCTGGCACCGACTCCAAGAATACAGGATTACTAAAAATTGTAAATAGTTTTTTATAAGTACATGAAATAAACTCTCCTATTCTATTTATATATTCTTGATTTGATTTAGGCTTAAAATTATTTTTCCCTTTTTAGTTGTGTTTTTGAAGTCGGTTGTTTGTTTTTTAAAACAATTTTATTTTTATTTAATTAAGTATTGTGCAAATGTTTACTTTTAGTGTCTATATGTTATTTTTAAGAAATGTAGCGCTTTAGAGACTATGTCTCTGTAATGCTATATTTTTAAGGAATAAATGAATTTGAATGAATCTCTGAATCGAATCAACTTTTATCTTACAAAAAAGATGCCTGCGTGCCATATTTAGAATGAACAGCTTAGAGAGTCTCCGAAATACTTTAAAAAAATATAAGTTCCTAATCTTATTTAGTATCTATGTATTAGAAATATGTAGGTATGTTCATAAATGACAACAGAGATTCATATTTTGATAATTCAAAATGTGCCAATAGCTTACGTAATAAACATAAATACAATTTATCAGCTCAACAGATAAATAATGCAATGTATGAAAAATGTTTCAAATTCATTTATTCAGGCACACAAAATATATAACCATTTACAATTAGAATTAAAAATGCTGAGTGGAAAGAGATTTAAATGCAAATTAAAAGACTGGTTAATTAATAAGGCGTGCGTACTACAACCAAAAGAAATATTTTAATTTAGAGTATTATGAATGTGCTCGGGATTTAATATATTATAGAATAGGTATTTAAGATAGTAATTGTTTGAATTTAAGTAGTCTAACTAAAATATTTTTGTAAAACCTAATATATAATTTAAGTATTTTTTTTGTATTTGTATTGTTAAGAAGCAATACATCATTATTGTATGTTCGCAATGGACACGACTGTTGATACCTGTACAGTAATATCCCGGACTTACGCGATAGGTGGGACCGAGCGCTATCCGCGTAAGTCGAATTCGCGTAAGCCGGGCTACAATTTTGCTACATACCTATAAAGTCATACAAAGTATGTTTAATTGGGATCGGAGACTGTATTTACACATAAGATCTTGTACCTAACACAGTTGAACAATAAATATATTCTTATTCTTATTCTGTTGTCATTTATGAACATACATATTTCTAACGCATACTAAATAAGGTTACGAGGGTCCTAACACGTAAACGGACCTCTCCAATTTCACAAGTCTATGTACCGGCGTTTTCAGTTGCATCTTCTTTACGTTGCTACGTAAACCCCACGTTTTATTAGCGCCCTAGCCTTTAGCGCCTGTAGCTCGGTTAACAGCAAGCTTATCTGACGTTATTAACAAGGTTAATCGATGCGAACAGTTTTTGGATAGGAGTCTATGCCCAATACTGCCGTTTGAACCTGCTTAGGGCACATACTTTTTATTTGCTAGGGTAGAGATGCGCGTCTGCGAATAATCTGACACGTTCGACTTGAATATTAGTAACTAGCAGTTACCTGCGGCTCCGCCCGCGTGTAGGGCGAAAAAAATTACCCTCAAAATTCCACACCCTCCACATCAAAAACACTAAACTTGCTTTTTAAACTTTCAACCCCAATGGCATCCTTCTTAATGCGGCCCTGGCAAATAAAATATAATTTTATTTTAACCATTTAATAATGTACTACTATACTCATTTTCAGGACTTTAACTTAATAAATAAAGATTTTTCATACAAACTTTCACCCCCCATAACAAACCCTTAGTTCACCCCTGGTAAAAAACTTGATACCATTATTTTTTATTTTACATAAACTATACATATTCCAAATTTCATTGCTATAAGTTCAAAAATAAAGAAGTTTCATACAAACTGTTTTACCCCCTTTCACCCCCTTAGGGGTAGAATTTCGAAAAATCCGTTCTTAGTACGCGTCTACATACCAAAACAAATACACCCTCCAAATTTCACAACCCTAGGACCAGCCGTTTGGGCTCTGCGTTGTCTATAGATGAATGAATGAGTCAGGACAAAGAGTCTTATAGTATAGAAGGTAGAAGAAGATAGATATACTAATGTTAATGATCGAATGATGACTACTAATTAGTTACTAATGGCGTTTTGACTCGATTTTTAGCGCATCTTGTCAATATCACTTGTTAGTTTCAAATGAATGAATCGTTGGAGTGGAGTTCGGTTCAAGTAGTAACTAATGTAGTATTCATTCAGTCCGGTTAATTTTGAGTGGGTATCATGTAAGTTACTAATTTTCGGAGATCATTCGAATGAGTCGAATAATTCGACTGGAATCATTCATAGTCGCGCATCGCTATGCTAGGGGTACATTCAATTTTTTTTTTTTTTTTTTAGGACAGTCACACACGGCTGGTTAGCCCCATACTGAACTATTTCTAGCTCGTATTATGGTTGCTTACACAACTGATATACTACATAATACATACATACATATTATATAGAAATACATATTTAACACCCAGACCCACAGCCAACAAATTTAGTTAAGCACAAAGATGTTGACCGGACCGGGAATCGAACCCGGAACCTTCTGATTAGCAGACCGGCATGGTAACCTTTACGCCAACGAGGTCGTCAACGACCCTTCCTGTCGTAGAGGGTGTTCGGAGATGGGGCTCCGTGACTCGCTTGAAATTACCATATTTTTTTTAATTTTTGATGTACAATTTGCTCTAATTTTCCCTATTATTAAATTAGTTAACTTCTTTATTTGAATAAAAATAAGTTTTTTTTATAATTATTTTATTAATTTGGTTATAGTCATGAATTAAATCAAAATATATTAAATTGAACCAATTAAGTAAAGGATTATATCTTAAAAAATACATTTGATTTGCAATCAAAAAGTGTTGAAAATCAATTTATCTTAAATAAAAAGCAATCAATGCATTTAATTGCGACTTAAAAGAAAGAGTATAAATTACTCCTTATTTTATTTTAATTGAAACCAAATGAGAGGTATATCACTGTTAATGATAAAATTGAATTACTTATTCCAATGAAAGAAATCTAAAGTTTAACATTAAGCTGCTTACTTAGTTTTTAGTATTTCATATATATATAACCATTAATATTTCTTTCTTTTTTCTAATTATTCATATAGTTTAACATAAAAGGAGGTCTCCGGAGTGTTTTCCTGAAGAAATTCAAATTCAAATCAACATAATATGTATTACGAATATACAGGTAGATAGTATACATTCGGTCAAAGAAAAAGTGCCCCATATTCTGTCTACCGGCGCGAATAATTAATAAACTATGCCAAAACTTAAAGCTACTTTCATAAGGACTATTATATGATTAATATTATTAATTAATGATTTATGTAAATTTATCGTACCGGGCCGGGAATCGAACCCAGAACCTTCTGATTAGCAGTCTGGCAACCTTTACACCAACGACGTCAGATTCGATGGAGGCAAACCATTGTGAGGAAACTGCAGTATGGTGGTAGAAAATTTCTCGTTAGCTAACACCCTGTAGTCGAAAAATCTGTCGTTAGACACCTATCTACACTAATATTATATAGAGGAAAACTTTTTTTGTTTGTTTGGTTATAATGAATAGGCTCAAAAACTACTGGACCGATTTTAAAAATACTTTCACCATTCGAAAGCTACATAATCCACAAGTAACATAGACTATATTTTATTTTGGAAAAAAATAGGGTTCCGTAAGATATTTGGATTTTTCGGACACAAACTGAAAAATATCAACCAAAGAAGTTACTTATTTTGCGTAAGCTGCCTAAACTACAAAAGATAGAACCATAAAATGTTGTAATTAATTGTAGATCTTATAAATATCTACACAAAAGTCTGCGACACGTCTAAGAGCCCATGAAGATCGTCCTTCACCGATCTGATAACCAGATGAGACGTATTTTTATTAAGTATTTAAACAAATATGCCTAAAATTGCTTGCCTATCGAAAAGTGCTCATCGCTTTTTTTTTGCGCATGCTCGTGTATAGTCAAATGATAATTTAGCTACAATTATCAAAAATAAAAATAACATTCTAACTGTTCAGAATCGTTGTTACTCCTATGAAGCGCATCAAAATCGAATGAGTCACCTATTTTGACTTACCTGTTTACACCTGCTTGCCAGGTAGTTATACACTGAAATGAGTAGGCAAGCATACCGAGGCATATTATGTGTATTAAAAACTATCAGTGAAATAAACTTCATTTGGTTATCAAAAGTATAAAAAAAAATCAATAAAAGTTTATTTAATTAAAAATAACCATGAGCACTTTTCAATGGGCAAGCAATTTTAGCCATATTTGCTTATAAAAATATTTAATAAAAAATACGTCTCATCTGGTTATCAGATCGGTGAAGGACGATCTTCACGGGCTCTTCTACTACTATAACTATCTATGTCGAGTGAGGCATGTATCCTAAAACAACAGGTTGCACTGCGGGACTGCAGGCAGAAGTGAACACTTTTGCCGGGAGCTTAGCGCTTTGCGGGCGGTCCTTTAGTTAGTTCTAATAGAGATATATTTAGTATCGGCTGTGCACCCGTGCGAAGCCGGGCCGGTTCGCTAGTTTATTATATAGTATTAGTATATATAAGTAGTATCTACCATAAACGTATGAGCTGGCACTGTCGTAGTACGTAATTTAATTAAATACTAGAAGCTAGTTGTTATTTATAATAAGACTAGCTGACCCGGCAAACGTTGTTTTGCCTCACTTAGGGGTATGAAAAATAGATAGTGTAGCTTATATGACACGTTCGTAGATTTACCATAGCAGCGTCATCTATTGATTACTTACTCAACCCAGTCGAAAGGTATCGACATCTGTTAGAATTATTTGGAGTTAACAGATAATTGTGACTGTCAAATAATAACAGACAATAATTAGCAATAAATTAAAATTGCGACTATAATTTGAGATTTAAACTATCTTATCTCTCAAGTTGGATTGAACTGCACATGGTGTGCGAATTTTATTATAATCGGTCAAGTGGTTTAGGAGTTCATTGAGGACAAACATTGTGACACGAGATTTATATATATTAAGATAAGATTTAATAAGAAACCTATAACCTAGAACCTAGAATACCTAGACGTAAGTTTTTAAAAGGCGCTGTTAGCCTTTTAAAAACATAGTATATTAAGTTAATGTTGTGTAGATTCAGAACGCAGTACATACATTTTGTTGTAAAAATCATGTCAATAAAGTACTTACAAAATCAAATCAGTATAAATAGTATTTCCAGACTACGCATGCTCCAGCTAAGGTAGACTGAAGCTAACACGTGAAGTTACGCGCCTTGCTTGTCAAATGACATTTTATTCATCAACGGGTCCATCTATCAACAGTCTTTGTGTTCTAAATTTAACAAAACAAAATTGTCAAGAGGGAAGAGTTTATGTCCTCTCCCAGTGGAGAAATTGTCCACCCGTACTTACCCCGCAGATGCTTTCGGACAAAATATGTATCTATGTAAAATGTGTAAGTACTAGAGGTTGCCCGCGGCTCCGCCCGCGTGTAGGTCGCTTTTTGCGTAAACTGTGGAAAAAATCTATTGTATCCTATTCCCGTGCCAATTTTATATAAACACTACATTGCTACGATATTAAAATAAGCCGCATCTGTCTTTCCACAATCGATTCCTGAGATCTAGTTAACCTCTGTTTTAGCTATTTTGGTGGTGATGCTACAGATTAGATCGTTTTCTCCAAGCCCTTATTTTAATATAAATAATAAGAATGCGTGAATCATACCACTAAGTAAACAACATACTTAAATTCCAATTTATAAGTATTTAATTTCAAACACACAAAACTTTCCCTTTGAACTTTAAACCCCAATGGCATACCTTAATTCACTCCTAGCAAATATCATTACAAATTTATTTTAACCACCATATAAACTACAACCAAAACAACGTTCAAGACTGTTAAATTGATAAATAAATAAAAAATCCAAACAAAATTTCACCCCCCCCTCCCCCCTATAAGCCCTTATTTAACCCCTGGCAAAAAAACTTGATTTTACATAAACTATACATATTCCAAATTTCATTGCTAGAGGTTCAAAAACAAAGAAGTTTCATACATACTGTTTTACCCCCTTTCACCCCCTGAGGGGTGGAATTTCCAAAAATCCGTTCTTAGTACACGTTTAAGTACTAAAATATATACACACTCCAAATTTTACACCTCTAAGTTCAAAAACACAAAACTTTAATTTTTAACTTTCAACCCCAATGCAATCCCCCTTTAAGCACCCCTAGCAAAAAAAAAATATAATTTTAATTTAACCATTTAATAATCTATTACCATGACAAATTTCAAGACTTTAAGACATAAATAAATAATTTTCCATACAAACTTTCACCCCCCATTACAAACCCTTAGTTCACCCCTGGTAAAAAAAACTTGATACCATTATTTTTAATTTTACATAAACTATACATATTCCAAATTTCATTGCTATAAGTTTAAAAACAAAGAAGTTTCATACAAACTGTTTTACCCCCTTTCACCCCCTTAGGGGTGGAATTTCCAAAAATCCGTTCTTAGTACGCGTCTAGATACCAAAACAAATACACCCTCCAAATTTTACAACCCTAGGACCAGCCGTTTGGGCTCTGCGTTGTCTATAGATGAATGAATGAATGAATGAATAGGTCAGGACAAAGAGTCTTATAGTATAGAAGATGTATGTATATGTAGTATATCAGTTGTGTTAGCAACCGTAATACGAACTAAAAATGGTTCAGTATGAGGTTAACCAGCCGTGAAATGTGTCATAATATTAAAAAATAATTTAAATTATAAAGAAAAACGCAAATTTGTGCTTATATATTTTATTTCACATGATAATACTATACACATAAGTTTCAAGTTATCCTGATTTTTATAATATAAGTACACACATTTATTAATCGAATAAAAGCATTCAGTAATATATATTATCTAACTCTGTTTATAGATACTATAAACATATTTTAAGTGTCACGTAGAATGTCCGTTTTGTTTTTTTTTGTAGAGGCTGCGTGAAAATTACCTAATGTTGTTTTCAAAACATGGAAAAGTTATTTTCACATTAGTGTTCCAGGTTCAAAATATCTCTAAAAAACACGACTTAACTTAGCTCGATATATATTTTGCCTTTACAGTTTAAACTTAGAACAGCATATTCGAATACAATCAAATATTAAAGCCTTTAGTTACACCTACGCATTCGCATGCGGCAGCGAGAACGGAACGTTAGTACACTGAAGTTATTTCGCAAGGAAATATCATTGTTACTTCATATTTTCGGCTTCCATTTTGCGAAATTCTGTCCTCTCTGACAGAACGCGTGGTGACGCTATACGATGCGAATCTCCACTAGCGAAACGGCTGCGTCTGTGTAACGGCCATTTCGCAGTTACTTGCGAAACAATACCGACAAGGACGCAACTATTTCATCTAGCTATATAGTAGAGCAAGACATAACACATGCGAAACTTTGCCACACAACTTACATTTTTTCATCGTATCGCTGCCGCATGCGAATGCGTAGGTGTACTAAAGGCGTAAGCTCTATTGCGATTCGTTTTCTTATTAAAAAACAAACCACAATTTCTAATCAACAGTTTATTCGAACTGCAATGTACGATTACAGGAAAAAATATTTTGGAATTGACTATTACAGTACGAAAATGTTTTTATTTACTCGTATAATTCATTTAAATAGCTAGAACAGTTCTTACACCAAAGCGCTAACTATTTTAGATTTAAAAACTACACTCCTGAATGTGCACACAATGCAAGTGACGGCACTACAGAAGACATCGATATCTTGGATTTCGGATACTGCGTTAAGATAAGCTATAGCTCGTCGCGTAGGAGCCTTTTTGTATATTCTGTGCGACAATGATGGAGACTGAACAACTTGTGCCATCGCCGGCCACACGAGCGAGTGTAATAATCAGGGACGTACAAAAAGAAAGAGCTTAAAGCAGTCGGATTGTCAACCTTACAAACTGATGCTTCTTCTGATTCCTAATGTCTCAATATCAACCATGCCTGCTATAAAAAGGGATAACTTAAAAGTTGTTGAGCTCAGTGTCGTGACACCTGTTATTTAAACAATATACTTATAGAATAATATATCCAATAACACCAACTTTTCCTAGTCCTGAGATGAACTAAGCAGCAATGGCTCCAATCTTAGCATATAGTTGACCAGTTTTACTCGATTCGAACTTGTTCACGGATCTCAAAGAATGACCAGCTGAGCCGAAGTTTCCTGCTACATTGTCAAGGGCTTGCGATTCCTTGGAATCTACATTTTGCACCAAGCCTAATGCAAAATGAACCGATTTTTTGTTGCCAGTTCTAGAATTGGCCACGTCGAACTGACTAGATTGGTCGTAATATCCGCCTGATCGACCAAAACCTTGATCAACATATTGACTGCCACCATTGTTAAATCCTAATCCAGTACTATCTACGTTACCACCATTAATACCACCAAAATCACCACCATTCCCACCAAAATAACCATCAGTACCACCTAAAGCACCACCGGTACCATCTAAATTATCACCAGTAACACCCAAAACACCACTATTACCACCAAATTTACCATCAGTACCACCTAAAACACCACCGGTACCACCCAAATTATCACCAGTACCATCAAAAACACCATCAGTACCAGTACCACCTAAATTATCATAATTACCACCCAAAACACCACCGGTACCACCTAAATTATCACCAGTACCATCAAAAACACCATCAGTATTAGTACCACCTAAATTATCATAATTACCACCCAAAACACTACCGGTACCACCTAAATTATCACCAGTACCATCAAAAACACCATCAGTATTAGTATCACCTAAATTATCATAATTACCACCCAAAACACCACCGGTACCACTTAAATTGCCACCAGTACCACCAAAAACACCATCAGTATCAGTACCACCTAAATTTTCATCAGTACCATCCAAAACACCGCCAGTACCGCCGAAATCATCACCAGCGCCACCTAAATTACTATCAGTGTATCCATCGACATCACTATAAGAATCCCTATATCCACCTCCAATATTTCTATTTAAGTTTCTCTGGTTTACGTTCACATTTTCATTAACTGAGTTGAATTGGCGAGTTTGTTTGTTTGTGTTTGTATATTTTTCTTCAGTTCCAGAGGCCGAACTGTCTTTCTCATAACTTCCGTAAATGGGTTGATTATCAGCAACGTCACCACGTAGGTTGTCATAATTGACACCTCCTGTGCCACCAAAATTATCTACGTCACCATCGCGATTTCCACCAGCATCAGTCAATTCAGTATCTTGCGCATTCCCGTTTCTTATGTTTTCTGAACTGAAATCTTCATTAAAGTCACTTCCACTGTTGTAATCATTAACAAAATCAGAGTTTTCTTTATTGTAGTCCTGTTTATAGTATTGAGAAGAAGATTTTCTAAGTGTGTCTTTTTTGTTAAAATTGGTTAGTTTACTACGGCTTGAATCTAAATTGTCATATCTGTCCTGACGGTTTATGTCAAAGTTTGAGTTGTCCGAATTGACTCGTTGTTGTTGAGAAACGACTTTTCCTTCCTGGTTTACAACGGTTTTTTCGTTAGAAGCATTATTTTCATAACCATCATATATTGCTCCGAAACGATTTTTCTGGTGCCTTGAATTAAAATTTCTTTTGTTATTCTTCCTGTTAATAGCCGTTCTTGAGGTACCAACTGAACCTGACCTGTAATTTTCGTCTAAATCTTCATCACATTCATCATCATCATTTCCTGCTCTAAAACTATTTTTCTGGCGCTTTAAATTAAAATTTCTTTTGTTATTCGTCCTTCTAATAGCCTCCCTTGAGGTATCAACTGAACCAGACTTGTATTCTGTGTCTATACCTTCAATGTTTGAGTAGTCCTTTTTCGAGTCGACTGCAAAACTGCCATTATCATCAAATTCTGAGCCTGAGCCATGACTATATATGTTACGTTGACCATTTCTGATATTGTATCTGTCATATTGACCTATTTTAGCATTTTGTCTTTGATAATTGTAAAATTGCCCTGTTCTTGCATTGTCGTTTTTAAGGAATGAAGTACTCCTTTGGCGATTGTCATATCTAAACTTTCCTCTATTTTGGCTTCTTCCATGCAAGTCATATTGACTTCCGTGATGGGATATACGTCTGGCTCCAATACTATCGTAAGAACGGCTTTTGACTGCGCCGGTTTCATGTTTTGAAAAATCCCTACTCGCTTTAAATTCACCTTTGTGTCTTCCTTCGAAGCCTCGTCCTTGAAGACCACCATTGTAGTTTTTAAAATCAGAGTTGCGTCCTTTTACTATGCTACTTCTTCTATTTCTGTCAATATTGTGATTATATCCAATATAGCGTTCTTTTTTAATTCCGTTATTTACGCGTAGTTCATGCTTAGGTCTATTTCCACCGAGAGAGTGTACTGAATGTCTTGGCCCTAGGTCGCCCTTATTTTGTTTCACGTGATGAGGTTCTGTCGAAACAGCTATGATCTGCAACAAAACAATGCATGAAGATAAGGGAAAAGAAGATTTCTTAGGCATTTATCTTTTGTTTAATTGTTTTTAAAAGAATATAATGCTCTTCTAAAGCTTATAATAATTTGAAGTAGTATAGTTTTTAAATAAAATTAATGTCATCTTCTTCTATCTACTATATAAAATGTCCATGTCACAATGTAAGTTACCGTACTCCTCCGAAACGGCTTGACCCATTTTTACAAAATTTTATATGCGTATTCAGTAGGTCTGAGAATCGGCTACTATCTATTTTCCTATTAATTATTATTCCTAAGTCATAACATAAGGCAAAACAACGTTTGCCGGGTAGCTGACCAGGCATAATTATACGACCCGTATTTCTTATAAAAAATAATAATTGTATTTTTGTGCAATAAGTTTATAGTAGGTTATTTATATATACTTCTTAAACAATTCAAGTCTATATAGATAAGAACTGAACACTGGAATTGGACATATTAAACGATTGTATAATATACTCGTAGTCTAGTCAACAAGTGCCTTTTTGGTCAACTTTTTTCAGCAGTCTCCGAAAATTATGATTGAGGTGTCATTCGATTCGGAATGGCATCTAGATAGTTTTCGAAAAACAATGAATGGTGGCCAGAAAGAGACGGCACTTTCTGAACCACAGTCAAAACAACTAAAATCACGTCACGTACCATTATCCTACTCCTACTAATATAATAAATACGAAAATGTGTGTGTGTGTGTGTTTGTATGTTACTTCTTCGCGCTCAAACGGCTGAACCGATTTGATGGAATTTGGTGTGAGGATAGGTCAGACCTCGGATTAACTCATAGGCTACAAAATAATTATAAGTACAAACACGCATTTAAATTTAATTTTTTTTTTTTTTTTTGGGTCGGTTTAAAATAGGATACACATATCGATACCCTAATTTGAAAAGCTACTAACTCCTCGGCGGGTTTTTTACGGGAGAGGCTCGAAACTTCATTGTGTTTTTTATTTTACGCAATAAAGAAAAAACAAAATCCCGTGAAAAACTATGCTTTATTTTTATTGCTTTTTTATTGTAATAAAAAAATGGTTGCCTGTAAAGTCGGTTTTACGGGCGAAGATTTTACGTGACAACGTCTGCCGCGTGCTGCGCGCGCGGCAGACCGATCATAGTTGAGTGGGAGAGAGATGCAAGGCATTCGGCGGGCCTCTCTCGTTCGGTGACTCATCGTAACGTTACCGGGCGTTACACTTTTTCATAAGTGACTCCCAGCCGCAACCTAATTTAAGACGTTGTCACGTCAAAAATGAAGTTATATTACTTTTTATTTATCTAAATAAAATACAATGAAGTTTTGAGCCTCTCCCGTAAAAAATCTGCAGATGAGTTAGTTGGTTTGCAAATTAGGTTGTCGATATACTCGTATTAAAACATCAAAAGAAGGAAAAACAAAACTTAAAACAAGGTATGGAACTTTTTTTCAAATGCCCCGTTAACTATAATCTAGCGGTATTCAAGACACAAGTGAACCGGTTTTGTTCTGTTTAAGTGCGCTCCACCTTAGATCGCAATGTCGCTTACCATCAGGTGAATTGTGATCAACCACAAACCCACCTAGTATGAAAATAAAATTGGCCAAATGCGAGTTGGACTCGCGCATGAGGGGTTCCGTACCATTGTTATATGGGAGCCTGCCTTAAATATTATTTTTATTTTATAACTAGCTGACCCGACAAACGTTGTTTTGTCTTAAGTACAGTTAAAACACTATAATTGATCAGTTATCGAGCGGGATGAAAATTATTATATTACTAAAATGACCATAAAAAATAGGGGTTGGTGATAAAGAAGTAAAAATTTTGGGTTGTATGTATTTTTAATGCCACATTATAAAATAATAAAAACAAAAAATTACGTCAAAAAAAATTAAGGGTAAACAACCCTTATCACTTAGGATATGGAAAATAGATAGTAGCCGATTCTCAGACCTACTGAATACACATAATTATAAAATTTGATAAAAATCGGTCAATCCGTTTCGTGGGAGTACGGTAACTAACATTGTGTCATGGAAATTTTATATATTAGAAGACTGGAAGGTTTATTTTTAAAGTACATTCATAACTAAATATTATGTCAATGTATAGGTAAACACATTTATTGTATGGGGAAACCCCTTAAATTTTTTTATTTTTAGTATTTGTTGTTATAGTGGCACGGGAAATACATATTTTCGTGAAAGTTTCAGCTCTCTAGCTATTACGGTTTCTGAGTTACAGCCTGGAGACAGACAGATAGACAGACAGCGGAGGCTTAGTAATAGGGCCCCGTTTTTACCTTTTACGTACAGAACCTTAAAAAAACTATTTTTTCTCTTTATAATATTAGTATAGATGAAAAACAATTGCTATTGTGTGTAGTATTTTCAATGGAGTTATATTCCCATAGTCGTAGATATATAAACATATAACCCTGTAGTCTTAAGTATAAGCATATAACCCTGTATGAAAGCTGATGCGGCATAGCGACGATTCATAGAATCCGGCCACCCGGGCTTTGCCGTATCAGCAAACATTTCATTAGAAATAAGACCTAGCATTAAGAACAGTTTAGAATAAAATCTTCGACACTCAACACCTATTTTAAGTAGTTTAATTTTATAATAGTTTTTAAAAAGATATTGAAGCGCTCCCGATTCCTAACTGGCGCAGCCGGTAGGATAATCGGCTGCTGTCATCGCGAGTACCGAGCGTAGAATCCGTGAAAAGTGTACGAGCGTGGCAGCATTGGTGGCTAGCAGCATCGCGTGGAGCCACTCCGATTATCCACGAACCAAATAAATGAGTTGGACGTCGGCGATGCGGGGCATGTAAGTGGCACACCCAGAGTAAAATCCTCCGCTTGTTCCACCCATTCCCATCCAATATCTTGTGTTAAAATCACACATTTAGTTTAAGTTTGTGACTGAAACTGCACACATTAAATTAAGGAAAACGTAGCGAAAATTGCTCGTTTTAGTTAAGAAAATTGTGACTGAAACTGCACACATTAAATTAAGGAAAACGTAGCGAAAATTGCTCGTTTTAGTTAAGAAATTGTATTTTTAAGTAATTATAGATTAGGTTAACGTGACTTAAACCGCACATAGTGTTTAGATATTTTTAGTTTTTTTTTTTGTGTTATACTTACTAAGAAAAATGGTTGACAACGCAGCGCAATTAGCACCTCCCCTTCTAAGGGATATGTTAAAACTAATTCCTGAATATGAGGGTGACGCGAATACGTTAACATTGTTCTTAAAAAAGTGCGAGTATGTTATCCAACATTTCCAAGGAAGTAATCAGCGAAATGAGTATCTGATGCAATGCATCACTAGCAAATTAAAAGGGAAGGCCGCCGCGTTAGTCAGTGAGAGGGAAGATTTTTTAAATTACGACAACCTGAGAGAACTACTAATTCAACATTTTGGAGACCCTCGCAGCGAGGAGTCAGTGGCCATCGAATTAGAATCGATGAAGTTAAAATCCGGAGAAACGTACCTAGAATTCTGCGGCCGCATTCAAAACGTAAGGACCCTTTTTGCAAAAATTAACCAAAATTTAATAAATTCAGACGAAGTAAAAAACGCTAAAAGACTAATACATAACAACACAGCCCTTAATGTATTCTTATACAATCTCCCAGAGCATATGGTCAGGGTCATACGTTTGAAAAATCCGAAAAACCTAGAGGACGCCTTAAAACAGGTAATAGAAGAGGTGAATTTCCATGAGCAATATCAGATAAAAGCTAAATTCTTAAATAACCAAAACACAGTAAACTGGAAACCTCCGCCTCAAGCTTCTCCACAATTTAAATTCGGAGTCCCAAATCAAGGTCAGTATAGGCCACAGTTATTTACCTCGCAACCTATACGACATCCGATGCAGTCGGGCTTAAAACCAAACTTTCAAGCTCACCAGTATACTCCGCAACCCCAAGCAGCACCGTTTGGGTATCGACCTCCGCTACAAATGAATCAAGGTGGGTTTAGACCTCAAGTAGGACAGTTTGGATATAGACCCCAACAGTTTGGCTTCAGACCACAGCCGGGACAATTCGGGTATCAACCCCCGCAACCTCAGAGCTATCGACCACCACAGCTATTTTCAGGCGACGTGACAATGAGAACTGCACCAGCCCTGCCAAAGGTACCCATTAACGAGATGCAAGTAATGGAAGAAGGTATGTACATGCCTTACGATTATAACACCCCTATATATGGCACATACGACGAGCAACAGGCAATCGACGCTAATTATTACACCGAAGCTGGCGCCGAGCAGCCTTGCCAACCGGAAATGGATCCTGACGAAAAGGAAGAACAGATAAGTGCGGAAAATTATTGTATTACCTTTGTCCAAAAGCCCGAGGTAGTTGAACTAAATTACGACCGTTCTCGAAAATTACCATACATGAATATCCCTGAAATAAACGGCAAATTTATGATAGATTGTGGTAGTAGCAAATGTTTCATTAGCCCATCTAAAGCCGATCAGTACTACGCAGCGTACAAGTCTTATAAATTGTTTACAGTTAATAGTACGCATGCCTCTAGCACGCATAAAGAAGTAATTAACATCCCACTCTTTTCGGCTTTTAATGCGGACTGCGAACAAAAGTTTTATATCTACGAAGTAGACCCAAAATATGACGGCGTGATTGGATTAGATTTGATGCTTAAACTTGACGCTAAAATAGATTTAGAAAATCGAATTTTCAAAACTAAACACGCCTCGATCCCCATCAAACTCGACAGTGACCAGGTCCTAAATTTAACTTCGTGTAGTGAAAACCGCGTTAAACTACCGGTAAACTGTAAGAAACCGCTTATCAACGAACCACCTCAACTCAACGAAAATATAACATGCGATATAAACTATACTACCGTTTTGGCTGAAGTAAAAGTAGAACAACTAAAACACAAGAACGAGCAGTTAAACGCTAACGCGGACTCACTGTCACACCTAAAACTTAATGCATTAAGTACTGACGAACTCGGTGACGATATACCAATGATAGTTAATTTAGAAAACCGTGACTCCAACGCCGACCGCGATCACTCAGATACAATATCTATTTCAGACTCTGAAAGGACCGAAACTGACAGCCCCATCACTGTTTCTGACTCTGATACAATAGATAATATATTTAAAAAGGAACCCGAATGTTTAGTGCGCACGGATTCAAGCTCCAGCGCTACCGAAACAATACAATCTGGTAGAGACTTAGAATCATTAGGCATACCAATACTACATGAAGCCATAGACACCAAACCAAATCAAATACTAGTGTTCCACAAATATGAAAATGAATTGCAAATGACCGATTTATCCACAAAACATCAAAAAATCTTAGAAGTATTTCTACCTCACGGAAAACCCGATTTTATCTGTACGTTTCTAAAAAAGTACATAAAACCAAAGTTAAAATATTTCATATATTTCGAAACGCCTCAACTCCGACGCGAATTTAGTAACATTGTGACGTCATTATTTAAAAAGGACTCAATTAACTTCCAGGAATGTACCGAACGAGTAATAAATGTCGAAGGTGAGGATGAACAGAAGCTTATAATAAAAAAATTACACGAAGGAAAAACTTGTCATCGCGGTATAACAGAAACAGTAAAACGAATAAAAAGAAACTATTTTTGGCCAGATATGCGCGAAACCGTCGCAGCAGTAATTAATTCGTGTGATAAATGTAGAGCCTCTAAGTACGATCGTAAACCCCTTAAACCATTTTTACAACTCACCGAAAAGCAAAACGCCCCGTTCCAGGAACTTTTCATAGACATATTTCCAATAGAATCAAAATCATATTTTACAATAGTAGAGCGACTCCATTCGACCTTAACTGAGATTTTACCAGCCTTTAAAGAAGGTCAAGAGCTACACGCAAGGGCAGTAAATAAAAGACAATTGAAGGATAAACCAAAATACCAAAAAGCAATAGTAACCGGTAAAGCACAACTAAACGTAGTATCCATAAAAATCAGAGACAGAGATACTAAGGTCCCAATTAGAAACATAAAACGCCCTCCACAGATGGTGCTTCCTCCTGATGAAGGCGATGGTCATACAAGCCCAAGACCTCTCGAGCCAGGGCCTTCGACTTCAAGAGATAACTGAAAACCCAGGTCTCCTCCCAGTAAAGCAAGGCCGTGCGTTTCTACAATACGAAAACTGGTCAATTATAAAAACTATAGATTTAACAGGTATAACTTCTGACTTACAATTTAACACGAAACAATACTCTAAATTTTGTGCTAAATTATCCTCTTCTAAAAATGTCTCCTCCATTATTAATAAACTAAAAGATTTCCAGTTACAAATAAATTACATCCGCGATGAAGCTACAGAGAAATTACAACAGTTAATCCCGAGTAAGCGCGTAAAACGCGGTCTTATGAATCCACTAGGCTCTCTAATCAAAGTCATAACAGGAAATCTAGATAACGACGACGCTATCCATTTCGAACAGTTATTAACAGATACAATAACTCGCGAGCAAGCTATTTCTAATAAGATCACCATTATTTCCGAAATGTTGGACCACATAGTCAATTCAAGTAAAATTGTAAATGAGAACACTAAGATTATAAACGATAGAGTTAGTAAAATAGAAATGTTTATAAAATCAAAGGAAAACGATGAATTACTTATGTTCCATATAACAAATATATTTAATCTTTTTATAAATAACTTCCGTACCATTTCGATTAGACTAAGCGATGTAGAGACAGCTTTAGCCCTTAGTAAAGTATCAGTATTGCACAAAACTGTAATAGACTCTGTAGAGCTACTGACACTGTTAAACGAAATAAGTACCTACGGTAGCCTCATGTATCCTGTTAATGATAAGAACTTAATTAATTTAGAGGAAACGTTTTCTGTAAAAACCTACCTTAAGAACAGTAGCATAAGATTTATTATTGACGTCCCACTTGTAGAGAAAGAATGTTATATATATTACAAATTGTACCCATTACCCATGCTTAACCACTCCACCGAAAATGCCCTTACCATCATCCCCGAATATCCTTACTTACTCAAGGGTGAGAAAAGCTACCGAACGATTGCCCGAAGATGTAAAGAGGTAACAGCCAAAGAGTACCTTTGCTCCGAAAACGACGTCGTCCCGTATACCAGAGAAACCTGTATAGAACAACTAATGAAATATCGACAAAACGTATCGAAATGTACCTTGCGACAAGTCATTACTGAAGATTTGAAGACTCAGAAAATCTCTGATAACAGTTGGATTATATTCTCTAAACATAAGAAAGTACTTACACAAAAATGCAGAGATGACGTCACACAGAAGCCATTGAAAGGTACATACATCCTTACTATTCAAAAACCCTGCGACGTTACAATTGGTACTCTACAACTACGAGCAAACCGCTTTCTTGAATCAAGAAATATATATAACTACGTGCCTGTTATACATTTACCTGTTTTACCAGAAAAGATTACAGAAGAAACCGAAACCGTAGACTTGCAAGGCGTTAACCTGGATGACGTACAACACCTGAACTATATACTAAAGAAAAGTGTGAAAAGTGCCCATAACCCAAATGTGAAAAGTGAAGTGAAAAGTCTTGGCATTGCCACAAGTGTTCTCTATCTAATGGTTTTAATACTTTCGGTATACCTAATATGGTCAAAAATAGTGCCCCTCGTGCGAAAATCTCGTGAAAATCATGAAATCAGTGTAAGCGATAATGAAAATGTAAATGAAAACCCTATTTTACTAACTACCCGATTGTAATTAATATAAGCTCGTTGCCTCTGCTCACCCTCGAAGCAGGAGACGCGTATTGCGGAGACAACACTAGTAATAAGAATTAGCATAAGAAAATGTAATCTAGCATAGTTCCGTAGCCTCTAATCACCTAGTCCACACCAGACTATTGTATTTTGGGGGCTACAATTTGTGAGCGAAGTTCGCGGAAAACTCCGTTTCCCGTGAACTTCGAGCTGAGGGGGAAGGAGTTATATTCCCATAGTCGTAGATATATAAACATATAACCCTGTAGTCTTAAGTATAAGCATATAACCCTGTATGAAAGCTGATGCGGCATAGCGACGATTCATAGAATCCGGCCACCCGGGCTTTGCCGTATCAGCAAACATTTCATTAGAAATAAGACCTAGCATTAAGAACAGTTTAGAATAAAATCTTCGACACTCAACACCTATTTTAAGTAGTTTAATTTTATAATAGTTTTTAAAAAGATATTGAAGCGCTCCCGATTCCTAACTATGGTGTACAATATTTATTTAATGAAATTTATAAGTTTTAACAAACAATAATAATTAAATTTTATGAGTGGTTTTTTTTATTAGTTTTTAATCTTATTGTATTTTATTAATCCAACTAGTTTTTTAAAGTATTAAAGTAATGCTTGTAGTGTGACTTGCCTTTAACGTATTTTATCTTATATCTTTAAATGAGCTATTCTTGTGTATATACGAGTATATATATAACTGGAATCTCGGAATCGGCTCCAACGATTTTCATGAAATTTAGTATATAGGGGGTTTCGGGGGCGATAAATCGATCTAGCTAGGAATCATTTTTAGAAAATGTCATATTAAATAAAATCCGAGCAAAGCTCGGTCAACCAGGTACTATATTACATATGTAATTGGAATCGGCTCCAACGATTTTCATGAAATTTAGTATATGGGGGTTTCGGGGGCGATAAATCGATCTAGCTAGGAATCATTTTTAGAAAGTGTCATATAAAAAAATAAAAATACCGAGCAAAGCTAAAGGTAAACCAGGTAATTTATGGCAAATAAAGTTCTTTGTTTCTGAGATAAAAGTTAATTAATTGTCTGTGATAATAGTTACTTAATTGTTGATGAATATATGTATATGTAAATTTATATTAGGACACATAAATAAATATTAGGACACATTCACACACGGCTGGTTAGCCCTATACTGAACCATTTCTAGCTCGTATTATGGTTGCTAACATAACTGATATACTACATATACATACATACATATTATATATAAATACATATTTAACACCCAGACCCACAGCCAACAAATTTAATTAAGCACAAAGATGTTGACCGGGCCGGGAATCGAACCCGGAACCTTCTGATTAGCAGTCCGGCATGGTAACCTTTACGCCAACGAGGTCGTCAAATGTGGTTAGTAAAGTTTTAAGATTTCTATGATAAAGCAGTAAAATCTTACCAGAACGGCCAAAAAAGCCGCAACTGTTGCAAAGCCCATGCTTGCTTCGTTGGTATCGACTGTAACTTATGTTCAGAAAAACTGCATTTATATACCATTCTGATAACAAACATATTTTATATAACTAGTGTCTGTATTTGCACATTTGATCAGATGGTTAACGAAATGGCAATAAATTATGGATTTAATATTTGTTTTTCCATGAAATATCACCTTTTGTTTTCACATACTAGCGTTCCCGCGGTTTTGCCTGTGTTAAATCGGTATAATAATAAATAAATAAAAAATGGTTGCCTGTAAAGTCGGTTTTACGGGCGAAGATTTTACGTGACAACGTCTGCCGCGTGCTGCGCGCGCGGCAAACCGATCATAGTTGAGTGGGAGAGAGACGCAAGGCATTCGGCGGGCCTCTCTGTCGTTCGGTGACTCATCGTAACGTTACCGGGCGTTACACTTTTTCATAAGTGACTCCCAGCCGCAACCTAATTTAAGACGTTGTCACGTCAAAACATAGCCTATAAGTGGCCAATTGCAAGTCGAGCTTGCGCACTGGTACCATACTTTTATCTAGCAAAAATAAATAAAAAAATTATGGTGGTCATTTCATTTGAAATGAATCATAGTGTATTATTCTACTCGAGCTCTTCCATTTGATACAAACACAAATTTATTTATTTCGCACAGTAATTGTTACAAATCTTAATATATATAAATCTCGTGTCACAATGTTTGTACTCAATGGACTCCTAAACCACTTAACCGATTATAATAAAATTCGCACACCATGTGCAGTTCGATCCAACTTGAGAGATAGGATAGTTTAAATCTCAAATTATAGTCGCAATTTTAATGTATTGCTAATTATTGTCTGTTATTATTTGACAGTCACAATTATCTGTTAACTCCAAATGATTCTAACAGGTGTCGATACCTTTCGACTGGGTTAAGTAAGTAATCAATAGATGGCGCTGCTATGGTATATCTACGAACGTGTCATATAAGCTACACTATCTATTTTTCGTACCATAATAAAGTTTGTCAAAAACACAAACTACACAATTTTAATTCTATATATCAATGAGAAATGGAAGTTCGCTATTGCGCACTTCCATTGTTATTACAAACAGTTGCAAAGCCATAGCAAATTTTTTCCTTTAATATTTTTAGGCAACGATATTCATGAAAAATTAAGGTACCGCTTCAACCAGAAATTTAAATAATTTAACTTATAATTTACTAGCTGACCCGGCAAACGTTGTTTTGCCTCACTTAGGGGTATGAAAAATAAATAGTGTAGCTTATATGACACGTTCGTAGATTTACCATAGCAGCGCCATCTATTAATTACTTACTCAACCCAGTCGAAAGGTATCGACATCTCTTAGAATCATTTGGAGTTAACAGATAATTGTGACTGACAAATAATAACAGACAATAATTAGCAATAAATTGAAATTGCGACTATAATTTGAGATTTAAACTATCCTAAGTATCTCTCAAGTTGGATCGAACTGCACATGGTGTGCGAATTTTATTATAATCGGTTGAGTGGTTTAGGAGTCCATTGAGGACAAACATTGTGACACGAGATGTATATATATAAAGACTAGCTGACCCGGCAAAAGTTGTTTTGCCTCACTTTGGGATATGAAAAATAGATAGTAGCCGATTCTCAGACCTACTGAATACGCAAATAAAATTTGGTAAAAATCGGACAAGCCGTTTCGGAGGAGTATGGTAACTAACATTGTGATTGTATATATTAGAGGGTGTAGAGAGTCTAACAAATGTCGTTAAATTGAAATTTGATTCATATCTTTTTTTTTTTATTATTGATGAATAGGCTTACGTTTGACCGCAGCTTGCCTGATGTTAAGCTTAACTGTGGTCTAAGATGTAACACGCTTCCCTAAAAGGAACCTATTTACTCTAGATTTGAAGACCTCCAAATTGTACTTCTCGGGAAAAAGGACTCAGGAAGAGAGTTCCAGAGCTTCACAGTTCTCACAATGAAGGTCGAAGCAAAACGCTTTGTGCGAATCTTTGGAACTTCGACAGTGAATCGATGTCTCTTCGCTGTACCCCTGCTCGTTCTGTAGTGGAATGGAGAAGCGGGAATTAAATTATGCAGCTCCATTGCACACTCTCTAAAATGTATGCGATAAAATACAGACAGACTGGCAACCTTGCGCCTATGTTCAAGGATTCATATCTTATACTCTTCGATCATCAATGTATTGATGATCGAAGCTTATACTTTTGTATTGATATTATATTAGATACTAGAATTAGTAGTGAAAATTGTCATTTTGATTAATATCATATACCTACTATTGTAATGATATTATAGTACTAGAATATAATTGAAAATTGGCATGGATACATATCTTATTACTTTTGTAATGATATCATATTATTTGACTAGTAACTTTGGTGTTATCAATAAATGATTTGTATTTGTATTTTGTATTATAAAGATCGAGTAAGAAAATGCTTAAAATGATATTTGTTGGAAACCCCCTCAATATATATTTTTTTTATATTTATACATTTAAAAATAATAATCTAGCAATAAAATACGAAAAAACACGTTTATTGTATGGAGACCCTTCTTAAGACATTTTTTTTTATTTATTTTAGTTTTTGTGACTTGAAACTTATTAAAATTGTGAAAATTAAAAACTTCCTTATATTTTAGGTAAATTTAAAATACTCGCACAAAAGAACGGCTCCAAAATACCGAAAAGAAAACATTGCAATATTACCTTAAGTTAAAAAAAATAATAATTTTCGCTTAAAATTACATACACCTGTGTTCACAATAAAACCAATTAATTTGACAAACTGAAGTTTTTAGACAAAAACTATTTACACACGATTGGCTCCACGAACTAATTTTCACGTAAAACATTTTTAAATGTAAATAATTGCATCATTTTCATTATTTGTTTAACTCAAACAACAAACACAGTTGGTGGCGATTCAGCGGCAGACATTTTAGAAAAAAAAAAAACAATTTTTAACACACGACTAAACTAAAAAAAAACAAGCCCCGTCTAAATTTTTCTTCGGTGGCCAGAAAGAGACGGCACGTTCTGCATCATAGTCAAAACAACATTTTTTTGTATTTTTGTTTGTATACCTACAAAGAAAAATACAAAAAAATGTAATAATTTTATCAATTTAGTGTATCGTCATCGGTCCTCAGTAAATCTACAAAGTTTCAACGAAATCTGGCCGTTTAAAGTAGGTCAATAACGCGCCCAAAGAAGTCGGTTACAAACATACAAACAAACATACAAGTGAATCTAATATAAAGCGTGTAAAAAGACGAGTATGTTTTGTGTTCCAGGGATCAACAACGTTGTTTGGATCGTGTTTTAAAAAATAATAAAATACATTTATTAAACACAAAAATGTTTTGAAGTATTTATTTCCCAAATGTCATATTGGAGGTTTTATACGTGGTTTTGTAGCCATAACTAAATATCGTAGCTTTATTATTGCCTTGAGCTCTGAATCTAGCGCTGGAATGTCCTTCATGCGACTCCGGGTGGATTGTTGGAGACGAGGTTACCTGGAATCAATGTTAAGAATTACTATTCAAAATTAGTTTTTTGACGTGACAACGTCTTAAATTAGGTTGCGGCTGGGAGTCATTTATGAAAAAGTGTAACGCCCGGTAACGTTACGATGAGTCACCGAACGAGAGAGAGGCCCGCCGAATGCCTTGCGTCTCTCTCCCACTCAACTATGATCGGTCTGCCGCGCGCGCAGCACGCGGCAGACGTTGTCACGTAAAATCTTCGCCCGTAAAACCGACTTTACAGGCAACCATTTTTTTTTTACTCTAAAAAGGTCAGCGCTTGACCACAAATTTACCTGATGGTAAGTGACATTGAGGTCTACGGTGAAACACGCTTACCTAGAAGGAACACGTGCACTCTTGCCTTGAAAATCGCTAGATTATAGTCATTGGGGTAAGTAAGGTAAAAAAGGTAAGCATTACGGCAACGAGGTAGATAGATAGATAGAAGATAGAAAATTCTTTATTGGACACATTAAATTAAAAAAGAAAAGAAATAGAATAGAATAGAATAGAATAATTTTATTCATCATAACGTATTCTATTAGAAATACAATTAATATCACCAACAAGATACAATATGGACTTTTCAATTACAATGTACAATGGAAACGAATGAATAAAACAACAACAATAAAATAAAATAACATCACAATCAGCGGCCTTATCGCTTAAAGCGATCTCTTCCAGGCAACCTTTGGATGGAGAGGAGTTTATATACAACTGAGCAAGGACGTAGTGTACAATAAAGAAGATAATGAAATACATAAAATAAAAAAATAATAATTATCTTAATATTATATAAATCTCGTGTCACAATGTTTGTCCTCAATGGACTCCTAAACCACTTAACCGATTATAATTTACTAGCTGACCCGGCAAACGTTGTTTTGCCTTAAAAATATATAGTAGCTGATTCTCAGACCTACTGAATACGCATATGAAATTTGGTAAAAATCGGTCAAGCCGTTTCGGAGGAGTATGGTAACTAACATTGTGTCATGGAAATTTTATAATTCTTTATTGGACACATAAATAAAAAAGGCACAGTAAAAGACAATTAACTTAAAATTAGTGTGCCACAAATGGCGGCCTTATCGCTTAAAGCGACTAAAGAAGGACGTAGTGTACAATAAAGAACAATAAAAAACAGACATATGATATTAATAATCCTATCTTAATTGTTTAAAAAACATTGTTTGTCCTCATTGGACTCCTAAACCACTTAACCGATTATAATAAAATTCGCACACCATGTGCAGTTCGATCCAACTTGAGAGATTGGATTGTTTTAATCTCAAATTATAGTCGCAATTTTAATTTATTGCTCTTTATTGTCTGTTATTATTTGACAGTCACAATTATCTGTTAACTCCAAACGATTCTAACAGATGTCGGTACCTTTCGACTGGGTTGAGTAAGTAATAAATAGATGGCGCTGCTATGGTAAATCTACGAACGTGTCATATAAGCTACACTATCTATTTTTCATACCCCTAAGTGAGGCAAAACAACGTTTGCCGGGTCAGCTAGTACATATATATGAGGTGATGAATTATGTTACCTCGTGAACTGCAGCGTGTTCAGTTGTGGTGAAGACCTGACCTGAAGGCATCTTCGTAGATTTGATATCGCTCTCATCCTCCGGCGGACCCATAGCGGCAATCAGCTTGTGTATAGCTTCCCTAAACACACAACATAATTGGCAAGAGGCTGGTAGAGCTCGCTCATGAAGGGTTCCGTATCTATAGCTAACTAACTAACTAGCTGTTGCCCGCGGCTCCGCCCCCGTTTAGGTCGCTTTTTTGCGTTACCTGCGGAAACTACAATTATCCAGATCTACATATATATAGTTATTTCTATAGCATCATAGTATTATGGTTGCTAACACAACTGATATACTACATATACATACATACATATTATATTATATAATGCATATTTAACACCTAGACCCACAGCAAACAAATTTATAGTTAAGCACAAAGATGTTGACCGGGCCGGGAATCGAACCCGTAACCTTCTGATTAGCAGACCGGCATGGTAACCTTTACGCCAGCGAGGTCGTCAATATTATCAGATATTTGTCTCTAAAATAGTAGACACTTATTACAGAGGTTTCTAAAGACCGAGACAATGCATAGCGTTGCCGATCTTCACTGAGTCGCATTAGTCTTTCCAATGCATAGCGTTGCCGATCTTCACTGAGTCGCATTTGTCTTTCCAATGCATAGCGTTGCCGATCTTCACTGAGTCGCATTTGTCTTTCCAATGCACAGCGTTGCCGATCTTCACTGAGTCGCATTTGTCTTTCCAATGCATAGCGTTGCCGATCTTCACTGAGTCGCATTTGTCTTTCCAATGCATAGCGTTGCCGATCTTCACTGAGTCGCATTTGACTTTCCAATGCATAGCGTTGCCGATCTTCACTGAGTCGCATTTGTCTTTCCAATGCATAGCGTTGCCGATCTTCACTGAGTCGCATTTGACTTTCCAATGCATAGGGTTGCTGATCCTCACTGAGTCGCATTTGTCTTTCTAATGCATAGCGTGGCCGATCTTCACTGAGTCGCATTTGTCTTTCCAATAATAATAATAATAATAATAAAGCATTTATTTGACCAGTAAACACATACAATGTTGGAACAATAAAAATACTGCCTTATTTAATATTTGCAATTGTACGTTCCCATTTTAGTTTGAACCCTATGTCCCACACTAGAGAAAACCCTGTGTTGTGGGACATAGTTCCATAATGGATAGCGTTGCCGATCTTCACTGAGTCGCATTTGTCTGTCCGCACATTCCTTCTGCTTTTAGATATTTTGGAATGATGCGACAGATACCTCTTGATTTTGACCGTATTTAGGTCCTGTACCTAAAAGGTAAGGTAAACGGGACCCTATCACTAAAACTCCGCTCTCTGTCTGTCTCCAGGCTGTATCTCAGAAATCGTAATAGCTAGAAAGCTGAAACATTCACAAAATATGTATTTCCCGTGCCGCTATAACAAAAACTAAAATTAAAAAAATATATATTAAGGTATTCCCATACAATAAACGCGTATTTTTCGTATTTTATTGCTATCTGTAATAACGATAGCTGCTATACACTTAACATTTTCACAAAATATATAAATGTATATTAACTATCAAACTAAATTATAAGATTAAAAATATATAAATAAAATAAATAAATATTAGGACACATTCACACACGGCTGGTTAGCCCCATACTGAACCATTTCTAGCTCGTATTATGGTTGCTAACACAACTGATATACTACATATACATACATACATACATATTATATTTTAACACCCAGACCCACAGCCAACAAATTTAGTTAAGCACAAAGATGTTGACCGGACCGGGAATGTATACCTATATATATTTTATAAATATTTGTAGGGGGGCTCCCATACAAGAATGGTACGGAACCCTTCGTGCGAGAGCCCAATTCACACTTGGCTAGTTAATATTTTATGTATTCTAATATTAACTTATGGTTGTACAATATAGATGGATATATTCTATTCTATTCTAAGAAGAAAGCCCTTACTTACCCCGCGATTTCAAAGCCGATGTCTTTAAAAGAATTTCTCTCCGCAACTGGAAAAATGGACAACAGTGGAGCATGATGATCTAATTGTTGTATTGGACTGAGAGTGGTTGTGATTTGGTCGATGCTGACTCCATCAATGTCTTCTTGCGCTCTCAGCAGGCTGAGCTCCAAGGACTTGCGGTATTCTTTTCTGTAAAGTTATTATGGTAGTAGTTTATAAAATGGTCAAATTAAAATTAAAAAAAAAATTGCCAGGGGTGCATTAAGGGGGATGCCATGGGGGTTTCAAGTTAAAAATGAAAGTTTTGTGTTTTTGAACTTAGAGGTGTACAATTTGGAGTGTGTAAATATTTTAGTACTTAAACGTGTACTAAGAATATATTTTTGGAAATTCTACCCTTAAGGGGGTGAAAGGGGGTAAAAAAGTTTGTATGAAACTTCTTTGTTTTTGAACTTACAGCAATGAAATTTGGAGTATGTACAGTTAATGTAAAATTAAAAATACAATATAAAGTTTTTTTGCCAGGGGTGAACTAAAGGTTTGTAATGGGGGGTGAAAGTTTCTATGGAAAATTCTTTATTTATCAAGTAAAAGTCTTGAAAGTTGTTGAGGTTGTAGTTTATATGATGGTTAAAATAAATTTGTAAAAATATTTGCCAAGAGTGCATTAAGGTATGCCATTGGTGTTTAAAGTTCAAAGGGAAAGTTTTGTGTTTTTGAAATTAAATACTTTTGAATTGGAATTTAAGTATGTGTTGCCCTTGGTGGTATGGTTCGCGTATTCTAATTATTTAAACTAAAAAAAATGGCTTGGAGGATACGATCTAAACTTTCGCATCATCACCAAACTAATAAAACCAATACTTTGGTGATTTAGATATCGAATAATAATCGAACTCATTTTGATATCATAGCAATGTAATGTTTATATAACATTGGTACGGGAATGGGATACAATAGAATTTTCCCACAGGTTACGCGAAAAGCGACCTACACGCGGGCGGAGCCGCGGGCAACCTCTAGTTTATTATATTTGTATGATGTATGTAATAAGTTAATAAACATTTACATGCGAATATTATATAATACCAATATTATGAAGAAGTAAGTTTGTTTGTATGTTAGTTTATATGACGCAAATAGGCTCCGAAACTACTGGACCGATTCATCATCAATCATCATTGCAAAAATAGTAAATGTTTTGCCCAAATCAAAGTAATTTTAAAGAAATTGTTGAAACTGAATTAAAATAAAGTTATTTAAAATATATATTCTTTAATGAATACTTAGGTTTAAATTATTTCAATATTACTTCGTGGCTGTATAGAAAGTAGTATCTTTGTAATTCGGATAGTAAAAGGTTTTCCACTACCGCTTTAGCCTCTTCTCTTATAAAATCAGGCGTTAAATTCATATCAGAATCACATGAACTCATTTTATGCGTAAAAATCACTGCTACTATACGTTTATATGTAAGTCTTCAAATCAAAAAAATAAATGAAGATCGAGTTGCCGCTTTCCCGCCATTTTGTTTGTTTTTTTTTTCTGTAGCCGGCCAACTATTCAGCCCTTTTTTTTTTATTATTGCGTCGTGGCTGTATAGAAAGTAAAACCGGTTTTTTACTGTACTGTTTTTGACGTGACAACGTCTTAAATTAGGTTGCGGCTGGGAGTCACTTATGAAAAAGTGTAACGCCCGGTAACGTTACGATGAGTCACCGAACGAGAGAGAGGCCCGCCGAATGCCTTGCGTCTCTCTCCCACTCAACTATGATCGGTCTGCCGCGCGCGCAGCACGCGGCAGACGTTGTCACGTAAAATCTTCGCCCGTAAAACCGACTTTACAGGCAACCATTTTTTTTTAATTATTTGACAGCTGTCAGTTGCAAAGCAATTCTCCCTAGGGATGCAATGTATTACTTTCATCCCGCTCCTCAGGCAACTTCAGACCTACTTTCAGAGTATGAGTAATGAAAAATATCATTATATTGGACACGCAAGACACTGGCGACCCGACGAGCATGAATCACCCACACGCTACTCGAGTAGAAAGACTAAAGAAACAAATAAAAATGTAAGTATCTATACTTAAGCCAGTCAGTATCGCTTGTCAATGTTTTATTGATTCGATCTCTCAATAACTGCTCCCCGCAGTTGTGATTAATTTGTAACACCATGTCGTGATAACTGTCCTTTAATTCGTGAACCTGAAAATTAATTCACGTATTTAATAAGTAACTTACGAGTACTTTCTAGGCTACGCCTGTCGGTGATAAATATTGCACATCGACTCCCGACTCCCACTTTCCGCTTCCCACCTCCCGCCTCCCGACTCCCGACTCCGGACTCCCGCAACCCGCCTCCCGCCTTCCGTCTCCAGCCATCACTGTCCCGCCTGCCATCTCCCACCTACCGCCTCACGGCTCTCGCCTTCCCGCCTCCCGACTCTCGACTCGACTCCCGATTCGACTCTATAGCCCAAGAGCCCATATGTTTCTGACCTTTTTGACGTGACAACGTCTTAAATTAGGTTGCGGCTGGGAGTCACTTATGAAAAAGTGTAACGCCCGGTAACGTTACGATAAGTCACCGAACGAGAGAGGCCCGCCGAATGCCTTGCGTCTCTCTCCCACTCAACTATGATCGGTCTGCCGCGCGCGCAGCACGCGGCAGACGTTGTCACGTAAAATCTTCGCCCGTAAAACCGACTTTACAGGCAACCATTTTTTTTAATAAAAGCTGAAAATTGTTCTATGTGTGTCCCTAGTAGAGATAAGAATGATCCCCAAACATGAAGCTGAGGCATGAATTAAAATAAATGCATTATTATGAATAAAATTTAAAAAAAAAACAAGTTTTATACTATAACGAATTTGAGATGGAATTTTATACACCTTTGTTACCTGTTATCTGCCAAAGCCACTGCTGCCTCAGCTTCATGTTTGGGGATCATTCTTACCTCTACTAGGGACACACATAAAATAATTTTCAGCTTTTATTAAAAAAGGAAGGTCAGAAACTTATGGGCTCTTGCTCTACTAGAAGACTCTCGACGAATAAAAACTTACTATATTAATAACTAACCTTAGTATTCAAAATGCTCAAATATTCTGTTGATTTGCGAAACCTCTTCAGTACCGTGGATAAGTCTTCACCGTACAATTTAATGGACTCGGAGTGCACGTCATATTTTCTAGCACATTGCATTGGAGCTAAAACTACAAACCACTTATATATAATTTTGTATTTACATAATATCTAAAATAACTTTTTTCATATCGAATTTAACTTCATATAAAAATACAAGTATACAATTACCTAATTATTATATTGCAAAAAAAATAACAACAGCTAGCTACTCATGGACGTCTGACAATAATTAAAGTTAAATAATTGTAAATAAAAGTCAATTATAAAAATAAATAAAAAAAAGAGAAAAAAAGCCACTCACTCATAAAAAAAATTAAGTGTAAATAAATTGATAAAAATAAATAAATCTCGTAAGGGATATTATATATTTGCACGAAAAAAATTGAAATGCAAACAAGAAAGATTTAAACTTATTTTAGTTATGGGCTTGTCGTATATTGACGACCTCGTTGGCGTAAGGGTTACCATGCCGGACTGCCATCCAGAAGGTTCCGGGTTCGATTCCCGCCCCGGCCAACATCTTTGTGCTTAACTAAATTTGTTGGCTGTGGGTCTGGGTGTTAAATATGTATGTATATATGTATATGTAGTATATCAGTTGTGTTAGCAACCATAGCACGAACTAGAAATAGTTCAGTATGGGGTTAACCAGCCGTGTGTGAAATGTGTCCTATATAAAAAAAAAATTTGGATTATCAACTTAAACTAAATGATGTAAGGAGTTTAAACAGTGTTTTTTGTAATTAAAAACATTAATTGTTACAAAGCGAGTGTGGCTTAGTGGGAAAACGACTGCTTTTCAATTTGACGACCCTTGTTCCATCCTAGCCCTTCACTAATGACTTGCTTTGTGTGCCTTACACCAGTAAATAAATAAATATTAGGACACATTTCACACTCGGCTGGTTAGCCCCATACTGAACCATTTCTAGTATGTATTATGGTAACTAACATAACTGATATACTATATATTATACATTCTTCATACTTTATATCGATACATATTTAACAATTACATGTTTTTCAAGTTATGTGCACTCGCTTTACGGTGAAAGAAAACATCGTGAGAACACCGACATGTTTGAGGACCACAGAATCTGAGATCATGCGTCTTCCATAGAAAGAACTGGGTGACGATGTATGATTCAATTGCCCAAGAAATTCATTCCTTCAATTAATAAATACTGCGGGAGTCACGACTCTCAGTAATTAAGAAGTAAGGTATAAATTAGCCTGGGCGGGGAGAGCAGCGGCAATGCGCTGTGCGGTCCTGCATCCCTGCCCCCGTCGTGAGATGGGACACCGTGAGGTTGTAGTCGGTAGTGACGGCCCTCTGGCCCTCGAGCCCGACATACCCCGCCCGCCTCCTCCAGGCTTGTGGCGGGAGATGCGTAAATGCATTTCCTCACGTAAAAAAAAGTTATAAGTTAGCTGTAGGGTGAATCACCGCACGGACGGATGGTTAGAGCAATTTAATTTACTTACCTAGGCTAAATATAAATATTACTTGTATCACGTTAAAACCATTTTCTAACATTCTAGATTTATTATTATTTATTATCAAAGAAGTATTTTATGTGTTGGCTAGTAAAAGAAATCACTTTGTAATAAAAATACATGTATTTCAATAACAATATATATTTCGTTTAAAGCGATGATATGTGCAAAATTTAATCTTCATAAATATTTTTCTTTCCGACAAACGGTATCGATGTTCTGCCGAACGATTTGAAACCGCTACCTTTTTCTCTACTCTCATGATTTCTTGGTTTGGGACGATAGTATTCCGGTACCTTCGCTACATAAGACGGATTCGCTTTAGCTTTGGATGGAGAATTGTGACTTACGACCGCTCTGTCCCATTCATTTGTGGTTTTCTTTTCATTCCTGAAGTCCTTTTGGTTGTTATAGTTGTTTTTATTGTATTTTTCGCCGCTGTCCTGTCTTTTTGTTGTTCTCTTTGGTTTTTCCCAGTCGTTATCTTGTTTTTTGTCTCGGTCTTGAGATTTAGAGGGCTTCCAATTGTCCCAGCTGTTTTCGTCTTTAATAGGCTTGTCCCAGTCGGGTTTATCGTCGCTTTTCGATTTTGACTCCTTTTTGTTCCATCCTTTATTATTGTCGTAATCGTCGTACTTCTTTTTGTCACTATAATTGTCGTTCTTTTTGCTATTTTGGTATTCTTTTTTGTAATAGTTGTCATTGTCGTTTCTGTTGCTTTCTTTTTTATTCTTGTGACGATTCTCGTCGTCGTAACGATCTTCTCTTTCTCGGTCTTTCTTGTTGTTGTTTCTTTCATAGTTATCATTATTCTTATCGTTCCAAAACTTGTCGTTTTTTGTTGTTTTAGTGACAGCTTCCCAACTATCTTTTTTCGGGGAGCCATAGTCTTTATTTCTATTTGGTTTTTTATCATTTTTTCTTGGCTTGTCATCGTAGTTACCTTCATTTAATTCTTTGAATGAAACGATGATCTTTTCTTTGGCATCATTATCATAGGCTCTCGGGGTTTGTTTGTGGCTCTCATCTCGATTGTCGCTGTACCGTAACGCCAATTTAGAACCGTCTCGATGAGACTGGCCTGAAGGTTCTGGAAAAGTAATGAAGAGCATAGTTACTTAGTTTTTTTTATTTCATATTTTAATTTACATATTTTGTTAGTTAAGGCGCTGTTATACAGTTGAAGTTCCAAAAATCCACACGAAGCGTTTCGCTTCCATATTGTGCGGACCATTAAACTGTAAAAATCTATGTTCTTTCTGAATTATAACCTAACTGTCTTCAAAGCGAGAGTAAATCGGTGTCTTTAAGGCAAGCGCGTTCCGTGCTAGATCGCAACATCACTTAACATCAGGTGAGATGAAATAAGGCGAAGCCTATCTATCATCAAAAAATATATAGACAACACACAAACACACTCTCGTCTATACCAATATTATAAAGAGGAAAAGTTTGTTTGTTTGACGCAAATACGCTCCGAAACTACTTGACTGATTTGAAAAAATTTTCACCGTTGGAAAGCTACATTACCCCCGAGTAAGTAAAAGTATATGTAAAAGTCTTTATTAATCTGCATTACTGCAATTATTATTATGATTACTTTATTAACATGTACATTATCTGCCTGGTAGAGATCACCATAGGTGATAAGGCCGCCTTTGTGCTCTATGTGTAAATATTTATTTCCTTAATTTAAGCTGTTTTCTTATGTGGTTGTACAATAAAGTAATATTCTATTCTATTATCTTATTATATTTAATATTTATATTAATGACAAATAATTTGTCATTATAATTATTATGATTAATTAAAGAATAGTAATTATGTCAATTATAATCATGTCCAGTATAATTATAATTATATTAAATATATATATTAATGTCAAATTAGGATTAATGAAAGAATAGTATGTCAATTATAATGATGTCCAAAGTATAATTATAATGTGTGAATTTCAATGCGATTATTAAATTATGACAAATGTTGGAATACTGATGTCGCCTCATTAGCGTAGGCCTCCCCCAGTTTGCACTAAAGTTGTCTATCTCCCCGAAAAATAAAAGCTTTATTTTGTTTCTCTTTACAACTTGGATTTTTTTTAGCCCGTGCGAAGCCGAGAACTGGCTGCTAGTCTTTTATATAATTAGTAAAAAGTAAGATTATAGAGGTCCTTACTTCCCAATCTAAACACTGCATTTCGCCTCTTGAGTCTATCCGTCATGTCATTATCACTCGAGTTATCACTGTCACCGCTGTCACTTGATGTAGATTTTAAATTCCTGTAACAAAAAAAATAACTTTATTTTAATTTGTTTAATTCTTAACGCCTTTAGTACACCTACGCATTCGTACGCATGCGGCTGCGAGTCTTGGCGAAATAATTGCGGTAGCGAAACATCTGCGAAACGATAGTACACTGCAGTTCTATCGCACGGAAATGTCATTGTCATTTCATATTTTCGGCATCCATTTTGCAAAATTCTGTCTTCTCTGACAGAACGCGTGGTGACGCTATGCGATGCGAAACCCCTTTAGCAAAACAGCTGCGCCTGTGTAACGGCCATTTCGCAGTTACTTGCGTAACAATACCGACAAGGACGCAACTATTTCATCTAGCTATATAGTAGAGGAAACATGCAATACGTCGTCGTTTTGCTGCCGCACGCGAATGCGTAGGTGTACGGAAGGCGTAAATAAAGCAAAATCGGTGCGTCTTTCCGGGAGCTAAGATAACATAGACAGACACACCCACACGCAAACACACATACACACACACACACGCACACGCAGACACAGGTGAAGCTCCTTCGATTTTGCTTTTTAGAGCTAAAACGTACTTGGTCAATGAATGAGATTAGTGGCGATTCAGCGGCACACACGACTAAACTAAATTTAAAGAAGCCCCGTCTCTTTTCATCTTAGGTGGCCCGAAAAAGACGGCATGTTCTGAACCACAGACAAAACAACTAAAATCACGTCAAATATGGAATGTGCAGGCAGTTTTAGAGGTGATACAAGTGAGTGCCGTCTCTTTCTGGCCACCTAAGATGAAAAGAGACGGAGCTTCTTTAAATTTAGTTTAGTCGTGTGTGCCGCTGAATCGCCACCATTGAAACATTAACATACCTTTTATTCAAAATGTTCTTCCTATATTGATCTAAAACATCTGGATTTTTAATGAAGTGTAATCTTATTTCCTTTGTTGTGCCTTCTTTTGTCACATCAGATCTTTGATTCAACAATTTGAGAAGTTCATCTTTCTTTATCTTAATGCTGTCTCTTTCTTTTATAGATTCTCTCAATTTCGGGTCAAAATAGCTGAAATCTAAAGCTGAAAAAAAAACATATCTACGAGGGTGAATCAAAAAGTTCTTGGAATCAATATTAAAAAATGCAAAGATTTAAATAATAATATTTTATTTTTCTACATAATCTCCCTGCAATGCAATGCATTTAGAATAACGCGTTTCTAACTTCCTTATTCTTTGTGAAAAAAGATATTTTCTTGACTCTCGAAAAAGTCCTCTACGGCAGCTGTAACCGCGTCATTGTCGTGAAATTTTGTTCCACGAATTTCCTCTTTTAATTTTGGAAATAAGTGAAAATCACTTGGGGCTAAATCCGGAGAATATGGTGGGTGGTCAAGGAGATTGAAGCTAGCACAGCGGATTGCGTTGAGCGCAACTTCCGATCGATGAGCAGGAGCGTTATCTTGAAGGAACAACACGCCCAACGACAGTTTTCCACGACGTTTTTCTTTAATCGTTTCACGCACTTTCGGGATTAAATTTGCATAAAAGGGTCCAGTAATTGTCTGGCCTTTTGGCATGTAATCAATAAAAAGGATTCCTTCACTATCCCAGAACACAGAGGCCATAACTTTGCCAGCGGTAGGAGCAACTCGAAATTTCTTAATGGATGGAGAGGATGGTCGTTTCCAAGACATGCTTTGTCTTTGAGTTTCAGGATTTAAATGGATTGGACCCACGTTTCATCCATGGTGACAAGACGACGGCAAAAATTATCCGAATAACGCTGGAACATTTCGAGATTACGCTTGGAAATTTCCAAATGTCGCTCTTTGTTTTCGTCGGTTAACATTCGTGACACCCATCTTGCAGACACTTTTTTGAACCCCAGTGAATCAATTAAAATGGATTGAACGCTACCAAAAGATATCTTTAGGATCTCAGCTATATGTTTTATAGTCATTCTTCTGTCTTCCAAAACCAGATTCTCAACCTTTTTGACATTTTCTTCTGTAACGGAGGTTGAAGGCCGCCCAGAACGCGGGTCATCTTTACAGCTTGATCTACCTCTTTTAAACTCAGCCACCCAGTACGCAACCGTAGAATAGGATACAGCATCACCCCCTTATGTCAGCTGAATGTCCAAAAAAATTTCCTTCGTAGACATTTTTTTCAAACTGAGATATTTTATCACCGCATGTAACTCACTTTTATCCATAATTTTAACTTTTTAGCAACTCGTTGCACAAAAAAAAATATTACATGCGAACGAACTGACAAAAACAAGTGACAGTCTGCATAAATATAGTGTGATATACACTTTTTAATTTGAATATCGAACTTGATCCAAAAAAGGTTTCATATATATGCACTTCTAAGAACTTTTTGATTCACCCTCGTATTTTAATAAAAAATATAAATCTCGTGTCACAATGTTTGTCATCAATGGACTCCTAAACCACTTAACCGATTATAATAAAATTCGCACACCATGTGCAGTTCGATCCAACTTGAGAGATAGGATAGTTTAAATCTCAAATTATAGTCGCAATTTTAATTTATTTGACAGTCACAATTATCTGTTAACTCCAAATGATTCTAACAGATGTCGATACCTTTCGACTGGGTTGAGTAAGTAATCAATAGATGGCGCTGCTATGGTAAATCTACGAACGTGTCATATAAGCTAGACTATCTATTTTTCATACCCCTAAGTGAGACAAAACAACGTTTGCCGGGTCGGGTTCTAGTACCAATATATAAAGAGGAAAAGTTTGAATTTTCGTTTGTTTGTTTAACACACATAGGCTCTAAAACTACTCGACCGATTTGAAAAATTCTTTCACCGTTGGGAAGCTACATTATCCCTGAGTAACATAGGCTATATTTTGTTTCTCTTTGCACCTTAGATTATTTTATAGCCCGCGTGAAGCCGTGACGATCTGCTAGTTGCAAATAATATAACTGTCACTGCAATGGGAAGGGTGAATTTGAACGTATGTCTAGAGTTAGGGTGTGTGTGCACGTGTTTTGTGCTTGTCGATGGCATTTTGACGACCACGCTAGCGTAATGGTTACCGCATGGTAACCAATGACGGACTGCCAATCAAAAGGTTCCAGGTTCGATTCCCGGCACGACCAACATCTTTTTGTTGATTGCGGGTCTGGGTGTTAAATATGTATCTATATAAAATATGTATGAGAACTTATTACATAGTAATAAGCTAAATTAAATGTAAATCTGCCATAAACGTATGAGCTGGCACTGTCGTAGTACGTAATTTAATTAGGTAAATAGAATACTAGAAGCTAGATGTTATTTATAAGAAGAAATACTTTATAATCTAGAGTACCTAGACGTAAGTTTTTAAAAGGAGCTGTTAGCCTAATAAAAACCTAGTATAGTAAGTTAATGTTGTGTAGAATAAGAACGCTGTACATACATGTTATAAAAATCATGTCAATATAGTACTTACAGAATCAAAATCAAATTATGTATGTAGTAAGTATATCAGCTGTGTTAGCAAACTAGAATATGATAATAATAGAACATAATACAAACTAGAAATGGTTCAGTATGGGGTTAACTAATCGTGTGTGAAATATGTCCTGATATTTATAAAAAGAAGATATTTAAAAAAGAAATATTTATAAAAATTTAGTTACTCGATAAAAATTCTAAAAGTGTAAAGGGTTTTTGAGGTTTCGTTTGTGTGTTTGTGTTTAGATAAATTATTTTTTATTCTACTAATATAATAAATACAAAAGTTTGTGTGTGTGTGTGTTTAGTGTTACATTATAATAAATAAAACAAAACATATCGTCAACAAATTAAAAAAATATGAAGGGTGAACAAACCATATCACTTAGGGGCATTAGGGGTATCTATGAAAAATAGATAGTAGCCGATTCTCAGACCTACTGAATACCTAATAAAATGTGGTAAAAATCGGTCAAACCGTTTCGGAGAGGTACGGTAACTAACATTGAGACATGGAAATTTTATACATTAAAAATTTGTCTAGCTTGTAATATTAAATCCAAAACTTACGATTGGCAACCCCGTACGTATCCATTATCTTCTTTTCAGAAGTCAATTTACTCAACAAATCTATATTAGTCCCATCAGTTCTCAAAGAATTATCAACATTGTCATATTTCGCGTCACCTTTATTGTCATTGTCAGAGTCTCTGTCAATGTCTCTTTTCGTAAATTTATTGAAAACAATGTCTTTCTTGTTTTGTTTTTCATCGTTATTAAAGTGTATGTTAAAGTTGCCGTGATTGTCAGATTTGTCGTAAGATTCGTTACTCCTGTCATTATAATGTTTGTTTTCCGTCCTACTTTGTCTGACAATGTTTATCAAATGAGCCATTTCGGATTTCCTGAGAGCATGGTCAGGATTAAAAGGCGTGGTCCAAGCTTCAACTGCATTTCCTTTGAAGGTTAATACTGAAAATATTGTCAAAATAAACATGTTACCAGCGAACTAGAATAAACGGAAGAGTAAACCATACAATTGGCGCTTCGAATTTGTATCCATGTTTGTTGTATGGGAGCCTTAAGTATCTATTTTGACCTACTACCATGCCGGACTGCCCATCAGAAGGTTCCGGGTTCGATTTCCAGCACGGCCAACATCTTTCTGCAGAACTAAATTTGTTGGCAGTGGGTCTGGGTGTTAAATATGTACTCGTATCTATATAAAATATGTATGTATGTACATATATATAGTAGCGGCACGGGATATACATATCATGAAAAAGTTTCAGCTTTCTAGATATCACGGTTTCTGAGATACAGCCTGGAGACAGACAGACAACGGAGGCTTAGTATTAGGGTCCCGTTCTTACCTTTAAGGTACAGAACCTTAAAAAGATGAAAGTATTAAAGGGGGTTCCTATTCGATAATTGTAATTTTTAGCCAATTATTTTTATTTGTAGACCCCTTAAAAAACACAAAATATTTTGTTATACTTCAAAAATAAATTATAAAATTAATATTTAAGAGGGCTTCTTATACAACAACCGTGTTCTTAAGCAATAAATGCTGCGAGCCTGACTCGCAGTTGGCCAATCATTTATATTTCAATGAACTTACCTATAAGGGCGGTCCAGTAAAAATACATTATGTATTCAAGTGGTCACATGTTTTACAATACATGCAATATGAATCTGTTATCGGTAACCTAATTGAATTTGGAGCCATGACTAAACAAAACACAACGTTCGAAGCGAATTTATTCTTTATTTTCAGTTATTTCTAGTTGCTCCACATTTAACTTCATCATCAGCCCGTCTGCGTCCACTGCTGGACATAGGCCTAGACATAGGCGTGTCGCGCTTCACCTCCGTCAAGCCATTTTTCAAAGAATCGAGAATACTAACATTGCCTGCTATCCTAATTCATCAAGTCGCAATGTATGTAAAAAGTAATTTAGAGCTGTACTCCACGCGCGGAAACTCGGCAGCTTTTAATTTTCGTCATGGAAGTAGGCTACGACGACAACCCCACAGGTTGGCTAAATCGAGCAAATTTGCTCATAACTTAGGACCTGATGTATTGACGCCTCAGATAACAACCAATGTAAGACTCACGTTACTGAAATGGATGTATTTAGTAACAGTCTCAGTCAATTTAGAAATAATATAAGTTATAGGTTAAATTGTTAAATTGTTTATGTATATATATTTATTTTTATGTATATCTGAACCTTCCTTACCATTAAGTTTACACTAGCATGCTGTGTACTCTTTTTTTGGATTGCAGACTTGTTTTTGTTCCTTTTAGTTTAGTTATGTTAAAATGAATGTTTGTAATCTGTCTGAGTGCCTAATAAATAAATAAATAAATAAATTTAATCGGTTGCCAAACACTATTAAAACTGCCCCTAGCATGGGCAGTTTTAAAAACAGGCTAAAGAACTAGCTTATCGAACAAACGTTCTACAGTTTCGAGGATTTAAAAAAAATCTAAATTGACGGTTGTACAGACCGTATATAATATACCTAAGGCTTATTAACTATTGTTAATAATAAAATTTAGTATTATATTATTTTATATTAATTTTTAAAATATTTAATATGTGTTATGACGTGTAAATTTAAAATTTACCAATAAAGAACTTTGACTTTGACTTTGACTAGGCCTCTCCCAAGGCACGCTACGCGACCCTATCCTGAGCATATCGTCTCCATCCACTGCCCGCTTTTTTGCGTACATCATCGCTCCACCTCGTTGCAGGACGTCCTACACTACGTGTGCCGGTACGCGGTCTCCATTCCAGAACTCGTCTACCCCAGCGGTTATCGGTTCTGCGGCAGATGTCAACCTCATTGGCGCAATGGTTACCATGCTGGACTGCCAATCAGAAGGTTCCGGGTTCGATTCCCGGCACGGCCAACACCTTTGTGCTTAACTAAATTTGTTGGCTGTGGTCTGGGTGCTTAATATGTATCTATATAAAATACTAGCTGTCACTTAGGGGTATGAAAAATAGATAGTGTAGCTTATATGTCGTAGATTTACCATAGCAGCGCCATCTATTGATTATTCACTCAACCCAGTCGAAAGGTATCGATATCTGTTAGAACCATTTGGAGTTAACAGATAATTGTGACTGTCAAATAATAACAGACAATAACAGACTATAATTTGAGATTTAAACTATCCTATCTCTCAAGTTGGATCTAACTGCACATGGTGTGCGAATTTTATTATAATCGGTTTAGTGGTTTAGGAGTCCATTGAGGACAAACATTGTGACACGAGATATGTATGAGTATGTAGTATATCAGTTGTGTTAGCTACCAAAACACGAACTAAAAATGGTTCAGTATGGAGTTAACCAGCCGTGTGTGAAATGTGTCCTAATATTTAATTATTTATTTAGATGTGACCAGCCCATTGCCACTTCAACTTACTCGGTTACTTTCGTTCTCTGGAGAATAACTTCGTTGCGGATACGATCCCTCAGAGAAATACCGAGCATAGCTCGTTCCATAGCTTGTTGATTTTGAACTTTCGGATCAACCCTGCCGTGAGTGTCCACGTTTTACTTACTCAGTTCAAAATTGAAGCGCCTGTAGGTCGGCTAACTAAGGTGATCTGACGCGATCATCAAAGCTAAACAACGGTCGACGCGGACGATGTTTGGATGAGTCACCATGCACAAGACTGTCGTTTTTCAAATGGCATTTTCATCTGGGTGCTACCGTGGTTCCGATTACACGTTATTGTAGGTCCCGGCTTTTAGTCTCAGTACAAGCTGTCGTTAAGCCAAATCAGAGGCCTTTGAGCGGATTGAAAACTCTCGACAACAGAGCTTGGTACCTTAGTTCATACGAAGAATGTCATATTTTTGAGGCACTGCTAGTGCCCTTTTTTAGTCGTTTATTAACTCCTTTCCATCCAGAGGTTGCCTGGAAGAGATCGCTTTAAGCGATAAGGCCGCCAATTGTGGCACACTAAATTTTTGTTCTTAGTTATTATTTTATCTTTAGTTTTAGTTTTAAGTTTGTGTCCAATAAAGTATTATCTATCTATCTAGTGGCCACCGGCTTAGTTTTAAAACATTATTTGTAAGTAAAGTTTTAATGTAGGCCTTAATTTGTCTAAGATTAGTAAATTTAATACTAAATTATTTACCTATTATAATGATATTTATTTTTGTACACATTTCACACACGGCTGGTTAGCTACATACTAAACCATTTCTAATTTATATTATGGTTGCTAACACAACTAATGTACTCGTGCTACGTATAAATACATAAATACCTTATATCGATACATATTTAATACCCAGACTGGCAGCCAACAAAATTAGTTCAGCACAAAGATGTTAGCCGTGCCCTCTGGTACCTTCGATCAAATATATACATTTTTGTACATTTTTGATCGAAGATAACACGCATTAAGATTATGTATTTTTAAAGGTTTACACTTCAATAAAAAAAAATACTAGATTTAAGATGGTGTCTCTAAATATGGCAAGGAAAATAAGACCACAAGTAAGAATGTGGTCTTATTTAAGTTTGAGGAATTTAAGCGTTATTAGTATTATATAAGACAGTTGAATTTTCTAACGCTCACTGCGTACGGTCATACAATTTTATACCTGTTATCGCGGAGCAAGATAGCTTATGTTAATTACGGCACTAGTCGAAACTCAACCTAAAGATACAGTGGTAAGGTTGACTCCAATTGAAATATTTTTTGTGACGTAGTATATGTAATAGATACAATAGTATAGTAAACTCATGCATAATGCCAATAAATGTAAGCCAATGGCCAAAATTCTCTATGCTAAGCAACCGGATTATAGCTTGCTCAATCACGAAATAAAACACACGTATTTCAAAAATCTTATTTTATTATTTGTAAAAAGCATCATCAAGATGTCAAAATCAGTTAAGTATTATATGTTATTCGCAAGTTCTCCTTTATTTAATATCTCCAAGAATAATCAACCCTGGGAGAATGGCGGTGCTGCATTAGTCTCCAGATAGTAAATTCCAGAAGATCTGAAAAAAACAAACCATGGAATTAATTAAACGACTGCCCAAATAAACTAAAAAACAATGAAATAAATTAACAAGTTTCGAAACAATAAGAGAGCATCAAAACAAACAAATGGGTGTCGAATAAACTAAAGAGAATTGTATTGAATGCAAAATAAACCCATGATTCAATTGAAATTAGAAATACCTACGTATATTAAAAAAAAAACACAATCAACAAAAAAAGAAGAAAGAAAATAAGAAAGAAACATTAATTATTCTGTGACTCGAAAATGGGGCCGAGATAAATAAAAGAACATCCCAATCAGCAATTGAAGGGGCGAGATAAACAAAATAACATCCCAATCAATAATTAAGGGGGCGAGATAAACAAAAGAACATCCCAATCAACAATTTAGGGGGCGAGATAAACAAAAGAGCATCGTAATGAACAAAAGAGAATCTGTATTAAAACTTTCGTAAGGCATATTTGAATAATGTTTGTATAACCGGCTATCACCTACGATTATTTTGTCGGTATTAGCGGGACATGTTTCAGCACAATCAGTGTGCCATTCTCAAGGGCAGGAACAAAGCCAACGTACGTCCGCAGTGACGGTTGGGCCTGAACTGCTTACTCCAACGACTAATTACCAGAGATTAGATTACTAATTAAAAGAGCATCTCTTACCCAGTCTTGGGCACGAGTCCGCCCATCCTCAGAGTGCCCCAGAGGTAGCAGTTGGCAGTCATAGCGGTCACGTAGGACGCGCAGCGCCGCCCCGTAAACCCTCCTGATGTAAGAGACTCCGCCAGGTAATAGTAACTTCTGCAAAGCAATAAAAGTAAAACATAACACTGGTCTACAGTGGTTTTGTTGCCTTTGATATGATGATGATTTTGGGTCTATTTATACACGCAATTCGTGAAAATATCAATGATTTTGTAAGATCTGCTCGTGTTTTATTCAACAAATGACTGAAAATTAAAATTTTGACAATAAATAGTTCAAAATTCAATATGTGAAAACGAGCAAATTTAGTACTTTTATGAATATATTCGTAATCTGGGCACTTAAAAACATAACAATATGCGATGATATTCTGGGCAACAAAAAAATAAGTTTTTTTGTAGAGCTGTGTAATCTGTGAAAATTACAGCTTTCTAGCTATCACTGTTTGTGAAATACAGCAGACAGACAAACAGACAGCAGAGGCTTGGTTTTTTTTTATGAAGGATAGGCAAGCGCTTGATCGAAACTCACCTGATGTTAAGTGATGTTGCGATCTAGGGTGAAGCGCGCTTGCCTAGAAGAAACCAATTCACTCTCGCCTTGAAGACAGTAAGATTATAGTTCAGAGGGAATAGGGATTCCGGCAATAAGTTCCACAGTTGGTCCCGTTTTTATATATTAGGTACGAGACCCTAAAAAACATTTTAATAGAAATAGGATTAAAAGGAAAGCAATAGTATTTTTCTTCTTTATAACAGTTAGTAAGCATAAGCATAAGCAGCCCACACGTTCCCATTGCTGAGACTCGGGGCCTTCCCTCACGAGGAGAGAGATATAGGCCATAATCCACCACGCTGACCAAGTGCGGGTAGGAGGATGACACACGACTTCGGATATTGCGGTCCTCAAACATGCCGGTTTCCTCACGATGTTTTCCTTCACCGTAAAGCGAGGGTAAATCCACACATAACTTGAAAAACAAGTCATTGGTGTAGATCGCGGGCCCCAACACGTATATGGACCTCTCCAATTTCACAAGTCTACGGCGTTTTCAGTTGCATCTTTTTCACGTTGCTACGTAAATCTCACGTTTTATTAGCACCCCTGCGTTGAAATAATTCAAGGTAAATAGATGACAAAATTAAATATTTAGTGTACTTCCGAGAATACAAGTCGAGAGTGAGTTCACTCTCGACTTGTCAGTTCACTCTCGACTTGTCGTTCGAAGAGTCAGCATCTCCTGATGATGCCTTGTGGTTAGGCGAAACACGTGTAGAGTTAAGAATTTCCGAATTGTGATAGGTAACGTTAATCTTAATTAATCTTAGTTAATTTTTCCTTTACTTGTCTTAGTTTGTATTTTGGATCACAGCGGAAGTAGGTACACTAAATATTTAATTTTGTCATCTATTTACAATGGATTTCCGCAAAGTAACGCCTGAGTCAATAAATTATTTATAATTCAAGGTGCGTGTGTGTGAAAAGTGTAACTTGATATATAAATTCAGCAATTATTTTCTCACCTAGCGTGGTCACACTCCTGACTGTTACAGCCAGGCATGTTGATCCCACCGTTGGGATAGAAGTCTGCGTCTGCCACGTCGGACAGGTAACCCAGGAGACCAGCGTTGGTGTGAATAGCCTCGGTGTAGACTCCGTCGTCAGCGCGGAACTTCTCGTCGTTTGTGATCCAGCCGGGGAAAGCGGCTTCCAGTGCTGAAAATTAAAAAAAATGGTTGCCTGTAAAGTCGGTTTTACGGGCAAAGATTTTACGTGACAACGTCTGCCGCGTGCAGCGCGCGCGGCAGACCGATCATAGTTGAGTGGGAGAGAGACGCAAGGCATTCGGCGGGCCTCTCTCTCGTTCGGTGACTCATCGTAACGTTACCGGGCGTTACACTTTTTCATAAGTGACTCCCAGCCGCAACCTAATTTAAGACGTTGTCACGTCAAAAACAAATCTTTCATTACTCACATCCTCTGAAAGCAGGTCTGAAGTTGCCTGAGGAGCGGGATGAAAGTAACACATTGCATCCCTAGGGAGAATCGCTTTGCAACTGACAGCTGTCAAATTATTTAAAAAATAGTACAGTAAAAAAAATGGATTTACTTTCTATACATATTTGTAAAATTGGAATTACTTATAAATATTGAATAAAGATTATATATTTCTTAAATTACTTCATTATAATTTAGTTCAATCAATTCGATCTTCATTAAATTTTTTTATTTTAAGAATATTTTTTATACATATATAGCAGAGATTTGAACCTATAAAATGAGTTCATCTGATTCTGATATGAATTTAACACCTTATTTTATAAGAGAAGATGTTAAGGCGGTAGTGGAAAACCTTTTACCAACCAAATCAAAACAATGATACCTAAAATCATATGACGTAGAATTTAGTAAGAAAATAATTTTCTTTACTATTTTTTTTTACTTTCCTTGTATTTGTAATGAAAAACGCAGTATTTACCTCGGGTTAAAGACTTATTTAGTCCCTCAAACTATTGGCGCCCTTACTTTGTTCGGGGCGCCAAACCCATTCTCGGGACTAAATCAGTTACTTTCATCCCTAGGGTAAAAATGTACTATTATGTAACTCGCCCGAAAGAATCCAGACCTTTGCGGTTCGCACAATGAAGGTGGAGGCAAACCACTTAGTACGCGCCTTTGGAACCTACACGGTATAACGATGCCGCCTTGGTTTCCCTGTTCGTCCGATGGTGGAATGGGGCGGGAGCAATTCAATCAAGCAAATCAATCTTTGCACAGCGGATTAGCGTTGCTATACAAAGAGGCAACTCGGCTGGCATTTTAGGTACTCTTCCCACTGACACTGGTCTTTTAGTTTATTAGATACCTATACTTTTAGTTTTGTAAGTGGTTTAGTTTTTAACTTTATAATTTATTGAATCATCATCGAGTGTAAGTGAGCTTTTGAAATTGTTTGTATTATACATTTGTCTTTTTAACTATATAATTTAAATTACATATAAAAATAATTTCCATCAAGCAAATCTGTATTTGAATTTACATTAGTAGCAAAATGTCGAAAGTTTTCAAGCCGTCCGATGGCCTTTGACTTGGCTTACCAGTAATATAAGCAATGTTGCCCCCAACATGTCTGCCGATGATTCCTGCCATGTGAGCCCCCAGGCTATGCCCCACGATATGGTACATAGAGGGCACTGCCCCCGTAGCAGAGTTCAGCCACGTCACGAAACGGGCAACACTCTGTCCTGTAAAAGTAAAAAAATATATATTTTAGTTCAAATGTATGGGGCATGACCCGTCGACCCACCAATCCACCCACCAGTGGGTGAACGGGGAATTTTCATTTCCCCGTGCACCCACTAGAGTCGTAGTGGGGATAATCACTTGACTGACCGCGCTAGCAGACTATAAGGTGCGTTAACTTTCCGGCGCTATCGCTCGATAGGTGTACAAAAAAAAACGCGTGACCTGTCCCGGTAAAAACGTTTGTTGAAAGAAGAGAATAGTAGTGATTACGAAAAAAAGAAACTGCTTGATAGGTATTAAAATAAGGCATAAATAAAGTTGAAAATATATACTTCGAACTTACAATTTCATATTAAAAAATAATGACGACAACAAAACCAGCCATGTTTACTCACGAACAGTAGTTGACTATATTATTTGTTAAGATTATGATCATATATTATTTTGCCGTGAAGAAAGGTCTGGATATGGAGATTTTACAGAAAAAAATTATGGTATGTAAAAAAAAAATATTGTCTATGGTTGTGACAAATCAGCACAACTAAAATACAGCAACCATAATGCTGTGACACGCTAATTTTGACTTTTATAATCTCAGAATAAAATCTGTCAAAGTGCATGTCTTCTAAAACGACATCTAGTTTTGAACATTAGAACTAACTCGTTTAGTGAATGAATGTTATGCAAATTTTAATTTTCATCATCAGCCTGTCTGCAGCCACTGCGGCTGGAAGAAGTTCACCTTACCGCATGTAACAGTGTTAGCCACAGCCGCTGCATAGTTTATGGTACCGGCGCCGGCGCTCCAATCCAGTACGATCACGTTGACATCCTCAGCCGACAGGAATGCTGAGAGAGAGATAGACCACAATAGTTAGGTCCAGCACACAGTAGTTAGGGTTCAAGGAATGCTGAGGATAGACCACAATAGTTAGGTCCAGCACACAGTAGTTAGGGTTCAAAGAATGCTGAGGATAGACCACAATAGTTAGGTTCAGCACACAGTAATTAGGGTTTAACAAATGCTGAGGATAGATCACAATAGTTAGGTTCAGCACACAGTAGTTAGAGTTTAACGAATGCTGAGGATAGACCACAATAGTTAGGTCCAGCACACAGTAGTTAGGGTTCAAGGAATGCTGAGGATAGACCAAAATAGTTAGGTCCAGCACACAGTAGTTAGGATTCAAAGAATGCTGAGGATAGACCACAATAGTTAGGTTCAGCACACAGTAGTAAGGGTTCAAGGAATGCTGAGGATAGACCACAATAGTTAGGTCCAGCACACAGTAGTTAGGGTTCGAGGAATGCTGAGGATAGACCACAATAGTTAGGTCCAGCCAGTCCAGTTAGGTTAAATTCGAACCGGGAATCGAACCCGAAACCTTCTGATTAGCAGTCCGGCATGGTAACCTTTACGCTAACGAGGTCGTTGTAGGATTGTGAACCAACCTGGCACAAGCGCGGTATTGAGGTCAGAAGACACGTCAACCATCCAGCCGTGGATGAGGATGACTGTGCGCCGGAGTGGGTTGTAGTTGGTCAGACCGAGTAGACCGTCTACTCCCATCAACATAGGCTGACTAACTTGAGGGTTTTGTCTGAAAGAAAAAATGTTTTCATCATTCATTTTGAAGCGATTGCAGTTGCATGAGTGTAGGTTTGATAATAAAATTAAACAAAAGTTAAATAATTAGCCAAGTGCGAGACAGGCTCACGAATAAAGGGTTTCGTATCATTTATTTGTTTATTGTATGGCGACCCCCTTTAAAATTTTCATTTATTATGATTAGTATTTGTAGCTGGACCAGCTCGGAGAATACTCGTACATGAGTTGTGAAAGTTTTCAACTTTCTAGCTATCACGGTTTCTGAGATACAGCCTGGAGGCAGACAGACAGCGGAGGCTTAGTAATAGGGTCCCGTTTTTACTTTTTTGGCACGGAACCCTGCTGTAATTACTAAGTATCTTTCAGCAAAACCTGATAAACACATAAAGTCCTTTCTTAAGCATGAAGATACATAGCTCAGGTATCTTTTGAACCTGGACTGTCTTAGTGCCTAAATCAGCTACCAGGCTATTAAGACACCTGTATCTCTCGGTAAGATCTCCAGCCCAGGGTTCTTAGTTACCTGGTGAAGAGATAGTACACGTCATTTTTAATTATAATCTTAAGAAACTGGTATATTAAAAGCCCTCACTTCATTATTAATACACTTAGCATAGGGTCTTTTGACCTGGTCTTCCTATTTGACTGGAACATTGCCAGAAATTCAAGACCCCTGCTTCTCTGTATAAGACCTGCATCCTAGGGTTCTTAGTTACCTGGTGAAGAGATAGTACACGTCCTATTTAATTATAACCATCAAAAACTGGTATATAAAAAGCCCTCACTTCATCATTAATACACTTAGCATGAGGTTTTTGGACCTGGTCTTCCTTTTTTACTAGAACATTGCCAGAATTTCAAGACCCTTGCCTCTTTCTATAAGAGCTGCATCCTAGGGTTCTTAGTTACCTGGTGAAGATATAGTACATGTCCTTTTTCATTATAATCTTCAGAAACTGGTATATTAAAAGCCCTCACTTGATTATTAATACACTTAGCATAGGGTCTTTTGACCTGGTCTTCCTTTTTTACTGGAACATTGACAGAATTTCAAGACCCCTGCCGCTCTCTATAGGACCTGCATCCTAGGGTTCTTAGTTACCTGGTGAAGAGATAGTACACGTTCTATTAATTATAATCTTCAGAAACTGCTATATTAAAAGCCCTCACTTCATTATTAATACACTAAGCGAGAGGTCTTTTGACCTGGTCTTCCTTTTTTACTGGAACATTGCCAGAATGTCAAGACCCCTGCCGCTCTCGGTAAGACCTCCAGCCCGGGGTTCTTAGTTACCTGGTGAAGAGGTGGTACACGTTCTGGCGGTCGGGGTCGAAGCGCGCGGCCTCCCGCAGGTGGTCGGCGGAGGCCCACAGGTCCACCAGGTGCGCGGCGCCGGCTCCATCGCGCACGTACTGGTACCGCTGCTCCTCCAGCTTCCTCAGCACCGGGGATGGAGCTGGCACTCCTGGAGACAACATCATCATCATAATCATCCACAGCACTTCTTATTTTACTGCTCGGTTATTACTCATGAGAATCACATGGGATAGATATAATTATGATATATTAGATACTAGCTGACCCGACAAACGTTGTTTTGCCTCACTTAGAGGTATGAAAAATAGATAGTGTAGCATAGATGACACGTTCGTAGATTTACCATAGCAGCGCCATCTATTGTTTACTTACTCAACCCAGTCGAAAGGTATCGACATCTGTTAGAATCATTTGGCGTTAACAGATAATTGTGACTGTCAAATAATAACAGACAATAATTAGCAATAAATTAAAATTGCGACTATAATTTGAGATTTAAACTATCCTATCTCTCAAGTTGGATCGAACTGCACATGGTGTGCGAATTTTATTATAATCGGTTAAGTGGTTTAGGAGTACATTAAGGACAAACATTGTGACACGAGATTTATACATATATATTAAGATAGATAATATGTAATGTTTGTATAACCGGCTACGTTTATTTTGTCGAATCAGTTCAGTTTCAAAAATTCTTTATTTATAACTTATACATATTTGGAGGAACAATGTTAGTGTACTTATATCTAACCTAATATAATTACATCATAATTGTTGAGATTATGTTTCGCAAGCTCGTTTGCTCATTTGAAAGTTATTACATTCATGTTTAGTACCTAATTCTCAAACAATAAGTTTGTTTTTAATTTACATTATTTGAATTATAGTTTATGTACGCTTTAGTGATAGCTAATACATTATTTTGTCGAATAATATAATTTTTTTTTTTCAATTTCAAAGAGTCTTTATTTTTGCATAAATCTTAAGATATGTACAATGCCAGTGTTTAGTTCCTAGCTATACAGTAATATTGATATTTGAACTGTTTAAAAAGCATAAATAACCTAATATAAACTTATTGCATAAATATATATATACATTTTTTTTAATAAGAAATATTACATTATTTTATTTTCAGAAACTACATGTAATTAAAATTATATAAGCTTTAGGAGAAGAGCATTACATTTTTAAAAAACAATTTAACAAAATAAGAAATGCCTAAGAAATGGCGGTAGATAAAAATAGGTAATGTACATTAGTGTTAGATCCCACATAAATTTGCACACCCTAATGGGTATAGTATAGAGTACTTTAAATTTTAATACTTATGTAACACTTTTCGACCTATACTTTGCAAATAAAAACATTTGATTTGATTTGTAAAATTATTATTGAGCAAGAGTTTATCAGGTCACAAAGTCAAAGTCCATTTATTGCAATATTATGTCACTTTACAGTTACATAATTACCCATAAGGCATTGCAATTATTTACTGGAGATGAGCAACCCTGTTCAATTCATTAGATTTTTTAAGTGTTTCGTCAGTTAAAAAGTCTTCTATTTTATTATAACTTTTTGTTATGAGTAAGTTTTTTAAGTTTGTTAGGAAAGTTTTAATATTATTGATACGCTTTAGGTCGTCTGGTAATTTGTTAAATATTTTAATAGCCATAGAATGTGGGCCCGAGCTCTGCATTTGTAATCTACACCTTGGTACTTGGTCACTGTGAATCTGTGTGTCACGTGACGCCACGAGTCAAGTAACATAACATTTGAAACGCATTGTACTTACTAAGCACTATTAGTCTAGTCAACAAGTGCCCTTTTGGTCAATTTTTCACCTTAGTAAATTGTTAATTACAAAATGAAAATTTACAATTTTTTAATTTTTCCAACGGGAATCTATTCTAAGACCTTTGAAAAATAGCTCCACGAAAGAAAAAAATCCTAGATTAATAGTTTAACAATTATCGCACTTGCAATGTCAAGGTTCGTGCTACAAAAAATTGTTAATTAATTAATGGATAACTTATTGAAAAATCGCGTTTTCAAATCAAACATTTTTTGACCACGGATTATTGTTTATTGATCTGTCTTGTAGGCACCTGAATTTTTTTAAATTTTAATTTCATATTTTATAAGTTTAAATAATATTTATTCATGCAAGGTCCGAAGGAGGCGTGGCTTGCGCAAGCCGGAATACCCGTTTTCGGGCGTATTTTCAACCCTCTGGGAAAATTATAAGTAATAGTTCTACAATTCCGGGAGTCAGAAGTTTTTTAGGAAATTTTCTTTTCTTTTTGAAACTTTTTTCAAATTTGAAAAATCTTTATTAGTTTATGAGATATTTGCAAAAAACTAAACCCTCCTTTGGTTTTTTATTTAATTGTTAATAACTTTTGTAATTGTTATTGGCGGAACTTCATTGTTTTTCGAAAACTATCTAAATGCCATTCCGAATCGAATGACACCTCAACCACAATTTTCGGAGACTGCTGAAAAAAGTTGACCAAAAAAGCACTTGTTGACTAGACTATATAAGAATAAGACGTACCCCAAGCAACAGCGAGGATTAAAGCCAACACCGCTACACACCTGGCCATGGTTACTGATGTAATATGCCACCTGCAATCTTATATCAGGATTATTTATTAATTAGTGATCGAGCGAGTGACGCGAGCGAAGCGCGTCTACATCAGCGTAAGCATAAGCATAAGCAACCCAATGGTGGCGATTCAGCGGCACACACGACTATACTAAATTTAAAGAAGCCCCGTCTCTTTTCGTCTTAGGTGGCCAGAAAGAGACGGCACGTTCTGAACCACAGACAAAACAACTAAAATCATGTCAAATATGGAATGTGCAGGCAGTTTTAGAGGAGATACAAGTGAGTGCAAACTAAAGTCGCCTATATTTTCTACATTTGACGTGATTTTATTTGTTTTGACTATGGTGCAGAACGTGCCGTCTCTTTCTGGCCACCTAAGATGAAAAGAGACGGGGTCTTTAAATTTAGTTTAGTCGTGTGTGCCGCTGAATCGTCACCACTATACATTCCCACAGCTGGGAATGAGGGCTTTCTCTCATGAAGAGAGAGATATAGGCCCAATTCCCAGGCCAAGTACGGGTTGGCGGATGACATACGTCTTCAAATATTGTGGTCCTCAAACATGTTGGTTTCCTCACGATATTTTCTTTCGCCGTAAAGCGAGTGCAAATCCACACATAACTTGAAAAAGAAGTAAAGTTGAACCAAGAGCCGTGTGATTGAAAAGCAGACAAAATCTAAGATCTATTCAGAGGTTACCTGGCAGAACTGACCTAAGGTAATAAGGCCGTCTAATATACTATCTCTGTTTCTTTTCTTTTCTTGTAATATTGTTGTATTGTTGGTACGAAATATTGTTATTTCAATATTAATAACATAGAAATATATTAAGAAAACTAATTTTATAAATAATACAAAACACACACACACACACACACACACACACACACAAAAATCTCACAAATAGTAAATTAAATCTAAGTCAGTGTCCGTGGGTAAGGTGCCTAAAATGCTGGCGGCATTACCTCGCTGGATCGCCAAGCTTATACGTTGGCCGAGGTAAGCGCCAGCTCTTAAGTCATTAAATAATTATCATTAAGAGAAAAAGTTTGATTTTTTGTTTGTTTGTTTGACGCGTATAGGTTTCGAAACTACCGAACCAATTTGAAAAATTCTTTCACCGTTGAGTAGCTACATTATCCCCGAGTAATATAGGCTATATTTTGTTTCCAAAAACATATCAGAAATCCTTATTAAAATGTGTAACAAAATCTCTTGTATAACTCGTGCGAAGCCGGGGTAGTTTGCTAGTTGTATAGAAAGATTTGACGACCTCGTTGGCATAAAGGTTACCATGCCGGTCTGCTAATCAGAAGGTTCCGGGTTCGATTCCCGGCCCGGTCAACATCTTTGTGCTTAACTAAATTTGTTGGCTGTGGGTCTGGGTGTTAAATATGTATTTATATATAATATGTATGTATATGTAGTATATCAGTTGTGTTAGCAACCATAATACGAGCTAGAAATGGTTCAGTATGGGGCTAACCAGCCGTGTGTGAAAGTGTCCTAATATTAAAAAAAAAGAGACAAACAATAGAACAAAAAGCGTTTGCGAAGTCTACTGTTTACGTTTATTAATTAAATAATCTGATTAAAGTTTGTATTTATCTGATCGCGCCTAATCGGTAAAGTTTTCCGATTAGGTTCCTTCCAGTTAAGGTGCCTCGAAATGATATTGACGTAACCTTAGATACCAATTAGATCACTACATAGTATAAAACAAAGTCGCTTTCTCTGTCCCTATGTCCCTTTAAATAAATCTTAAATCTTTAAACCTACGCAACGGATTTTGATGCGGTTTTTAAATTAGAGTGTTTCAAGAGGAAGAGATATGTATAATAACATCCATTAAATAGTAGAGAAGTACTGTCATTTCTGAGGTTTCTAATGTGACTGTAAATTATATTACTGCATAATTAAATGTATACTTTTAAGCTTAAGATTAATAAATCTTTATTATTATTATTATTATTAATTACATTTCATCAAAATCGGCCAAGGCGTTTAAGCGTGAAGGAGTCAATTATATTTTAAAGTTATTTGCATATCCCACGGGAACCAGTTATGTTTTCAATCGATGAATTGCAATCGCCATCGCCATAGCCCTGCCCCTCTCCTTCTCTCTGCATCGCAATCGCAAACACAGTCGCTATTACAAACGCAATCGTAATCGAAATCACAATTTCAATCGCTATCGTCGTCGCTAATAAAGATGTAACAAACGGACAAACTTTCTCTTCTATAATATTAGTAGGATACTCTCAAATAATAATTAATTAATATTAATTCGGATAATTAATTTTATCTCATCAATGTTATCACATTATTACTTTTATCGCAAAAACATATGCTATGTTTGATAAAGAAACGCATAATTATTTATCTTATCGAAAAAGAATACGGAACTATTTGTTTTTTTTTTACTGTGACAAAAAAACTTTTTAAACTTACAGAGTTATTTGGTAACTAAGCTTTAGTACTCGGTCCGAGTGTTTAAGAATGGGTAGTTAGTTACACCAATCTATTTTACCCCTCCTCCCTAACGTCCCTTTCGGGATACCCTTACCCCTTACCCTTACCCATATACCCTTTTTAGGGTTCCGTACCTAAAAGGCAAAAGCGATGATTGTATACAAGATACAAATACAAAATACAAATCATTTATTGATAACACCAAAATTACAAGTCAATCAATACAAAAGTATATGATATGTATCCATGTCAATTTTCAATTATATTCTAGCACTATAATATCATTACAATAGTATATGATATTAATCATAATGTCAATTTTCACTACTAATTCTAGTATCTAATATAATATCAATACAAAAGTATATGATATGAATCAAATGTCAATTTTCAAATTTAGATAATCAATTATATAGTACTAAGTTTTATCTAATAGCCAAACGCTGAGTGTAGTGTTAAAGCTGGCGGTGGAAGGTTTTTTTTTTTTTTACTCATAATGGGCTTGCGCTTGATCGCAGTTCACCTGATGGTAAGCGAAATTGCGATCTAAGGTGGAGCACGCTTGCCCAGAAGAAACCGGTTCACTCTTGCCTTGAAAACTGCTAGATTATAGTTATCAGGGAACAGGGAATTTGGCAAAGAATTCCACACTTTGGCAGTACGCACAATGAAGGTGCATCCCGGACAGTCGCAGGTACGCGGTTGTCCCCAAACATGTCAGTTTCCTCACGATGTTTTCCTTCAGCATAAACTACGTGTTCTAGCGACTCTGGACTCTGGACTCGGGTGGAGCATACCTAGCGTAGATTAACTGGCTCTCAAGAGAAAAAAAAAGTCATTTTTGTAGGGCTAGAATCGAACCAAGGGCCATCATATTGACATTTCATACATACATATCATTTTTTTTTTTAATGATAAATAGGCTTACGTTTGACCGCAGCTTGCCTGATGTCAAGCTTGACTGTGGTCTAAGATGTATCACGCTTGCCCAGAAGGAACCTATTTACTCTGGATTTGAAGACCCCCAAATTGTACTTCTCGGGAAAAACAGACTCAGGAAGAGAGTTCCAGAGCTTCGCAGTTCTCACAATGAAGGTCGAAGCAAAACGCTTTGTGCGAATCCTCGGAACTTCGACAGTAAATCGGTGTCTCTTCGCTGTACCCCTGCTCGTTCTGTAGTGGAATGGAGAAGCGGGAATTAACATATACTTTTGTAATGATATCATATTATTTGACTTGTAACTTTGGTGTTATCAATAAACGATTTGTATTCAAAAACAAACGTTTTCCCAACGAATCACATTATTAAGTACATAAATATACATTTAAGGCAAATTACCTACAACAATGTCAGATAATAATGAATGATTTTAAATTATATCAGGTGCGATAATAAACAGATTAATTGCAAATATTTAGGTACTAGAACTCCATAATATCTTTTGTTAACACATTTATGCAAATGAATTTATGCGATCGCTTCTGTCAAGCATCGCATCGGTTGCAAGTTGTTAGATATAGTTAGTATGGTATCGTATCGTATCGCATCGTATCGTATTGTATCGTGTTGGATCGTGTTGTATCGTATTGTATTGTATCGTATTGTATCGTGTCGTATCGTATCGTATCGTATCGTATCGTATCGTATCGTATCATATCGTATCGTATCGTATCGTATCGTATCGTATCGTATCGTATCGTATCGTATCGTATCGTAGCGTATCGTATCGTATCGTATCGTGTCGTATAGTATAGTGTCGTATAGTATAGTGTCGTATCGTATCGTATCTTATCGTATCGTATCGTAACGTATCGTAACGTATAGTATCGTGTCGTATCGTATCGTATCGTATCGTATCTTATCGTATCGTATCGTATCGTATCGTAACGTATAGTATCGTGTCGTATCGTATCGTATCGTATTATATAGTATTGTATCGTATCGTATCATGTTGTATAGTATCGTATTGTATCGTATCGTATCGTATAGTATCGTATCGTATCGTATCGTATCTTATTGTATCGTATTGTATCGTGTTGTATCGTATTGTATCGTATCGTGTCAAATCCATTTTCAATAACTTCATATAGCTGTTATAATTGAGTACGAGTATGTTTCACAACCTTAGTTGATTATCTCATAATAGGCGGGTAACATCGCGGGGGCAGCTAGTTATAGAATAAATGCATGGAGTCACAAGCTTCGATCAAATATATACCAGATTCAGTGTTACAAAATCATGGCACGGGTTTATTATACTATTGTATCTATTACAATATGCCAGAAATACAAAATAAGTTTAAATTCAAGTAAGCCGTACCACTGTATCTATTAAAATATACACATAAATTGACGACCTCGTTGGCGTAATGGTTACCATGCCAGACTGCCAATCAGAAGGTTCCGGGTTCGATTCCCCGACCAGCCAGCATCTTTGTGCTGAACTAAATTTGTTGGCTGTAAGTCTGGGTGATATATATGTATCAATATAAAATATGTATGTATGTATGTATATGTAGTATGTCAGTTGTGTTAGCAACCATAATACGAACTAGAAATGGTTCACTATGGGGTTAACCAGCCGTGTGTGAAATTAGTCTTAATATTTATTTATTATTAATAAAAAATCAGTTTCAATTCAAGTCAACCTTACCACTGTATCTTAAGGTTGAGTTTCGACTAGTGCAGTAATAAACATAAGCTATCTTGCTCCGCGATAACAGCTATGAAGTTTTATGACCGTACGCAGTGGCGTAAGAAAAGTCAACTGTATGTATTACTATACTTAACGCTTGAATTCCTCAAACTCAAATAAGACCACACTCTTACTTGTGGTCTTATTTTCGTTGCCGTTTTTAGAGACATCACATTAAATCTATTATCTACATTTTTGATCGATGGTCACAAGAAGTAAATAATCAGTACCTAAGATTGGTAACGAAGATTTGAGATAAAGCTTTAATCCGGTTTAAAAAGATTCATACGTGTCGTGCATTATTGTAGTTCGCTGAAATGGTTCGTCTTGCTGTGTTTTGTGCCTTATTGGTGCTTGCTTCAGGTAAATAAAAATTGCTATCATCAATAATAGCATACACAAAATTATATATTTTATCTATGATAATACTATGATAATAGTATGACCCCACTTAATTTTTTTATTTTTTTTATTAGGACACATTCACACACGGCTGGTTAGCCCCATACTGAACCATTTCTAGTTCGAATTATGGTTGCTAACACAACTGATATACTACATAATACATACATACATATTTTATATAGATAGCTATTTAACACCCAGACCGATAGCCAACAAATTTAGTTCAGCACAAAGATGTTGACCGGGCCGGGAATCGAACCCGGAACCTTCTGATTAACAGTCCGGCATGGTAACCATTACGCCAACGAGGTCGTCAAATATGGGTTGAAGAAGAGTCATGATTATTTTTTTTGGTTATTGTTACTACAGTAACCAAAAAAAAAATCATTTTTCGGAATTTTCGTCTGTCTGTTTGGTACGTTATACTCGTATATATCCAGCAGCAGGTTAAGGAAGGCTGTGGATGATGATGATGTTGTCTCCAGGAGTGCCAGCTCCATCCCCTGTGCTGAGGAAGCTGGAGGAGCAGCGGTACCAGTACGTGCGCGATGGAGCCGGCGCCGCGCACCTGGTGGACCTGTGGGCCTCCGCCGACCACCTGCGGGAGGCCGCGCGCTTCGACCCCGACCGCCAGAACGTGTACCACCTCTTCACCAGGTAACTCAGAACCCTAGGATACAGGTCTTATAGAGAGCGGCAGGGTCTTGAATTTCTGGTAATATTCCATTAAAAAAGGAAGACCAGGTCAAAAGACCCTGTGCTGGATGTTTTATAGACAGCGGCAGGGGTCTTGAATTTCTGGCAATGTTCCATTAAAAAAGGAAGACCAGGTCAAAAGACCTCACGCTAAGTGTATTAACAATGAAGTGAAGGCTTTTAATATACCAGTTTCTGAAGATTATAATGAAAAAGGACGTGTAATATATCTTCACCAGGTAACTAAAAACCCTGGGCTGGTGGTTTTATAGAGAACGGCAGAGGTCTTGAATTTCTGGCAATGTTCCATTAAAAAAGGAAGACCAGGCCCAAAGACCTCATGCTAAGTGTATTAATAATGAAGTGAGGGCTTTTTATATACCAGTTTCTGATGGTTATAATTAAATCGGACGTGTACTATCGCTTCACCAGGTAACTAAGAACCCTGGGCTGGGCGTTTTATAGAGAGCGGCAGGGGTCTTGAAATTCTGGCAATGTTTCAGTAAAAAAGGAAGACCAGGTCAAAAAACCTCACGCTAAGTGTGTTAATAATGAAGTGAGGGCTTTTTATATACCAGTTTCTGATGGTTATAATTAAATCGGACGTGTACTATCGCTTCACCAGGTAACTAAGAACCCTGGGCTGGAGGTCTTACCGAGAGAGGCAGGGGTGTTGAATTTCTGGCAATGTTCGAGTCAAAAAGTAAGCCCAGGTCAAAAGAACCCCAGATTTATGAAAAAAAGAAATAATAAAACAATTAAAAATATATTTAAGGGGGCTCCCATACAACAGTGGTACGGAACCATTCACGCGCGAGCCCAACTCGCACTTGGGCATTGTTTTTAATTTAATACATAATTCAATATTTTGTGAACGTATAGAGGGTCACCAAATGTCGTTATAAAGATTGACTAAAAGACTACATAAGAATTACGTTTGTTGTACGGGATGCACCCCACATATGTATATTTATTAATTTAATTATTTTAATATAATTTGATAGCTAATATACATTTATATAATATCATGTGAACATTTTAAGTGTCTAGCAGCTACCGTCTTGTGAAAGTTTCAACTTTCTAGCTCTTACGGTTTCTGAGATACAGCCTGGAGACAGACAGACAACGGAGGCTTTGTAATAGGGTCCCGTTTTTACCTTTTAGGTACGGAACCCTAGAAACTATAGAAGTTACTCAATCAAGTATTTCTCACTCAAATTAATTATAAAAATGTTTTATCTTCTAGAAAACCACAGTATTCTCCATAAAAAAAAAGAAAGCGAAATCTATGAAATAAATGGTGATAATCCTAGTTACGTAATAAATACCCTTATTACTTTAGAATAATATTTACAAACCATAGTTAAAACGAAAATTTTGTAAACTTAAAAAAAAATAACAAAACAAAAATTTAAAAGACAAAATTAAGCCACCCGCACAAAGGTGCCCAAATAAATTGACTCATTTCATTCTGTCAACTAAATGTCAAAAAATACAAAAATAATTATGATACGTTTTCGATCAAAACTTGCGATTTTTCGCAACTACCTGCGTGTTTCGCGAAAACTTATGTAAAATGAGTATTCCCTTCTTCGCAAACGTTGTTATTTCAGTGGTTATTTCGGTTCTATTGTCATTCGTCATATCTTTCATGTTTTCATTGTTCTTTACTCTGTATTTCTCTTGGAGTTTTTAATGTCAAAGGTAAGGTTTTCTTCAATATTTTCTTAAAACCTCGTTTCGATTTTAATTTTTTTTTTATGAATCTCAATAAAGAGAAAGAATTAGGGGGTGTCCCCATACAATAAACGTGTTCTTTTTTCTTTATATCAATAACGGTAGCTGCTAGACACTTATAATTTTTACAAATTAAATAAATGTATAAATTAACTATCAAATTAAATTATACAATTTTATTAAAATCTTATATATAAAATTTCCGTGTCACAGTGTTTGTTACCGTACTCCTCCGAAACGGCTTGACTGATCTTTACCATATTTTATATGCGTATTCATTAGGTCTGAGAATCGGCTACTGTATATTTAGAAATAATTATTAAGGTAAAACAACGTTTGCCGGTTTCGGCTAGTATATAATATAAGGGGGACTCCCATACAACAATGGTACGGATCCCTACATGCAGAGCCCAAATCACTTGGCCAATTCATTTTAAGTGTCTACAATTATTTTTGGAACGAAGTTCCTTATCGCGCGTTGTGAAAGGGGGCTAGACGGAAGAAATTCTTACAAAAAGTTGTCACGAAACTTTTTGCTGTAGTAAGCTATTGTAAGCTGTGCGGCGTGCGCATGTTTCTCTCTCTCTCTCTCTCTCTCTCTTATAGAAAGCAAGCCGGATATTTCATTTGATTTCATTTGAAAGAAAGAAACCCAGAAGACACATATATATACATTATTTTAAATTACATAAAATGAACATGAAAATAAGAAGAAAGACAGCATAGTATGTGTCGTAGGGTCGGAAAAGGTTCAGCCCTCAGTATAAACGCTACAGATTTCTCTGAAGCACTGATTTTCTTGACCAACCTTTAGAGACGCGTAGGGATACAGATGAAGTAAAAGTGAAGAAAAATGAAATAGCAAACACATAAAATACATGTATAAGACAATAAATAAACGGAAAAATAACAATAATGATGAGGAAACAAACTTCTTCTTCTTAGTCGTAACTTCATTACTGAAGGTCGTGTCTAATACGGAGTGTCGATCACTCGGTTAACAATGGCCTTCCACTGTTTCCTGTCCTCGGCGGTCTTAAAAGCTTCGGCAATAGGTAGGCCAGTGAGCGTCTTGACGAGGCCTGACCAGCGGGTAGGAGAGCGACCTCGTGCTCTTTATCCGTCAACTTGGCCAACTACCACGAGCTTCTCGAGGCAATCAGGGTTTCTTCGAGCGACATGTCCAAAATATCTGAGAATTCGCTGGTAGCAGAAAGTGGAAAGCCTCGTAGATTTCCATCGTGGATGAAACAAAAAGACAATTGCAAAAACAAAGAATTAGAAACATTATTTTTTTATCCTTATTTCTATTTCGCATTGAACAGTGTGGTGTCGCGACGATTATTTTGTTGAGTGTATACAGGTTTTTTGTAAATAATAAATAATAATAATGAATCCTGACAGTGAAGGAAATTCGTTCCATCCCTTGACACCTGAGTGAGAGTGAGAGTGTGCAATGGAGCTGCACAATTAAATTCCCGCTTCTCCATTCCACTACAGAACGAGCAGAGACACAGCGAAGAGACACCGATTCACTGTCGAAGTTCCGAGGATTCGCACAAAGCGTTTTGCTTCGACCTTCATTGTAAGAACTGCGAAGCTTTGGAACTCTCTTCCTGAGTCTCTTTTTCCCGAGAAGTACAATTTGTCTTCAAATCTAGAGTAAATAGGTTCCTTCTAGGCAAGCGTGTTACATCTTAGACCACAGTCAAGCTTAACATCAGGCTAGCTGCGATCAAACGTAAGTCTATTCATCAATAAAAAAAATGGTTGCCTGTAAAGTCGGTTTTACGGGCGAAGATTTTACGTGACAACGTCTGCCGCGTGCTGCGCGCGCGGCAGACCGATCATAGTTGAGTGGGAGAGAGACGCAAGGCATTCGGCGGGCCTCTCTCTCGTTCGGTGACTCATCGTAACGTTACCGGGCGTTACACTTTTTCATAAGTGACTCCCAGCCGCAACCTAATTTAAGACGTTGTCACGTCAAAAAAAAATAACCTTCCAAGTTCTTTATTTGTTTCATTCCACTTCCAGACAGAACCCTCAAGTGAGTCAGCCGCTCATCATCAGTAACGGAGCACTGATTGGCCAGACCAACTTCAACCGTCTGAGACGAACTGTCGTTCTAATTCACGGCTGGCTGGACAACGTCTCTGGTGACTTCAATACGGTTCTAGTCCCAGGTGAGAGAACCGACCCGTTGCGGGGGACCTACCCGAGATTACAAAATACAGACATTTATCTTATCTTAATAAATATAAATCTCGTGTCACAATGTTTGTCCTCAATGGACCCCTAAACCACTTATCCGATTATAATAAAATTCGCACACCATGTGCAGTTCGATCCAACTTAAGAGATAAGATAGTTTAAATCTCAAATCATAGTCGCAATTTTAATTTATTGCTAATTATTGTCTGTTATTATTTGACAGTCTTCTTTCGACTGGGTTGAGTAAGTAATAAATAGATGGCGCTGCTATGGTAAATTTTTAATACCCCTAAGTGAGGCCCAACTTGAGAGATAGGATAGTTTAAATCTCAAATTATAGTCGCAATTTTAATTTATTTGCTAATTATTGTCTGTTATTATTAAATTTGACGGTCACCTTTCAACTGGGTTGAGTAAGAAATCAATAGATTGTGCTGCTATAGTAAATTTTTCATACCCCTAAGTGAGGCAAAACAACGTTTGCCGGGTCAGCTAGTTGATAAATAAATATAAGTCAAGATAATATAAAAATATAAATATTTACCACATGTGGTACTCTTATCGTTATGGATGGAAAAATAGGATTTGCCTACTATTTTTTTTTTAATTTAGCTTTAAATATAGAGTCTACTACTAGGTAGCTTATTGTATAGCTTAGGGCCGCCAATATAGACCGATTTTTCGAATTTTGCTATCGAGTGTGGCAAGCCTTTCCTTCCACCTAGTACGGTAACTAACATTGTGACAAGGAAATTTTATATATTAGAAAAAGAACATATTACTTTCACAAATAGGTACTAATCCTAATTTGAAGTGGGGGTGATGAGACCTGCACTGACATCCCGCTAGGGGCGTATTGTGTATTCCCCCCTTACCAGCCTACCCAAGCCAACCGAGCTCCTTGAAATAACGGAGCACAGCCCTGGCTCGCTGGCATACCTGTTCCACCCCTGTTGCGTCAGATGGTCTGTTTGTCTGAGGATTAGCAATGGAAGGCGAACTTTCATCTTGAGCTGTAAATTGGTACTCATTATTTTCTGTTTAAACAATTCTGTTAATAGTCTAAGAGCCCGTGATGATCGTCCTTCACCGATCTGATAACCAGATGAGACGTATTTTTATGAAGTATTTTTTATAAACAAATAAATATGCCTAAAATTGCTTGCCTATCGAAAAGTGCTCATGGCTTTTTTTTTGCTTATGCTCGTGTATAGTCAAATGATAATTAATATAAATACAAATAAATAAAAATAACATTCTAACTGTTCAGAATCTTTGTAACTCCTATGAAGTGCATCAAAATCGAATGAGTCGCCTATTTTGACTTACTTGTTTACACCTGCTTGCCAGGTAGTTATACACTGAAATGAGTAGGCAAGCATACCGAGGCATATTCTGTGTATTAAAAACTATCAGTGAAATAAATTTCATTTCAATTAAAAATAGCCATGAGCACTTTTCGATGGGCAAGCAATTTTAGGCACATTTGTTTATAAAAAATATTTAATAAAAAATACGTCTCATCTGGTTATCAGATCGGTGAAGGACGATCTTCACGGGCTCTTCTACTATAATGAAATGTTCTACCATTTCGCAGCGTTCCTGTCAGCTGAGGATGTCAACGTAATTGTTGTGGACTGGAGTGCAGGCGCCGGTACCATCAACTATATAACAGCTGTGGCTAATACTGTTCCTTCAGGTTTGTACTTCTGTAGCGCCTTTTTTTTTGTTGACGAGGGGGAAATCTTCGACAAGATACCTAGCTACGATAAGGCGCATCCAGGTGGCTATATATGTGGGATTTGTACCCACTAAAACCCCTTCGGTGACCTGCCTCTGTGCTTAACGGAGGTCTCCGGGTTCTTCCGGGAAACACTCCGGAGACGTCCTTGCACTGCGCTGTGGCCCTTCCCGGATTGTTTCACCAACCACGCGACGCCGTCGTCGTTCAACCCGGACTCGATGGAGCGGGTGTCGGAACCCCATCACCGAACACCCTCGAGTCTGATGCCCCTTTTAGTCGCCTCTTACGACAGGCAGGGGCAGTTCCGCAGCATTATTCTTTTACCCAGGCTGCAGGGTTAACTTCTTCTGTAGCGCCTGTAGCTCGGCTAGCTAAGGTGATCTGACGTGATTATCGAAACTAAGCAACAAATTCAAATTCAAATGACGATCTCGTTGGCGTAAAGGTTATCATGCCGGTTTGCTAATCAGAAGGTTCCCGGTTCGATTCTCGGCCCGGCCAACATCTTTGTGCTTAACTAAATTTGTTGGCTGTCGGTCTGGGTGTTAAATAAGTATTTATATGTAATATGTATGTATGTATATGTAGTATATCAGTTGTGTTAGCTACCATAACACGAACTAGAAATGGTTCAGTATGGGGTTAGCCAGTCGTGTGTAAAATGTCCTTATATTCATTATTATTTTATTATTATTTATTTCTTTTATTTTTTAGTATTTGTTTTATATCAGCACGGGAAATACATATCTTGTAAAAGTTTCAGCTTTCTAGCTATAACGGTTTCTGAGATACAGCCTGGAGACAGACAGACAGCGGAGGCTTAGTAATAGGCCCCACACAACATTGGTACGAAACCCTTTATGCGCGAGCCTAACTCGCACTTGGCCAATTATTCTTTATTGCTTGTGTCACAAAATAAATGTTTCTTTCTTTCTTTCTCTCTAACATTCCAAGCTTAAATAAAAGCTCGTGAAGTTAACCATTATGCAACTTTTTTTTCAGGTATGAGCGTAGCCAGTTTTATCAACCAACTAAACGCAGCGACCGGAGCCAACATCGCGTCATACCACTTAGTGGGGCACAGCCTCGGGGCACACCAGGTCGGCATCGCGGGCAGACACCTCGGGGGCCAAGTGCCTTATATCACTGGTAAGTAAACTAAAACTTTTTTTATACATTTCACACACGGTAGTGTTTGTCACATTTCCTAGTTTGTATTCGGCAGTGGTCCCACCGGCGACGATGAACGAGAAACGAGTAGAACTAGAAACTATAAACGAGTTGGCGATCAGCGAGAAGCGAGTGTAGTTTCGATAGTTTTGTCGCCGGGCTATAAGCGAGTGTGTAAGTGCGACGAGCGATTACTTGCGCCACTCATTCAGTCCTGTGCAAACGTGCGTACGCGTCAAACGCTTGTATAGAAATGATGAAGCGGGCGAGTATCGCTGAACGAGTATTGCTGAGCGAGTTTATTTTTGAAAGCTCGTCGCTTAAGCGATAGAACTAGTAAAGCGAGTCATCGCCGGCAGTGTGAACAGTCAGCGATCAACTATTTGTATGTGCAGCTCTTTTATTTACACGGATGTTGTATCTATTGAACGTTTCTTGAGCGAGAAAATAGTAGATAGTTAACCGTTTACTCGCCGTTGGTGGGACCAACCTGTTACCTGTTGCCCGCGGCTCCGCCCGCGTGTAGGTCGTTTTTTGTAACCTCTCTTTCTCCCTCTCCCAATTTCCATACAAACTTTCAACCCCTATTATTAATCCTTAGTTTGGCAAAAAAAATATTTCATTAATTTAAGTTTAAATCTCAAATTATAGTCGCAATTTTAATTTATTGCTAATTATTGTCTGTTATTATTTGACAGTCACAATTATCTGTTAACTCCAAATGATTCTAACAGATGTCAATACCTTTCGACTGGATTGAGTAAGTAATCAATAGATGGCGCTGCTATGGTAAATCTACGAACGTGTCATATAAGCTACACTATCTATTTTTCATACCCCTAAGTGAGGCAAAACAACGTTTGTCGGGTCAGGTAGTTTATTATTATTTTTTAATTACTCCAGCCCTGGACCCGGCGTTCCCCGGCTGGATCACAAACGACGAGAAGTTCCGCGCTGACGACGGAGTGTACACCGAGGCTATTCACACCAACGCTGGTCTCCTGGGCTACCTGTCCGACGTGGCAGACGCAGACTTCTATCCCAACGGTGGCATTGGCATGCCTGGCTGTAACAGTCAGGAGTGCGACCATGACAGGTCAGAGACTTCTCATTACTCGTATTCCACATTAGTGTCAGTAATTTAAAAATAATAATAGTTTAAAAAAACTAAAAAACACGCTTTTTATAGAAAATCGTAATTTTATCAAATTATCGGTCCTCAATAAATCTACAAAGATACGATTTTGACCCACTTTAAACGGCCAGATTTCGTTCAAACGAAATCTGGCCGCTTAAAGTGGGTCAAAATCGCGCCCAAAGAAGTCGGTTTTTAACAAACATACAAACAAAAATACAAAAAATGGAATAATTTTATCAAATTAGTGTATTGTCATCGGTCCTCAATAAATCTACAAAGTTTGAACGAAATCTGGCCGTTTAAAGTGGGTCGAAATCGCGCCCAAAGAAGTCGGTCACTAACAAACATACAAACAAAAATACAAAAAATGGAATAATTTTATCAAATTAGTATATTGTCATCGGTCTTTAATAAATCTACAAAGTTTGAACGAAATCTGGCCGTTTAAAGTGGGTCGAAATCGCGCCCAAGGAAGTCGGTTACAAACAAACATACAGGTGAAGCTAATAGAAAGCGTGTAAAAAAAAAGGCCAAGGGCGTCCCTCTCTCTAAATATCTTGTCCACCAATGGGGGGCCATCAGGTACTTTTTAAATGTAATCTTCTTATTGACGTGACAACGTCTTAAATTAGGTTGCGGCTGGGAGTCACTTATGAAAAAGTGTAACGCCCGGTAACGTTACGATGAGTCACCGAACGAGAGGGAGGCCCGCCGAATGCCTTGCGTCTCTCTCCCACTCAACTATGATCGGTCTGCCGCGCGCGCAGCACGCGGCAGACGTTGTCACGTAAAATCTTCGCCCGTAAAACCGACTTTACAGGCAACCATTTTTTTTAATCCTTTTGTTTTCAGAGCCTTCTACTACATGGCAGAGTCAGTGCAGACGGGCGGGTTCCGTGGTACGCGCTGCGCCTCCTACGTCACCGCTATGACAGGCAACTGCTACCTCTGGGGGAGCCTGCTCATGGGCGGTGTCGTTCCCAAGACGGGGTTAGTACTTATATAATACCTAATACGTACCTATTGCGTAGCTATTAAGCAGCGAACTAGAATAGAAAAGTAACTTGGCCGATAAAATGGTTCCACGCGTAATCGTAAAATACCGCGGTGGGCGGGGCAAAACGGCTATCCGCGCGCCCGCGTCACATGGTCGGTGGCGTGACCTTGATGCGACCAATCGCGTGCGAGCTTTGAGTGTGTGTGTTTCGTTGGGATAGCAGTATAATTGTGTGCGTAGATGGATCCAAATTCAAAGCGGCAATTGTATGGAGTTAGGTACTCTTCCGTTTATTCTAGTTCGCTGCTATTAAGGCATTTGAAGATGGTAGGGTCATAATCTTGTTTTTTATTGTCTATACCAATATTATAAAGAGGAAGTTCGTTTGTTTGACGCGAATGGGCTCCGAAACTACTGAACGGAAGCTTCATTATCCCTGAGTAATTAAGGCTGTCTATTTGCTTTGCTTAGATTATTTTAGAGCCCATGTGCAAACGGGACGGAATGCTAGTAAATCGTAAACGGTTAAACATATAATTTAAAAATGTGAGCCGCCACGGGACGCCTGGCAGATGTGAAGCATCGGCATTATTTTGCAATATGATGCATGCCGTGGTGACGCGTCGCCACGCCAGTAATCGATTTTACGTGCGGTTAGATGTTTCACATCAAAATAGCTTACAGACTGTTTAAAGAACCACTCCAAAAATATTTATGCTTATTTTGTAACCAATCCGACATATGAAGTAAAAAAAAAAATTGTTCAAAAAATCTTAAATAATTTTAGTTTTAACCAGTTTTTTTACAAATTGATAAATACGATTGGTACTAAAATAAGTATAAATATTTTTGGGGGTAGTTCTCTAGGCGGTTTTTCACTATGTTTTACCCTTTTATTAATTAATTAGTATACGTCTACGTACTAAAACAAATACACCCTCCAAATTTTATGCCCATAGAACTAGTCTTAAAAAAAAACATTAATCTATAGGCTCTGCGTTGCCTATAGATTAACGGTCTTATTAATAAAAAGTTATGCAACAGTTGAAGTGTTCTTTAACATCACTATAACAAAAATGACGAAAATCGTTATTAATCAACGCACTATAGCGCTAAACAGTTCTTTAAGCCTACTGTAAAGTTATAGTGGCCAGGACCCTACTATAACCGTACAATAGCGGCGCAATAAGATCCAATATGGCCGACTATCTGTCATCAGCTGATTTCCTGACATTGGACACCAATGTAAAAAATCAAATTTTGTATTAATTGTGACTGTGTAGATTCTTGTTATTTCTGATATTAATGATTTAGTGAGTCAGGACAAATATTCTTATAGTAGAAGTAGATAGATATCTATTTTCATCCGTAATTTTAACTTTAATTATTTTGTTCTCAGATCGTCCGGCATTTACTATTTGGAAACCAACGCTGCACCGCCCTTCTCAAAAGACTAAATATGAAAACTACAACATTTTATTTTTTATTGAAACCTGAAAATTGTTATTGTTAATTTGGATTAAATGAGTTTTTGAGATAAGAAACCGAATTTTTATTTATTTTTACTCTGAATAGGTCAGCGCTTGACCACAATTCTCCCGATGGCAAGTGACATTGAGGTCTACGGTGGATCGCGCTTACCTAGAAGGAACCGGTTCACTCTCGCCTTGAAAATGCCTAGATTGTAGTCATTGGGGAACAGGGAATTCGGCAAAGAGTTCCAAAGTTTGGCGGTTCAGACAACAAAGGTGGAGGCAAAAAGCTTTGTGCGTGCCTTGGGCACCTCAACCGTAAGCCGATGCCGCCTTGGCGTTTCCCTGCTCGTCCGATAGTGGAAGGGGGCGGGGGGAATTACATCATGTAATTCAGATGCACACTCGCTGAAACGCAACCGATAGAATACCGACAGATTGGCAATGCGGCGATATACAGTAGAAACTCGATTATCGGAGACTAAAAATAAAAGCAATGAAAATATTAATACAATAAACGTGTTTTTTTTTTGGATTTTTTGCTATATATCCATAACGGCAGCTGATAGAAATTAAAATTTTCACATAATATATAAATGTACATACTAGCTATCAAATTAAATTATAAATTTTAGTAAAAATAAATATTTAGGGGGGCTCCCATACAACAATGGTACAGAACCCTTCATGCGCGAGCCCGACTCGCACTTGGCCAATTATTTCTAAAAGCTGTTTGTTCAAACTGTTTTTCTCATCATTTGTTTTTGTATGCTAATTGTTGATTTTATTATTTCTATTATATAGACATATATCCTATATTCAATATCTTATCTTAATATAAATCTCGTGTCACAATGTTTGCCCTCAATGGACTCCTAAACCACTAAACCGATTATAATAAAATTCACACACCATGTGCAGTTCGATCCAACTTGAGAGACAGGATAGTTTAAATCTCAAATTATAGTCGCAATTTTAATGTATTGCTAATTATTGTCTGTTATTATTTGACAGTCACAATTATCTGTCAACTCCAAATGATTCTAACAGATGTTGACTGGGTTGAGTAAGTAATCAATAGATGGCGCTGCTATGGTAAATCTACGAACGTGTCATATAAGCTACACTATCTATTTTTCATACCCCTAAGTGAGGCAAAACAACGTTTGCCGGGTCAGCTAGTATTATATATATTCAATACATCGGCCATATAAAACAGCCCGGTGCCACCGAATAAGTAAGCACACAGTATAAGCAGCCCACTATAAGTTCCCACTGCTGGAACTCGGGGCCTTCTCTCACAAGAAGAGAGATATAGGCCATAATCCAGCATGCTGTCCTAGTGACTTTTGTCTTGATGATGAAATAACTGTTGCCTCTTTACCTTATTATAAATCCGCTCACGAGTCCATGCATAAATACAGTGTAACCTCTATGCAACGACATTGAAGGGACTGTGCATTTTATGGCGTTATAGAGGGTGGTCGTTAAATGGAGAGAATGTATGGAACACAAGCTAAACCAACTAAACCCAATTGATTTCGACGCTTTACAGAGTTTGTCGTTAAATCGAGTGACATTATATGGAGTTTACACTGTATTGTAAAACCTGTAATACTGCTTGTAAAGTTCGTGCTAGTATGGAAATGCCAAAATACCGCGGTGGGCGGGGCAAAACAGCTACCCACGCGGCTAGTATCCGTGGCGTGACCTTGATGCGACCAATCGCGTGCGAGCTTTGTATGTGTGTGTTTCGTTGGGATAGGAGTATAATTGTGTGCGTAGATGGATCCAAATTCTAAGCGGCAATTGTATGGAGTTACTCTTCCGTTTATTCTAGTTCACTGATAAAAAGTAACCTATGTATTTAAACAAAGTCTAAGCTATTGCCATACAACATTTCATCAAAATCGGTTTAGCCATTTGAGCGTGAAGAAGCAACAAACATACACACACACACACATAAACTTTTGCATGTATAAGTAGGTTTTTTTACACGCTTTATATTATCTTCACCTGTATGTTTGTTTGTAACCGACTTGTTTGGGCGCGATTTTGACCCACTTTAAACGGCCAGATTGAGTCGTGCAATAGTTTAAAATTAAAAAAACAAGTTATAGTAAATAATCCAAACCAAAAAGTAGAAAATAAATAGTAGTTTAAAAAACCTAAAAAACACGCTTTTTATAGAAAACCGAACTAAAAAATAGAAAATAAATTAAAATGAATTTTAATTAAGAAAATAGTGTTATAAATTTCAATGAATATAAATTAGTAATAGTGTGAATAAAAAATAAATTATTTAATTTTTAAAAAAGCGTGGGGTCTTTTTAAGATATTATCGAAGTGATAATCACTCTACTCATATCTGTCAATAAAATATCTATAACCATTGACACCATGCACCACGCTTTTTTAAAAATAAAATAATATTTTTTTTATTCACACTATTACTAATTTATATTCATTGAAATTTTTAACACTATCTTCTTAATTTAAATTTATTTTCTATTTTTTAGTTCGGTTTTCTATAAAAAGCGTGTTTTTTAGTTTTTTTAAACTACTATTTATTATACATACAGATCATAGCACCATCAGCGAGTTATCAGTAAATTTTGTTCGGTCGGTCATAATATAATTGCAATGAATTTCCGCGCAGTAACACCTGGTCAAATAGGCAAATATATAATACACCTATATCAATCATAAAGATTACTGGATTTAAATAGGCTTAGTGGGTTTTAATGTGATAAAAAGTGTCAATGCGAATATCTTTGATAATAAAAATTTTCCTAATTCGCTATCATTGCAAAATTTTGGTTTTAGGGTCCGTATATCAACTTAGTACCAATGGAACCCAATAACTAGGAGTTTGCTGTCCGTCCGTCAAATCAAATCAAATCAAATCAAATTATTTATTAGCCTTACGGCATCACACAGTATACTGGGCAAGTCAATTTACAATTTACTTAATTTCTGGCTGTCTGTATGGCTGTCTCCCGGCTGTATCACATAAACCGTGATAGCTAGATAATTTCTGTTGCCGTTTTAATATCAATTAGAATAAAAAAAAATATAAAAGGGCTTCCGTGATATTGAACTTTGTAAACTGTTATCGTAAGGCATATTATATATTTGAACGAAAGAAACGGTCACACTTACACCCTTAAATGGACAATGTTGTTTTTAAATAACATACTAAAAATCACACATAAAATTGACCTTCATTTATTTATTTTTTTAAATTTTGTGCAATGTAGTTTGTAAACAACACTCACATTATTGCGAAAAATAAATATAGTAAATTAATGTCTAAATTTTTTACAAATTTTTCCTAGACAGTAATACTTGTCTATTACACAAATATATTTTTTTAAAACGTGAAACATAAATCGTCCATTAAAGGGTTAGAAAGCTCGTCCCCGATGATGACGCTCGCAATGCGTCGAAACCCGTTGGACGTATATCCAACGTTTTTTAAGTAAGTGTGACCGTTTGTTTCGTGCAAACGTGATATTTTTACAGTATTTTCTCGGTTTTTATTACGATGCTTGAAATATTCTCAGTATATTCATTTATATATCTATTATATAAAAAAGTCGGGTTCTCCTTCCTGACCATTGAGCTGTACATATAACATCATTGTACCTGACGCTATAACTCCAGAACGCACGAACCGATTTCCACGGTACAGCATTCGTTGGAAAGGTCTCGGGCTCCGTGAGGTTTGCAGCAAACACAATTCAGGGAAAATTTCGATTTTGTGGCGAAACGGAGGTCGCCGGGTTTACTAGATAACTTTAAAATAAATTATTAAATAAAAATAAATGGTTTATAATAATAAGTATTTATTGACCAGTAAACACATACAATGTTATAACAATAATAATACAACCTTATTTAATATTTACAATTGTACGTTCCCATTTTGATTTGATCCCTATGTCCCACACTAGAGAAAACCCTGTGTTGTGGGACATAGTTCCTTCACCGCCAAATAATACAAGTTGAGACAAAGAAAGATGATAGTGATGATCATAATTTTATCACTTTGGTACCAAAGTAATAAAATTATGACAAATGTTATAGTAAGCAAGTTTGGGTAAAAGAAGTTAATCCAGGTTTTCTAAAATCAAAGCTACTCGTACTAATTAAATTACGACACAATTAATATAAATTTAAAATTAAATTTTTTGTCTATGTTAATGATATAAACAAGAGAAAACATATATACATCACTAGGCTTATAAGTAATATACTGGTAAATTTAACAGCAGGGTATATTTCTGTAAGTATTATTCCGGTCAAATTAGACCAAAAAATTAGGGTGAAATTACATTAATTCGCAACAAGCTGAATTTCGGCACAATTGTTCAAAACACGACGGTTTATTTATTTTTTTGCGTTCTGCGCTTTTTTATCCTGAATTAACGCTGTAACCCGCGTTAATCCAGGATAAAAAAGGTTAATTGGGAAAAAAATAGCTTATTTGTTAATCCAGGGCTTAAGCTATGTTGGTACTAAATTTCCTCAAAATCGGTTCAGCCGTTTGAGCGTGAATAAGTAGCAAACATACATAGTTACACACACACAAACTTTCGCATTTATTATATTAAGGATGGTACGAAACCTTTCACACGCGAATTGGACTTACACTTCATCAATTATTATTATTAGTTTGAATAATCGATGCAGATAGCGCTATCAAAGCGAGGCTATGTATACCTATTGGGATAAGAAGATTAGTGTATGATCTGTGTAGATGACTATGATAATTAAATATTAGCACAAATTTCACACACGGCTGGTTAACCCCATACTGAACCATTTCTAGTTCGTATTATGGTTGCTAACACAACTGATATACTACTACATATCTGTACATATATACAATACAATACAAGAATCCTTTATTGTACACCAAAAACAAACAAAAACAATAAGTGAAAAGAAAAAAACACAGTTACGGCAATTTTGTTGCACAATAGGCGGCCTTATTACTTGTAGCAATTTCTTCCAGGTGACCTTTGTATGGAAAATACAATTATTTTTAACATAATGGGAGGTGTACCAAACAAATACAAAAATAAACAAAAACAGAATAAACTAAACCTATTTACATTCAAGTTTAGGAGAGAAATTAATAAAATACCTATACAGTATACACAAATACATACATACATATTTTATATAGATACATATTTAACACCCAGACCGACAGCCAATAAATTTAGTTCAGCACAAAGATGTTGGCCGTGCCGGGAATCGAAACCAGAACCTTCTGATTGGTAGTCCGGCATGGTAACCATTACGCCAACAAGGTCGTCACAGATAGCCCTAAGGCACCGTTTCTGGATTCTGAAGGCTCTCTATCTTTTCCGTCGTTTCCCCTAAAATAAAACTCCGTATCTATGTAAAATATGTATGTATCTATATGTAGTACTAGCTGACCCGGCAAACGTTGTTTTGCCTCACTTAGGGGTATGAAAAATAGATAGTGTAGCTTATATGACACGTTCGTAGATTTACCATAGCAGCGCCATCTATTGATTACTTACTCAACCCAGTCGAAAGGTATCGACATCTGTTAGAAACATTTGGAGTTAACAGATAATTGTGACTGTCAAATAATAACAGACAATAATTAGCAATAAATTAAAATTGCGACTATAATTTGAGATTTAAACTATCCTATCTCTCAAGTTGGATCGAACTGCACATGGTCTGCGAATTTTATTATAATCGGTTAAGTGGTTTAGGAGTCCATTGAGGACAAACATTGTGACACGAGATTTATATATATGTAGTATATCAGTTGTGTTAGCAACCATAATACGAACTAGAAATGGTTCATTATGGGGTTAACCACATTTGTGTGAAATGTGTCCTATTATTTATCATTATTTATTATTATTATCTGTGGGATTTGTCAGACTGTCTGATGTAAGCCTCATTTTGCAAAGCTTAAACTTTTGCACTTTTTTTTTACACCCTCGATTTAAATCCTTGAAGCAGCTCTTTTGGTCAGGTCTGAGCTTGGTAATTATGATACGCTAAAAAGTTGTAGAAACAAAGGAAAGCTATGTCCCGTGAAAGCAAGAATCTAACTATGAATAGGATCGCGCTTGCTTCCAACTTCAAACGATCAATGACAAAATAGTACTGCCAGCAAAAAAAGCTCACAAAAAAATATTTTCTTCATAGATGTTGATTTAATTACTGTACTCTTTTTGAGTTCGAAGAAAGGTGCGGTGCTCCATTGTAGAGCAAGAGAAATCGTTTTTAATGAGCACAAGTACTTCGAAAATGAAAAAAAAAACTCCAGATGGTAACATATCCGTATCTAAAGAACTTTACGACCGATTCTTAAAAAATAAAAATACTTTTATACAAATTTTTGTGCACACCATACACTTTGGTAATGACGTTAGCGCGTATTACTGAGCAAAATTTGTGGCACGTAAATGTTTTCTTTTATTGTTTATTATGGTTTTTTTATTGTCTTTGTGTCACAAAATAAATGTTTCTTTCTTTCTTTCTTTCAAAATGGCGGCTTGACAGTCCTATTCTTATCTGGCACGCATAATATTTTATGTAGTATTTTACCTCTGTCAAGTAGAGAGACCAATCTTTTGTTCGCTTTTTAGTTAAAATTAAAGTCTTTCCTGATCCTACAATGTTATTTACGAGTAGCATAGAAGAGATTTTAGAAGATTAATGCCTGGAATATTGTTTAGGTATTATCTGGTATAGTTAGGACTTTTATTGTGTTTTGTAATGTACCATAGACTTGATTATTAGGAATATATTTTTTTTTGCATGCCTTAATAGGCTAAAACATGGTGAGACTTATTTTTATAGCATTATTTTTCCATTATTAACGCCTACTTTAGTACACCTACACATTCGCATGCGGCAGCGAAACGACGAAAGAACTGATAAACAAACGAACAAACAATATAATCTTCCTTCTCGTAGCAAATCTCATATTTTTTTGACGTGACAACGTCTTAAATTAGGTTGCGGCTGGGAGTCACTTATGAAAAAGTGTAACGCCCGGTAACGTTACGATGAGTCACCGAACGAGAGAGAGGCCCGCCGAATGCCTTGCGTCTCTCTCCCACTCAACTATGATCGGTCTGCCGCGCGCGCAGCACGCGGCAGACGTTGTCACGTAAAATCTTCGCCCGTAAAACCGACTTTACAGGCAACCATTTTTTTATTTAATTATAATTTTGAACGATTCCAATGGATGATATAATTAGAGGTATTTTTATTATTATCATTTGTGTGTATCTTATATATATTATGTCGTATCTTAAGTTGTATTCAGTAGAACCTCGATAAGTCAAAAACCTCCAAATGTCGAAAAAATGTTTCGTTCCCTTCCCTCCAAACACCAAAACCTCCATCACTTGAAATCTTGACCCTCTGTTAGTCGAAATAATCACCGAGTCCCTCTAAGCCATTTTGGTACATATTTTCATTCTACAACTCGAAAAATTTAATTTGACCTCTGCATCTCGAACTTAGCAACGTTTTATTTTACAACCTTTACAACTTGTTGATCGTTTGGAATTTATTATCTCTATTGTTCGAAGAAAAATAAGTTACTGACTTCAAGAACTTACTTACCGACAATGTGAGTACCTACACCATTGTTTCAAAATATTTTAGGAGTATACGATAATAAATTTATGACTCACGTAAACACGTGTTTGCTTGCTTGGTGTCAGGTGTTCAATTTTGATTTCCTTTGAAATTTAACTAAGCAAGCCATTTGTTTTCGACTTAAATACTGTCGGAAGTAGTTTGGTTCTACTGCAGTACAGATCTATTCGTACAACAGAACAACCAAATTATCTAAAGCAAAAAAAAGTCGAAATCCTCCATAAGTTGAAAACTCTGTAACTCGAATTTTTTGGCGTCTCCCTTGATATTCGACTTACAGAGGTTCTACTGTATTTGTAATGAATGTATGTGTAATTGTTAATTGAATTGCCCAGTACTGTGCGATGCTGTACGGTTAATAAACGATTTAATTTGATAAACTTAAATTTTAATGGTTTTATTGATAAGTTAATTAGAGAGTTAAATAATTGTAAATATAAGTCAATTATAAAAGTAAATAAAAAAAACACAAATAAAATTAACTTAAACATAAATTTGTAACTTTCCTGTAATGTCGTATGTGTCGTCACCGGTCGGCTCCAGCGGAAGACCAGCGCTGATTGCTTGCAGTCAGCACACGCTGAGCTGGGGCCTTTGTGCCACGTAAATGTTTTTTTTTTATTGTTTTATGTATTGTTTTTCTTTGTTGTTCTGGTCACAAAATAAATGTTTCTTTCTTTCTTTCAAAATATACAGGAGGTATTTAATTTACTCTCGACTTGTCGTTCGAAGAGTCAGCATTTCTAGATGATGTCTTGTGGTTAGGCGAAACACGTGTAGAGTTAAGAATTTCCGAATTGTGATAGGTAACGTTAATCTTAATTAATCTTAGTTAATTTTTCCTTTACTTGTCTTTTTGGATTTCGGATCACAGCGGAAGTACACTAAATATTTAATTTTGTCTTCTATTTACAATGGATTTCCGCAAAGTAACGCCTGAGTCAATAAGTTAGGTATTTAATTTTTTAATCTTCACAAGTTCTCGTTAGTATTCTAATGTTATCCAATCTAGCTTAGATACTGATAAGCGGATTAATTAGATAGTAAAAACATAGTACGTGTAGCCTATTTAACCGGCACTAGATACTCGATAAGGTTACTTTTAGAAATTACTCTGACAATGTGCGGTTTTATATTCTTACTGCTCTCCTTAGTCGCGGTGGCAAAAGGTAAGGCTCCTTTTTTTTGTTATTTTTTTTAACTAATGGTAAAAATGAGACCCTATTACTAAGCCGTCGCTGTCTGTCTCTAGGCTTTATCTCAGAAACCGTGATAGCTAGAAAGCTCAAACCATGCTCGGCTTGGGTAGGCTGGTAGGGGGAAATGCACAATACGCCTCTTGCAGGTTGTCAGTGCAGGTCTGATCGCCCCCATCATAGAATAAGAATAAGATAGAAAGCTCAAGCTTATTATTATTAAGTTGTGGTCCCCATACAATAAACGTATGTTTTCCTATTTTTTTGCTATACTTATATCATTAACGGTAGCATGTAGACACCAAAATTTTTCACGGATTGTATAAATGTACATTATTTCAGGGCAACCAAGTGCCTCTGATTTAGCTTAAAAGTTGTCGTCGACAAGACGGGTCCTACAATTTTATGTGTCATTCGACCCCCGGTAGAGCCTAGATGAAGGCCCACCTTTTAAATGACAGTTTTGTTTCTGGTCTCCTATTCAAAGACTTTCCGCATCGACCGCTGCTTATCTTCCGTAGTCACTTACCTTAGCTATCGTATTTTAACTTCACTCGACCCACGGTAGCAGCGCCTTATCTAAAGATTGTCCGCATCAACTAGTTACTCGTAGTTATAGAAATTGTAAATGTAAAATCTGAAATCTGAAATCTGAAAAAAAAAATAATAGAAATTGTGAAATCGTAGTTATTAATATGATTTTATTTATATAAAATAAAAAGAGAAATAAAACATCTATAGCCACACGTAAAACCGATTTATGGTGTGACGACGCGTCGCCACGGCAGGTGCTATATTATTATGATGGTATAGAGAGACACTGAAATTCGTGCTTTTTTTTTAATTAATGAAAAAAAAAAACTTTTTTTCAATAAATAGTCATCATTATCTGGAAAAAAGAATCCAATGGCTAATATTTTATTTTATCATTATGTTATATTTATTTAATAATGTTCTTATCTGCCTATTACTTTAAAAATAAATAATAGTTAAAAAAAAACTAAAAAAACACCCTTTTTATAGAAAACCGAATTAAAAAATAGAAAATACATTTAAATAAATTTAAATTAAGAAAATAGTGTTAAAAATTTCAATGAATATAAATTAATAATAGTGTGAATGAAAAAAAATAATTTTATTTTTAAAAAAACGTGGTGCATGGTGTCAATGGTTAAAGATATTTATTGACAGATCTGAGTAGAGTAATTATCATTTCGATAATATCTTAAAAAGCACCCCACGCTTTTTTTAAAATAAAATATTTATAGCCTTGTTAGTTAAAGGAATCAAGATATTTTGCATACTATTGTCGAGATAATTTAACGGAAATTTATTCTATACTTGCTAAAAATTAATTTAGTGCAATAGAAACGGAAAAAAAATATCAAAATAGGTCAAAAAAAATTCCTGTCCGTCATAATATATGAAACTCCGGAAACACTGTTACTTATTAAAAAATCAATTATTTAATAAAGTTTTTTTTTTAATTCTAATTAACAATTGTAGATCATCGAATGCGAATGGCTTATTAATTCAGTGTCGTTTAATTATAATGATTAACATCGAGTCCTGCCTTATCGACTGTAGAGAAAATTTTAATTAATTTTCTTACCTTATCGACTATAGATGAAAATGATATAAATTAACAAAAAACCTATTTTGCAAATTGAAAAATGGAATAATTTTATCAAATTAGTGTATTGTCATCGGTCCTCAATAAATCTACAAAGCTTGAACGAAATCTGGCCGTTTAAAGTGGGTCAAAATCGCGCCCAAAGAAGTCGGTTACAAACAAACATAAAAAAAATACAAAAAATTTAATAATTTTATCAAAATAGGGTATTGTCATCGGTCCTCAATAAATCTACAAAGTTTGAACGAAATCTGGCCGTTTAAAGTGGGTCAAAATCGCGCCCAAAGAAGTCGGTTACAAACAAACATACAAACATACAGGTGAAGCTAATATAAAGCGTGTAACAAAATATAGTCGATGTTTCACATCTGCCAGGCGTCGCTTGACAGGTGACGTTTTTTTTTAATTGGGGCAAATATAAACCTTAAATACAAATTAATGTTAATTACGAGAATTAAAAAAACAAAGTTTGCCGCAACATAGTGGCAACTCAGGCCCTGGTATTCTATTCTGTGACGCAGGGGCGCATTCATTAATTTACTAGCTGTTGCCCACGTGAAAGTCGTTTTTGTAACCGAAGTTAAAATTCGCACACCATGTGCAGTTCAATCCAACTTGAGAGATAGGATAGTTTAAATCTCAAATTATAGTCGCAATTTTAATTTATTGCTAATTATTGTCTGTTATTATTTGACAGTCACAATTATCTGTTAACTCCAAATGATTCTAACAGATGTCGATACCTTTCGACTGGGTTGAGTAAGTAATCAATAGATGGCGCTGCTATGGTAAATCTACGAACGTGTCATATAAGCTACACTATCTATTTTTCATACCCCTAAGTGAGGCAAGACAACGTTTGCCGGGTCAGCTAGTATTAGTATAGATTTAAGTAAAGAAGTATATAGAAGTACTAGATAATCAATTATGTTCTGTTTCAGGGTTGCCAGTGGATGATCCAGTACTGTACAAGTTAAGTGAGGAGCGCTATCAATACGTAATAGACCCGGATGGTAACCCGCACTTAGTCGACCTCTGGGTCAAGGTAAGAAAGACTTTGTACGATTAACGACAGATTCTGTATTCGACATATCTTGGACAGATTTTGGATTTAAGCGATTCTAGACTCGACAGGCTTTGATTTCAGCTGATTCTGGATTTGCCAGATTCTGGACCTAACCGTTTTTGGACTTTGGGCAAAATTTGATTATAGCAGTTTCTGGATTTAACAGATTTTGGGTTTAACGGACTCTGGACTGGACTAAGTTTGATTTAAGCAAGTTTTGGATTTAACGCACTAAGGACTTGACAAAGTTTGAGTTCAGCAGATTATGGTTTCTTCAGATTTTGGGTTTAACCGATTTTGGACATGTCAAAATTTAATTTCAGCAGATTCTGGATTTGACAGATTTTGGGTTTAACCGATTTTGGACATGTCAAAATTTAATTTCAGCAGATTCTGGATTTGAAAGATTCTGAATTTAAAGGACTCTGGACTCGACAAAGCTTGATTTCATCACATTCTGGATCCGACAAATTCTAGATTTAACCGATTCTGGACTTGACATTTAGTTTCAGCAGATATGAATTTAACGGACTTTGGACTCGACAAAGTTTGATGACAGAACATTCTGGATTTGACAGATTCTCTGAATTTAAAGGACTCTGGATTCGTCAAATTTTGATTCAGCAGATTCTGGATTCAACAGATTCTGGAATTAGCGAATTCTGGACTCTGGACAAAGTTAAATTATAGGAGATAGAAGCACCGAAATATTGGTATCAAATAAAATGACTTGATTATTACAAAACTACCTACATTATGATAAAATTAAAATTCAAGATGGCTGCCACAACAAAATGTTATGTTGGGAGTTGTTTTTTGTAACTTCAAATTCAAATTATTTATCAGCCTTATGGCATCACGCCGTACTGGACAAGTCAATTTACAATTTACTTAATTTCTAAAATGTATATGCCTATATTACGAGTACACTCTTAATATTATTACATAAATCTCTATCTATATCTATATTTTTCTTCCACCTGGAATCGTTAGAAAGCTTTATAACTACATATAATAAGACTGCTACAAGAATGAAGATTCTGTTATTGACTGTGACATGAATTCATTGAGAGAGTAAAAAGGGTTCTTTTCGAAAAATTGTTTAATTTTTTGTTTGAAGTCATTCAAAGGTAGTTCTATAATTCTACGCGGCAACTTATTAAACATACATATTTTAGTAAATAATCCTTCTTTTGTTATGTAACTTCTTTTTAATGCTGTATTCTGTGAATGAATAGTTTGATTTGATTTCTAAATTTTTATTTTAAATTTGTTACAGGCTAGTGATGTACGTAGTTCGGCCAGATACGATTCCGATACAGAAAATGAATACCATCTCTTTACTAGGTGAGTATTTTTTTATTCACCAAACGAGGACGCAAAAAAAACGATTAAAATAATATAAAAATATTGATTTAATTTTAGTATTGGGTAACTAATTACTACAAATTCAATATTACTTAATGTAAATCTAATCTAAAATTAATTGAATTCAAAGTATATCTAATGTATGAAAAAAAAAAACATTTATTCAGGCACACAAAATATATAACCACTTACCATTAGAATTCAAAATGCTGAGTGGAAAGAGATTTAAATGTAAATTAAAAGATTGGTTAATTGATAAAACCAAAAAGAATATTTTAATTTACAGTATTATGAATATGTGCTAGGGATTTGATAGATTATTATAATAGGTAATTAAGATAGCAAATGTTTTAATGCAAGAAGTCTAACTAAAATATTTTTGTAGAACCAAACGTATTGTTCAGAAGCAATACATTATCATTGTATGTTCTCAATGGACACGACTGTTGATACTATTTACCTTTATTTACACTTATGATCTTGTAACACAGTTCAACAATAAACCTATTCTTATTCTTATCCTATACTAGCTGACCCAGCAAACATTCTTTTGTTTTAAAAAATAGATAGTAGCCGATTCTCAGACCTACTGAATACGCATATGAAATTTGGTAAAGATCAGTCAAGCCGTTTCGGAGGAGTACGGTAACAAACACTGTGACACGGAAACTTTATATATAAGATTTTTTTTTGAAAGAAAAGAAAGAAAGAAAGAGTCATTTATTTTGTGACACGAAATAAAAACGACAAAAAATAATACTCAAGAAACATAAAAAAGAAAAACATTTACGTGGCACAAAACCGGCCCCAGCTCAGCGTGTGCTGACTGCAAGCAATCAGCGCTGGTCTTCCGCTGGAGCCGACCGGTGACGACACATACGACATTGCAGAAAGCTTCTTACAAACAATAAACAACAAATAAACAGAATAAATAAATACATTACACAAATAGAAAGATCGGCAATAAGTAGTATAGATAGTCTAGTCAACAAGTGCCTTTTTGGTCAACTTTTTTCAGCAGTCTCCGAAAATTATGATTGAGGTATCATTCGATTTGGAATGGCATCTAGATAGTTTTCAAAAAACAATGAAGTTACGCAAATCTTCTGATTTGCCGAATCGAATGACACCTCAATCATAATTTTCGGAGACTGCTGAAAAAAATTGACCAAAAAGGCACGTTGACTAGACTAAGATAGGTATAACAGTTAATAATTATTTACATTCCACACAAAAAAATAAAATATATTAGTTTAAATTAACAACTATATGGCGCTAATGTCATTTTTGAAGGGTGCTTGCTCTTTTTGATATTCATAAATAAAGTTTTTTAATATAGTTTTAAAAGTATATTTACTCTTTTAGGTCAAATCCCAACGTGAGTCAACCAATAGTAATTAACTATGAAGCATTATTAGCGACTACCAACTTTGATGCATCGAAACGCACCGTTGTACTTATTCACGGCTGGATGAATTCTGCCACGTCGGAAATATTCACTGTACTTGTGCCAGGTAAGTCAAAGGCAAAGACAAAATCAAAATCGAAAGAAAATAAGATCCTTTATTTTCTTCTGCTACTTCCGAGATATTCATTATACTATTGCCAGGTAAGAGGAATCCATGTCTGTACATAATTCAAACACGGATGAAAGAATTCTACTAAAAAGAAAAATCAGGCGAATACCGCTCCGGATCGTACCTAGCGCAAAGGCTATCCATAGCTATACAACGCGGCAATGCCACGAGCGTTATGGGTTACCTTTGAATACCTTTCCGTCAGGTTCTATCCGGAGTGGCCTATTTATTAAAATTAAATTATTTATCTATGTTTATGATATAAACAAGAGAAAACATTATATACATCAGTAGGCTTATATGTAAGTAATATACTGGTAATTTTAACAGGAGGTTATATTTCTGTACTAACCATCAAGAATCAGAAGTATAATATTATAATAAGGTTAATGCAGAATAAATGTTTGAACTGCGTACTATCTGATAAAAGAAGATGTTCGACTCGATAAATTTTGAAAATTAAAAGGATTCTTCAAATTCTAGAGTTAATAGGTATTTTCTAGGTAAGCGTGTAACATCGTAGGCTATAGTAACACCAGGCAAGCTGTGGTCAAACGCAAACCTATAATTTATATTAAAAAAAAAAAAAAAAAAAATCCTTATTATTATTTTCCCAGCGTTCCTGTCAGCTGAGGATGTAAATGTAATCGTGGTGGACTGGAGTGCCGGCGCCAGCAACGTTCTTTACCTACCCTCAGTTCTTAACACCGTTACTTCAGGTAAGTAAATAGTGTAATAAAAGTAACTAAATAGTGGTGGCGATTCAGCGGCACACACGACTAAATTAAATTTAAAGAAGCCCCGTCTCTTTTCATCTTAGGTGGCCAGAAAGAGACGCGTTCTGCATCATAGTCAAAACAACTAAAATCACGTCAAATGTAGAAAATATAGGCGATTTTAGAACGCACTCACTAGTGTCACCTCTAAAACTGCCTGCACATTCCATATTTGACGTGATTTTAGTTGTTTTGTCTGTGGTTCAGAACGTGCCGTCTCTTTCTGGTCACCTAAGATGAAAAGAGACGGGGTTTCTTTAAATTTAGTTTAGTCGTGTGTGCCGCTGAATCGCCACCATTAGCCCTGTCCCTTTTCATCATTATTATTATTATTATAAGCCGGTTGTGTCCCACTGCTGGGCAAAGGCCTCCCTTATCTCCTTCCAGTCAGCCCGGTCTTCGGCTTTGGTGGCCCAGTCCTTATCAAAAATAAATATTAAATTAAAATTAAATAAATATTAGGACTCATTTTAACATTCAAAAAACAATCGATATCTCGCTTAGTTATCGAGATAAAGATACTTAAAAAACTAAAAAACCCTCTTTAAGACTAAGCCAGGACCTACAATTTCACGTGTCATCCGAACCACGGTAGCGCCCAGATAAAAATGGTACTATAATAGTATTAAAATATCCGATTTACAGCGAAAAAATTTAAAAATTTAAAAATTCCAGGTGAAAGCGTAGCTAAGTTCGTGAACTGGCTGTGCAGTACCACGGGTGCTTCTCCATCCGACTTCCACATCGCGGGTCACAGCCTCGGCGGGCAACAGGCCGGGATAGTGGGCAGGAACCTCGACTCTCCCGCTGATTATATTACTGGTAAGGGATTTTTATGGTAAACAAGGTTTTTTTATGGTAAGCAAGGTTTTTTTATGGTAAGCAAAGGTTTTTTATGCTAAGCAAGGTTTTTTACAATAAGCAAGGTTTTTTTTATCGTAAGCTAGTTTTTTTTTATGGTAAGGAAAGTTTTATATGTCAAGTAAGGTTTTTTTATAGTAAGCAAGGTTTTTTATGGTAAGCAAGGTATTTTATGGTAAACAAGTATTTTTATGGTAAGCAAGGTTTTTTTATGGTAAGCAAGGGTTTTTCATGGTAAGCAAGGTTTTTTTATGGTTAGTAAGGTTTTTTATTGTGAGCAAGGTTTTTTTTATAGAAAGCAAGGTTTTTTATGGTAAGCAAGGCTTTTTATGGTAAGCAAGGTTTTTAATAGTAAGCAAGGTTTTTTATGGTAAGCAAGGTTTTTTATGGTGAGCAAGGTTTTTTATGGCAAGCAAGGTTTTTTATGGTAAGCAAGGTTTTTTTTATGGTGAGCAAGGTTTTTTTATGGTAAGCAAGGTTTTTTCTGGTAAGCAAGGTTTTTTATGGTAAGGAAGGTTTTTTTATGGTAAGCGCAAGGTTTTTTCATGGTAAGCAAGGTTTTTTATGGTAAGCAAGGATTTTTTGAGCAACCATTTTATAAAATAAAACATAAATAGCAATCTTAAAAAGCCATTACATGTAAAAAAAAAACATAATAACAATCTTAAAAAGCCGTAACAAAATTAGGAAAACATACTTGCAATCTTACAAAGCCATTATATATAAGAAAAACATAATAGCAATCTTAAAAAGCCATTATATATAAGGAAAACATAATAGCAATCTTACAAAGCCGTTATATAAAAAAAACATAATAGCAATCTTAAAAAGCCTTTATAAATAAGGAAAACATCATATCAATCTTTAAAGCCTGCTATAAATAAGGAAAACATGATAGTAATCTTAAAAACTCATTATAAATGAGGAAAGCATAATAGCAATCTCAAAAAGCCGTAATATATGTATAAAAAAAACTTAATAACAATATTTAAAAGCAGATACAGGTTATTTTAAAAATCATTTATCTGGCAACCGGCGTTTAAAATACCACCAGTATCTGGTCGTTTTTTAATGTTATTCTTTGGAACCACAGTTTGGACTTGGAACCTAATTTTGGATCCACAGACCAAGTGTCATATAAGAAAAACATAATAGCAAACTTAAAAAGCCTATTATATATTTTGTAAGAAAAACATAATAGCAATCTTAAAATGTCTGTGATATGTAAGAAAAACATAATAGCAATCTTAAAATGCCTGTGATATGTAAGAAAAACATAATAGCAATCTTAAAATGCCTGTGATATATAAGAAAATATAATAGCAATCTTAAAATGTCTGTGATATGTAAGAAAAACATAATAGCAATCTTAAAATGCCTGTGATATATAAAAAAAACATAAAGCAATCTTTAAATGCCTGCGATATGTAAGAAAAACATAATAGCAATCTTAAAATGCCTGTGATATGTAAGAAAAACATAATAGCAATCTTAAAATGCTTGTGATGTGTAAGAAAAACATAATAGCAATCTCAAATACCTGTGATATGTAAGAAAAACATAATAGCAATCTTAAAAAGCCGTTCGTTACAAATAAGGAAAACCAATCTTCAAAACCGTTTAATTTCTTATTTATTTGTTTTGATAAGTTCGTAAGGAATATTTATCTACTTGTTCCAGCCATGGATCCCGCCCTTCCAGGCTGGTCTGATAACGACAATAAGTTCCGTTCCACTGACGGCAACTATACCGAGATTATACACACCGATGCTGGATTGCTAGGCTATCTTACCCCTCTCGGACAAGTGGACTTCTACCCCAACGGGGGTGAAAGCATGCCTGGATGTCTGTTGCCTACGTGTAACCATTCTCGGTAAGACTTTGTAAACCCTCAATCGAGTCTATGAGTCTGCTTATCTGTGTTTAAGGTTCCATACCCTGAAGGTAAGAACGGAACCCTATTACTAAGCCTCCGTTGTCTGTCTGTTTGTTTGTCCCCGAGCTGTATCTCAGAAACAGTGATAGCTAGACCAACCAAAGGGGGGGGGGGGGTAACCATGCCTGGATGTCTGTTGCCTACGTGTAACCATTCTCGGTAAGAAATTTTTGCCTGCATATTCTTTCGGGGAGATAACTTTTCTAGACATCATCAGCCAATCTTGCGTATCTAAAGCAGGGCTACAGAGCTTTGAACGCACTATCCCGGGTATATCTAAACTGACCATTTTTTTTAAAGCTCAAAACGGGACATTGACGTTCCGTATACTATCTGTATGGATGGACCATAGGTTCAATAATATATATGATATTATAATATATCTATTAGGTAATATGACCACATGGGAAAATGAACAAAGGCGTCTAATTCATATAATATATATACATATTAATACTATGTGTATATATGTTCCTTATTTTGTGTGCACATTCATTAAAATTATTTTTATTATAAGAAAAGGAAAGAAGTTATTACCAGCTTCAATAAAGCAACTTTTTTTTCCGTGGCAGTCATTACTAAATTATATTATGCAATGCGTTTATATGCATTAAAAATTTTCGTGCGGTGTCAGAAAACGGGACTATTTTGCGTCCCGGATCATTGTACGGGGACAACGGGACGTGTGGTCGAATAAAGGGACAGTCCAGTTCAAAACGGGACGTATGGTCACATTAGGTATATCCCAATTCTAAATGGAGGCAGACTGTCGTCGCTCCATAGGCTGTTATCATCAGCAGAGGTCTTATTTGCCTGTGTCAGAATAACCAGTTACCTTTGTCCACATGAGTCAGTGATACTCCGAATGAATCTGAATCTGAAAGAGTCTGGAATAACAGTATAACAGTAAACTGTATTAAATTTAAAATTACTATAAAGAATATCTTATATAAAAAAGCCTATTATTCGGTTTCTGTGTTTCTCAAAGTTGCAAAAGCATGGCGTGAGGACATGGTGGAAATTTGTACAAACAAGTAATGTTTATTTTATTGGTAATATTTTGACTTGTTTAATTAATTTATTGAATTGGGAATTTGTATTGTTATTTTTTTTTGACATTTGACAGTAATGTGATCTATATATTTACTTTTGTAAATATTCTTATACATATTCTTTTTCATGTATGTTAGATGTTGACTTTTTACAAGTGTCTTATAACTGTTGTTATATATTCCTACTAGCTGACCCGGCAAACGTTGTCTTGCCTCACTTAGGGGTTATGAAAAATAGATAGTGTAGCTTATATGACACGTTCGTAGATTAACCATAGCAGCGCCATCTATTGATTACTGACTCAACCCAGTCGAAAGGTATCGACATCTGTTAGAATCATTTGGAGTTAACAGATAATTGTGACTGTCAAATAATAACAGAAAATAATTAGCAATAAATTAAAATTGCGACTATAATTTGAGATTTAAACTAACCTATCTCTCAAGTTGGATCGAACTGCACATGGTGTGCGAATTTTATTATAATCGGCTAAGTGGTTTAGGAGTCCATTGAGGACAAACATTGTGACACAGATTTATATATATTAAGATGTAAAAAATTGAACTACGGCTCTCAATGAGGGTAGAAAACTCCGTGCTTGGCGACAGATTTCAACATGAGTGTAGTAGCTAGCCAGTCGAGCACACTAGCAAATTCCCTACCACAATGTTACGGTTTCCTCACGACGTTTTCCTTCACCGAAAACTCAAGTTCATTGGCGGAGATCAGCGAACTAGAATAAACGGAAGAGTAACTCCATACAATTGCCGCTTAGAATTTGGATCCATCTACGCTTGGGTAGGCTGGTAAGGGGGGAATGCACAATACGCCCCTAGCGGGATGTCAGTGCAGGTCTCATCACCCCCACTTTAAATTAGAATTAGAATTAGATCCATCTACGTACACAATTATACTGCTAACAAAAACACACAAAGCTCGCACGCGATTGGTGCCTTACCACACCATATGACGCCACGCGGGCGCGCGGGTCTTGCCCCGCCCACCGCGGTATTTTACGATTACGCGTGGAACCATCTTATCGGCCAAGTTACTATTCTATTTATTCTAGTTCGCTGGTGGAGATAAATAAAAGGCGGCCAAACGCGCGACTGCTTGCCCGAAGATTGTTTGAATATTAAACATTGTAAACTGTTCACGTAAGGCATCTTAATATTTTCGCGTAGAAAACGGTCACACTTACTTATTATTAAAAGTTGGAATGAGTCCAACAGTTTCGGTGCTTTCCGAGCACCATCTTCAGGGGCGAGTGCACTGTGCGCGCGCGGATCTCGTCGGCGGCGGTCCGTGTAACACTCGCCCCTGAAGATGGTGCTCGGAAAGCACCGAAACTGTTGGACTCATTCCATCTTTTAATAATAAGTAAGTGTGACCGTTTTCAACGCGAAAATGTTTGAATATTATATATTTTTGTATTACTTTATCTTGTTTCTCTCTCACAGTTCGTACTACTACTTCGCGGAATCAGTATTAAGCGGAGGCTTCACCGGGACGGAATGTGAGTCTTACGAAGATGCAGTAGAAGGTTCATGTTCGCTCAACACCACATTGCCTATGGGAGGGATAGAACCGAAGCCTGGGTAAGATTTCATTAGCTTTTTAGTGTTCCGCACCTTAAGGTAAAAATTGGGCAAGTGCGAGTTGGACTCGCGCATGAAGGGTTCCGTACCATTGTTGTATCCCATACAACCCTTTTTGATTATTTTATAATATAATAAATAATTCAATATTCTCGAGAATAGAGACCCTCATCTCTGTATATCAGAAGCCGTAATAGCTAGAAAGCTGAAACTTTCACAAGATATGTATTACCCATGCCGCTATAACAACAACAACTAAAAATAAAATAAAAAAAATATTAATAATTAATAAGGGGTTACCATACAATAAACGTGGTTTTTTGTATTTTTTGCTATGTATCTTTCAATTCCGCATTATTAACTCGCGTAATCAATTTGTCAAAACAATTTGTGAATAGCGATTGTGGCTCTGTGGTAAAAACGTTTGTTTTTACATCAGACGGCCCTTGGTTCAATCCCAGCCCCACACTTTTTTTTTCAATTTTTGCACTCGCCTTACGGTGAAGGAAAACATCGTGAGGAAACCGGCATGGTTGAGGACCACAAAACCCGAAGACGTGTGTCATTCTTCAACCCGCACTTGACCACTGTGGTGGATAATGTGTAACCGTAGTGGCCTACATCTCTTCGTGAGGCCTCGTGAGGGAAGGCTCCGCGTTTTAGCAGTGGGAACGTATAGTGGGCCACTTATGCTTAAGCTTATGTAATTTGTTACATGGAGTACGATAAACATTTTTGTTTGCAGATCGACTGGCATCTTCTATTTGAAAACCAACGCAGACCAACCGTTTTCACAAGGCTGAAGATTATAACATAGTTTATAGTTTATTTATTTGCTTGCAATACATGTTTGTCATAAGGCTATGTTACACGTGTCCTGTTGTAATAGAGCGTAGCAAGAGGCACTGGCTAGCTTTGCTCCAAGGCAAACTAGACAGTGTCTTTACAATACTATTAGTTACTATTTATGACTAAATGTTATTGGCTACTGTACAGTATAACATATTATATTTATTAAACATTGTAAACGGTTCACGTAAGGCATCTTAATATTTTCGCGTAGAAAACGATCACACTTACTGTTGGACTCATTCCGACTTTTAATAATAAGTAAGTGTGACCGTTTTCTACGCGAAAATTATATTTATTATTTATTTATCATCACAACTCTTTAGGTTTGAAACTCAATATCATTTGTAAATAAAACTTATTGTACAGCTTCGTATTTTTTATTATTTTCGAGAAAATATTTACTGAAATCCCTAAAATCCTGTCGCCTAGCACCTAACGTATTCTGTTTTTTTTTTTATTGTCTCTTATATATATGTAGGCCTCCCTCCTGTCATGCTACCTGTCTCGGTCCTGTGCCAATCTAGTCCAGATTCGACCCGCGATAGCTGTAATGTCGTCGACCCATCTTGCATCTCTACTTGACAAGCCTTTTTATTTTATATATTAGATTTAAGAATAAACTAATATTATACTATATTGTTTTCTGCTAGACAAGCGGCAAAAAAACAAAAGTCACGTGATTAATGGATGGCCCCTAAGTATAAATATAATAGATTATCGGACGTAAAATATAAGCCAGGAGGCATTATCTAGATAAAAATTGCATTTAACACATTTTAATACCTACCTACTCCTACTATTATTATACGCATATTACTACTTATACTATACGTTTATAAATATGATACGCTAAAAAGTAGTAGTAATAAAGGAAAGCTATTCCCCGTGAAAGCAAGAACCCAATTATTTCATGGTAGTATTTTCTGTATGGGTGTAAAAATCTACAATAACTTGCCTCTGTCAATTAGAGAGACCAATTCTTTGTTTGCTTTTAAGATAAAATTAAAATCTTTCCTTGTTCAAAAATGTTATTATAGCATAAAACAGTTTTTAGAAGGTAAATGATTGAAATTTCGTTAGCTTATCGGATTTTTAGTTAGGACTGTTTATTTATGAACCATATAATGTAATGACTAAATTTAAATAAGAGTAAGTTTTAGTAATATAAATTTTTTTTTTGCATGCCTTAACAGGCTAAAACATGGTGAGACTTAGCAACATAACATTACTTTCCATTATTATGTATTACCCGTGTTTTGCAAAATAAATTATTTGAATTTGAATTTGTAAGTAAGTAAGTCTGTGTGTCTGTGTAACTTCAAACAAAAAAAACTATTTTGGATGAAATTCTAAAAAATCATACTTTGGAACTTTGGCTAAGTATCTAATTTGTTTGAAAACTACACATTATATCATTTTAATATATCTAATCTTCTTATTATATAAAATTTCCATGTCACAATGTTAGTTACCGTACTCCTCCGAAACGGCTTGACCGATTTTTACTAAATTTTATACGCGTATTCAGTAGATCTGATAATCGGCTAGGTACTATCTATTTTCCTTACCCCTAAGTGATAAGGGTTGTTCACCCTTAATATATATTTTTTAATTTTTTGACAATATTTTTAGTTTTTTTTTTTTATAACGTGACAATAAAAAATACATACAACTCTAAATTTTTACTTTTTTATCATCAACGCCTATTTTTTATGGCCATTTTAGTAACTTCTTTTTCATACCGCTCGATAACTGATCAATTATAGTGCTTTTTACTGTACTTAAAGCAAAACAACGTTTGTCGAGTCAGCTAGTACTATAAATAAAAATAAATGTTTACAAGACTTATTTTATCTATAACTAAGAATATATAATCTATAATTATTCGCTTATCAAATCTACCAAAAAAGGATTACATAGATAATATAATTAGACAAGTGCGAGTTGGATTCGCGCATGAAGGGTTCCGTACCATTGTTGTATGGTAGCCCCTCTTAAATATATTATTTTTTAATTAATTTAAAAACGCTGCACAAAGGCTCACAAAATTCAGCCTAATTTAAATACAGTCAATTGGGATAGTAATTAACAATTTGACAACCAGAGTTGTGACATGGTTGTCATGGTTACATTAAAATAGTTTAAGTATTTATGTATTAGGCTGCGAAATTTTCTAATCCACCCTCGAATGTTTGTTGTATGGGAGCCCCCCTCAAATATTATATTTAAATTTTATTATTTAATTTGATAGCTAATATACATTTATATATTTTGTGAAAATTTAAAGTATCTAGCAGCTACCGTTATCGATATATAGCAAAAAAAAATACGAATAAAACACGTTTATTGTATGGGGTTAATATTTTTTTTATTTTTAGTATTTGTTGCGGCACGGAAAATACATATATTGTGAAAGTTTCAGCTTTCTAGCTATTACGGGTTTTGAGATACAGCCTGGAGACAGACAGACAGCAGCGGGGGCTTAGTAATAGGATCCCGTTTTTACCTTTTAGGTACGAAACCCTAAAAACGAAGTACTCCAAGCCTATATAAGTGCAAAATGCCCATAAGATTGATAAGGTTTTTAAAACAATGTACGTTAATATATTCTTACTAGTTTCCTTAGCCGTAGTGGTAATAGGTATGTATTTAATTTATTTATTTATATATCGCACATTCATATCCTTAACGTCACTAAACAAAATATACACATTTTCAGTACAAGCGTTTAAAGTTAAGAATTTTTTAAAAAGGGCACAAATAAAAGTAGAGTAACTATGTCGGTAATATATTTTGTTTTTATTATGGAATAAAAATAACAGTACTTATTTAATAAAATCAAAAACCAAAAAACCTTAATATGGTAACAAAAAAAATATCAAAATTAATCATTTTTGTTTAGTGACCCATTTTCATTTTCTTTTTAATTTTTTTTTTCTACATTTTAGACCACAGACAAGCTTAACATCAGGCAAGCTGCGGTCAAACGTAAGCCCATTTATCATAAAAAAAAAAAAAAAAGTGCCGTTAAGGAAATTAATGTGCGATATAATGCGTCACGCTGGCCAAGTGCAGATTGGCGCACGTCTTCGGATTTTGTTGTCCTCAACATGCCAATTTACTCACGATGTATTCCGTCACCGTAAAACGAGTGCAAATCCACATTTTCTTAAAAACAAGTCTTTGGTAGGGCCAGGATCTACAACCGCGTACCCGCGACTGTCCGGGATGCACCTTCCACCGCCGGCTTTAAGACTAGACTCAAGGTTTGGCTATTAGATAAAACTTTTTCTACACTAATATTATAAAGAGGAACACTTTGTTTGTTTGTTTGTTTGTATAATATAAATGAATATTTAGAATTGAAGATTGACATTTGATTCATATCAAATACTATTGTAATGATATTATATTACTAGAATTAGAATTGTCATTGAATCATATATTTTTGTAATGATATTACGAGTATATTATTTGACTTGTAACTTTGTTGTTATCAATAAATGATTTGTATTTGTACCGAACCGTACTTGCTTTTATTACGTTACGATTTGATAAATCATGAAATGGTTTATTTATTACCCAGACAACAATAATTTTGTTTCAGGGTTGCCAGTGCAGGATCCAGTACTGTACAAGTTAAGTGAGGAGCGCTATCAATATGTAACAGACTCGAACGGTCAACCACACTTAGTGGATCTCTGGGTCAAGGTAAGAAAGACTTTGTACGATAAATGCCAGATTCTGGATTTAACAGATTTTGGATACGACAGATTCTGGATTTAACTAATTTCGGACACAACATGTTCTGGATTTAACAAATTTTAGACACGACCGATTCTAGATTTAACCGATTTTAGACACGACAGATTCTGGATTTAACCGATTTTGGGCATGACATATTCTGGATTTATCCAATTTCGGACACGACAGATTCTGGATTTAACAGATTCAGGGCACGACAGATTCTGGATTTAACAGATTCAGGGCACGACAGATTCTGGATTTAACTAATTTTGGACACGACAGATTCTAGATTTAACCGATTTTGGACACGACAGATTCTGTATTAAACAGATTTTAATATAAAAAATAATAAAAATAACATAAATTGATAAATAACATTTAATTTACAAACCGAAATAAATATTCAAGTATGGATATCTCACAGTGTCTTAGGCACCTATTATTTATGTACTGACAATAATATTTTTCAGATCAGCGATTTACGTAGCTCCGCCAGATACAGCCCCGACACAGAAAATGAATATCATCTGTTTACAAGGTCCGTATATTGTTGAACTATTTTCGCGTAGAAAACGGTCACACTTACTTATTATTACCCGCGCGTGCGCGTGCGGATCTCGTCGGCGGCGGTCCGTGTAACTCTCGCCCCTGAAGATGGTGCTCGGAAAGCACCGAAACTGTTGGACTCATTCTAACTTTTAATAATAGGTAAGTAAGTGTGACCGTTTTCTACGCAAAAATATTAAAATGCCTTACGTGAACAGTTTACATTGTTTATTATTTAGTTATTTAGATGATTAAATTAGTTATAGTACGTTTCGCATCTGTATTTCATCCTAATAAAGTTGCCCTCGCTTTACGGCGAAGGAAAAAATCGTGATAGTAGAAGATTCGAGCCTACATCGACCTTAACCGACGTGATAATTGAATGGTTTAAAATTTTAATTAAAAAATAATAATAAGAATATTACTTACTGTATTAAAACTTTCGTAAGGCATATTTGAATAATGTTTGTATAACCGGCTATCACTTACGTTTATTTTGTCGGTATTAGCCCGATACTTCGTATGAAAATTTTTTTCCAATACCTCACTATAACTGTAATAAGTTGTCAGTAGAAGAACGAATAAGAATATTCTCTACAGAATTTTTTAGGCAACCTATTTATAATATATTTTCTTATATACTAAATTTATTATGCAATTTTATTCAAATATTACGTCGGTGAAGGTCGATATAGGCTCGGATCGTTGACCATGAGGAAACTGACAAGTTTGAGGACCACAATGTCCAAAGACGGGTTTCATCTGCCAGGCCGCACGTTATCCAGTAGTAGGAACGTATAGGCTGCTTGCAAAACACCAATAGCTTTATCATGTTGCAGGGAAAACCAGAACGTGAGTCAGCCGATAGTAATAGACCAGGAAGCGATACTGAACGCTACTAACTACGATGCTACCAAACGTACAGTCGTTATAATCCACGGCTGGCAGAATTCTGCCACTTCGGAGATATTCACTGTTCTCGTCCCGGGTAAGTCGAAGTTTGAGACAAAGTCATAGAAAATTCCACCCCTGAGCAATAATCACATTTTTTCTCATTAGTCCATTGAAAAGTTACATTTGGGGTTGAGTTTCTTAGAGGACACAATTTTTTTTAATGTGTAGGAGGGGTAAGTGTAAAGCTAAAATCAAGCTATCAAGTTTGTGGGGTCGCCACCCTTGTCCCACGGCCACCATCTTGAAAATAGAGGTTGAATGGGTTTTTACGATATATCTCTTGAACTATTTATCTGATAAAACAAATTGTTAACGTTTTTGTTGCAAATTAAAATCTCTATAACTTTGATCCAGTAACTTTTTGTTGTAAAACTATAAATAAAAAAGTTATAAGTGAAAATGTTCAGAAATTCGAGAAAAAACTTATATTTTTCGATATAGCTTTTATATTATCATTTTACAAAAAAAAACGTTATCAGACCATTTTTGTAGATGGTTTTTTAAGGAACACCTTTTTTCATTAAGTTAATATCTAAGGTTTTACAGCGCTCCGAAGTGAGTTCTATTTTCAGTACTCTTAACTATACATATTTTATACGTGGGTACTAATAATGTCATCAGTTATTTTTTTATTTTGTTATTATAATTCTTGTAATTAGTAATTTTGCAATGTTATTAATAATTAATTATTGACTCTTCACGAATCACGGAGCCCGAGACCTTTCCAACGAATGCTGTGCCGTGGAAATCGGTTCGTGCGTTCTGGAGTTATAGCGGCAGGAAGGAAAACTCAACTTATAGTTTTATATTATTACTAGCTGACCCGGCAAACGTTGTTTTGCCTCACTTAGGGGTATAAAAATAGATAGTGTAGCTTATATGACACGTTCGTAGATTAACCATAGCAGCGCCACCTATTGATTACTTACTCAACCCAGTCGAAAGGTATCGACATCTGTTAGAATCATTTCTAGTTAACAGATAATTGTGACTGTCAAATAATTACAGACAATAATTAGCAATAAATTAAAATTGCGACTATAATTTGAGATTTAAACTATCCTATCTCTCTAGTCGGATCGAACTGCACATGGTGTGCGAATTTTATTATAATCGGTTTAGTGGTTTAGGAGTCCATTGAGGGCAAACATTGTGACACGAGATTTATATATATTAAGATTATTCTTCCAGCGTTCCTGTCAGCTGCAGACGTGAACGTTATCGTGGTAGACTGGAGCGCCGGCGCCGGCAACGTCAATTACGCGCTTGCTGTTCTCTACACTGTTACTTCAGGTTACAATTTTAACAGGTGTTATATAATAAGTTTGGTATTTTGTGTCGGTCGGAGGCCTTTTTCTTCCTTGCCTTATCCCACTAGGTGGGGTCGGCAGCAAACTTTCCTCTTCCACTCTCCTCTATCAGCCGTCGTCTCTACACTCACTCCTTACTCTCTTATGTCCTCAAATACATATCATTTATTGATAACACCAAATTTACAAGTCAAAAAATATGATATCATTACAAAAGTATATGATATAAATATAAATAAAATAAATATTAGGACACTTTCACACACGGCTGGTTAGCCCCATACTGAACCATTTCTAGCTCGTATTATGGTTGCTAACACAACTGATATACTACATATACGAGTACATACATACTTATTATATATAAATACATATTTAACACCCAGACCCACAGCCAACAAATTTAGTTAAGCACAAAGATGTTGACCGGGCCGGGAATCGAACCCGGAACCTTCTGATTAGCAGACCGGCATGGTAACCTTTACGCCAACGAGGTCGTCTATCAATGAATGTCAATTTTCAATTATATTCTAGTAATATAATATCATTACAATATTATCTGATATGAATCAAATGTCAATTTTCACTTCTAATTCTAGTAATATAATACAATACGATAGTATGATATGAATCAAATGTCAATTTTCAGTTCTAATTCTAGTAATATAATAACATTAAAAAAGTATATGATATGAATCAAATGTCAATTTGTGTACACATTGTGTGACATGTCAGTAAATGTGTGTATCTATCTGGGGCCCTCTTCTTCCTTGCTATCCTTAGGTGGGGTCGGCAGCAAATTTTCCTCTTCCACTCTCCTCTATCAACCGTCGTCTCTACACTCACTCTTTTCTCTCTCATGTCCTCATTCACACACTCCATCCATGTCTTCTTCCACTCTCCTCTATCAGCCGTCGTCTCTACTCTCACTCCTTTCTCTCTCATGTCTTCATTCACACGCTCCATCCATGTCTTCTTCCAATGTCCTCTATCAACCATCGTCTCTACACTCACTTCTTTCTCTCTCATGTCCTCATTCACACACTCCATCCATGTCTTGTGTCACACTCCTCTATCATCCGTCGTCTCTACACTAACTCCTATCTCTCTCATGTCCTCTTTCACACACTCCATCCATGTCACGGCATCTTCCAGTTTGTATCATAGTAGCTAATACAACTGACACTATATATACATTCATATATACTTTATATCGATACATATTTAACGACCAGACCAATAGCCAATCAATTTAGTTTATCAAAAAAAATTTTGGCTGTGCCGGGTATCGGACCCGGGGCTCTCTGAATAGCATTTCAATATTGTCTACTGTTATTTTTATATGAATATATTACGACAAATGTTGTCGATTCAGCGGCACACACGACTAAACAAAAATTAAAGAAAGCCCCGTCTCTTTTCATCTTTGATGTGATATTAGTTGTTTTGACTATGGTGCAGAACGTGCCGTCTCTTTCTGGCCACCTAAGATGAAAAGAGACGGAGCTTCTTTAAATTTAGTTTAGTCGTGTGTGCCGCTGAATCGCCACCAATATCTACAACTTTGGTTGTGGCGCTTCGCTCAAATAAGTAAGACGCGGCTGAACTCTGTAGAACATTGGCTTAACAAGACAATTACGGTTCCAGGCGCGAGTGTAGCCAAGTTCGTGAACTGGCTGTGCAATACCACGGGTGCTTCTCCATCCGACTTCCACATCGCGGGTCACAGCCTCGGCGGGCAACAGGCCGGGATAGTGGGCAGGAACCTCGACTCGCCCGCTGATTATATTACTGGTACGAAAAATATAAATGTTTGGTTAGGACGTCACCGCCAGTCGCAACAGAATGGTGGTGATTCAGCGGCACACACGACTAAACTAAATTTAAAGAAACCCCGTCTGTTTTCATCTTAGGTGGCCAGTAAGAGACGGCACGTTCTGAACCACACACAAAACATCTAAAATCACGTCAAATATGAAAAATGTAAGCGATTTTAGAGCGCACCCAATTGTATCAGCTCTAAATCTGACGTGTTTGACGTGTTTTAGATGTTTTGTCTATGGTTTAGATCGTATCTCTTTTTGGCCATTTATGACGAAAAGAGACTAGACTAGCTACTTTAAATTTAGTTTAGTCGTGTGTGCCGCTGAATCGCAACCATTACCAGCGCCGGTAGCCACGCGCCGCCGCCATTCGCTGAGTTGCGACTGTATTGCGGCAAACTAAGGTGTCTTATTTTACACGCTTTTTATTAGCTTCACCTGTATGTTTGTTTGTAACCGACTTCTTTGGGCGCGATTTTAACCCCCCTGGATCGGCCAGATTTCGTTCAAACTTTGTAGATTTATTGAGGACCGATGACAATACACTAATTTGATAAAATTATTCCATTTTTTTTTGTATCTTTGTTTGTATGTTTGTTTGTAACCGACATCTTTGGGCGCGATTTTGACCCACTTAAAACGGCCAGATAAGCGTGTTTTTTAGTTTTTTTTTAACTATTATTAGATATTAATTTATACGTTTGTTTTAGGTTTTGTGTTTGCCAAAATAAAAATTATCTTTCCTTCTTTCTTTCAAAAAATTTTTTTATTAGAAAATTTTTCATGAACAAAAAATTTCCTTTTTAAAGACAATGGTAAACCCTTCATGCGCGAGCCCGACTTACACTTGGCATATTCTTGAAATGAAATGAAATGAAATAATTTTATTTGCGTAGCCACAGGTAATATAAAAACATGGAAAAAATTATAGAATGCCCCTTGTAGGCTACCGCAAATGCGGTGTGCAAAATGTCAAATAATTAGTAAATTTCTAAATTAATTTCCCACTATGATTTACAGCTAGCTTTATGATTTATATTTAAAAGAAATGTCAAAAGATTATAAGTTTATAATATCAAAAAATGACAATAATAATAATATGTCAAGGTTTTATATAATTTCAAGGTTATAGTATTTACAAAGAGTTATCAATTGTTTTATAAAATGTCATTATGAAACAAATTATATAATAATGTATATCAGTATAATTTTAATGTCAAATTTTATATACAATTAGCTTTTACATTTCATATCTTTTTAAAAACCTAGCGCTTAGTCATCATGTTCGTACACCTAAGGTTTACCACAAATAAAATTAATCTTTAAATAATTATCAAAGTCATAATAACATTTATGACGACCTCGTTGGCGTAAATGTTACCATGCCGGACTGCCAATCAGAAGGTTCCGGGTTCGATTCCCGGCCCGGCCAACATCTTTGTGCTTAACTAAATTTGTTGGCTGTGGGTCTGGGTGTTAAAATATGTATCTATACAAAATATATATTTATGTACATATATGTAGTATATCAGTTGTGTTAGCAACCATAACCCGAACTAGAAATGATTCAGTGTGGGGTTAACCAGCCGTGTGTGAAATGTGTTCTAATATTTATTTATTTATTATTATTTATAACATTCTTGTCTTGTTCTAGCAATGGATCCCGCCCTCCCTGGTTGGGAGATCAACACCAATACCTTTAAATCCACCGATGGCAACTACACTGAGGTCATTCACACCGACGCAGGAGTGTTAGGGTATCTAACCCCTCTAGCACAAGTGGACTTTTACCCCAACGGGGGGGTTACCATGCCTGGATGTATAGAAGCTACGTGTAACCATTCTCGGTAAGTCTTTGTTTGCTTCTGTCGATGCGGGACGGGATGCTAGCAAAGGACAGAGCTATAATGCGTCCGTGCGGTAGAGCAGGACGGACTAAAGAGTTCAGCGGGGTGTCATAGAGTCCCTCTATTACAATATTACTTTTTATTTATCTAAATATAATACAATGACGTTTTGAGCCTCCCCCTTAAAAAGCCTGCAGAGGAGTTATTGGGTTTGCAATTTAGGGTATCGATATGCCATTTTGTTGCCATAGCACCTTAAAGACCAGACTTATAGTCCTGGTGAGCAGTAGGAAATGCTCTACCACCATGCAGTTAACAATGGTTGCAATTCAGCGGCACACACGACGAAATTAAATTTAAAGAAGCCCCGTCTCTTTTCATCTTAGGTGGCCAGAAAGAGACGGCGCGTTCTGAACCACAGACAAAACAACTAAAATCACGTCAAATATGGAATATGCAGGCAGTTTTAGAGGTGATAAAAGTGAGTGCGTTCTAAAGTCGCCTATATTTTCTACATTTGACGTGATTTTAGCCGTTTCGACTATGGTGCAGAACGTGCCGTCTCTTTCTGTCCACCTAAGATAAAAAGAGACGGGGCTTCTTTAAATTTAGTTTAGTATCGCTACCAATACTGTTTCTCTCTCACAGTTCCTACTACTACTTCGCGGAGTCAATATTGAGCGGAGGCTTCACCGGGACTGAATGTGATTCTTACGTTCACGCTGTGGCTGGCTCTTGTTCGCTCAACACCACCTTGCCTATGGGAGGGATACAACCGAAACATGGGTAAGATTTCTTAAGCCTTTTTTTGACGGAACGAGTGAATGAAACAAAGCGTGTGTGCCGACATTTTTTAGAAAGATCAAAATAAAATTATTTATTATAACAAATAAAGTAACACACAAAATGACAAGTAGCAATAAATAAGTAATAAACATATAAATAGAGTACTTTGCCCATCGGAGAAATACAGCTGAAACATGGGTAAGATTTCTTAAGCCTTTTTTTGATCGAACGAGAGAATCGAACGAAGCGCGTGTGCCGACATTTTTTAGAAAGATCAAAATAAAATTATTTGTTATGACAAATAAAGTAACACGCAAAATGACAAGTAGTAATAAATAAGTAATAAACATATAAATAGAGTACTTTGCCCATCGGAAGGATACAGCTGAAACATGGGTAAGATTCCTTTTTTGACCATATAAAAAAAAAACAAATATCAAAACATTTATTTCAAGTACAAGGACTCATACATACATGTTAAAGAAAAACTAAAAATACGTACATAATGTCAAAAACTATACAATTATAAAATGTCAAAAAATAAAAAAAACACTCTAAGAATATTTATACTTATTTTGGTACCAATAAAAATTACGAATTAGAAATAAAATTGGAACTAAAAATCTAAAATTGAACCAGTTTTTTTGGTTCCGTACCTAAAAGGTAAAAACGGGACCATATTACTAAGCCTCCGCTGTCTGTCTCCAGGCTATATCTCAGAAACCGTAGTAGCTAGAAAACTGAAACTTTCACAAGATAATAATATGTAATTCCCGTGCCGCGATACTAAAAAAAATTAGGGAGGTCCCCATACAATAAACATGTTTTATTTTCGTATACAATAAACATGTGTTTTTTGCTATGTATCAATAACGGTAGCTGCTAGACACATAAAATTTTCACAAAATATATGAATGCATATAAACTATATAATTTAATTATAAAATTTTAAAAAAATGGTTGCCTGTAAAGTCGGTTTTACGGGCGAAGATTTTACGTGACAACGTCTGCCGCGTGCTGCGCGCGCGGCAGACCGATCATAGTTGAGTGGGAGAGAGACGCAAGGCATTCGGCGGGCCTCTCTCTCGTTCGGTGACTCATCGTAACGTTACCGGGCGTTACACTTTTTCATAAGTGACTCCCAGCCGCAACCTAATTTAAGACGTTGTCACGTCAATAAAATAAATATTTGAGGGGCGCTACCATACAACAATGCTACAGAACCCTTCATACGCGAGTCCAACTTGCAGTTGGCTAATTATTTTTATAAAATTTGTTATTTGTTAGGTAAAACCAATCAAAGCCTAGTGATTTTGATGCTCTAAGATATTTGACGTTAAATCGAGTTACGTTACATGGAGTGTGCGCTGTATAATCAATATTTTTGTTTACAGATCAACTGGAGTCTTCTATTTGACAACTAACGCTGGTCAACCGTTTTCACAAGGCTGAAGAATAACAACCATAATATTATCTTTATAACATTTGTAAATAAAACTTATTTTTGTAGTAAACTTCGTATTTTATTTATTATTGGAACGAAGTTCCTTATTTATTATATTATTATACTCGTATATATTCCTTATTTGTTGTTCCTTATCGCGCGTTGTGAAAGGGGGCTAGACGGAAAAAATCTTACGAAAAGTTGTCAAGACACTTTTTGCTATAGTAAGCTATTGTAAGCCGTGCGGCGTGCGCATGGTTCTCTGTCTCTCTCTCTCTCCTTAATAGAAAGTAAGTCAGATATTGGAATTAAGTTTTATTACAATTCCTTCACTAATCAATCGAAAGGAATCTCATTCCATCCGGGTGTCCTTTGACACCTCTCAAGTTTTTTTTATTTACGTAAGCTTCGTATTTTTTAGGGTTCCGTACCTAAAAGGTAAAAACGGGACCCTATTACTAAGCCTCCGCTGTCTGTCTGTCTGTCTCCAGCCTGTATCTCAGAAACCATAATAGCTATAAAGCTGAAACTTTCACAAGATGTATCGTCATGACGTGGCAGTTAACTGGCGACCTTATAGCTAAAAGCGATGTCTTCTAGGCAACCAATTCTAAGAATGTTCACACAGAAAGAACTTAGAGACGATGTGTTATAATGTTAGTGAAAATTTGAATACGACAAAATAAATAAATTAAATATACAGTGTAAAATCTATAACGACACTGAAGAGACTGTGCATATTATGGCGTTATAGAGAGTGGTCGTTAAATAGAGAGAATGTATCATTGTATTAAATACTAGCTAAACCAACTAAAGCCAATTGATTTTGACGCTCTAAACTTTGTCGTTAAGTTACATGAAGTTTACACTGTATGATGTATCATATTATGTGTTTGTATTAATTGAATATTGTATTTAATAATTTATTTCTTATATTATTTAGGTAATGATTAATTAGAAATACTATTGCATATAACTTCTGTTATCAATAAAGAACTATGAACTATGTATGTCCTATTTTTTTTCCGCGTAGAAAACGGTCACACTTACTTATTATTAAAACACTTACTTATTATTATTAAACTGTGCACGCGTGGATCTCGTCGGCGGCGGTCCGTGTAACACTCGCCCCTGAAGATGGTGCTTGGAAAGCACCGAAACTGTTGGACTCATTCCAACTTTTAATAATAAGTAAGTGTGACCGTTTTCTACGCGAAAATATTAAGATGCCTTACGTGAACAGTTTACAATGTTTATGTATGTCCTATTAACTAAGCACAGGATGCACATATCTTCAACAATAATTGTGTTGCTAATAAACAAGTTTTGAATTTGAATGTATTTTGTTTTATTATTATAAATAATTTATTTATTCCTTTACGTCACTTAACGGTCCTAGCCTATAACAAAGAGATAAAAAAAAAATGGTTGCCTGTAAAGTCGGTTTTACGGGCGAAGATTTTACGTGACAACGTCTGCCGCGTGCTGCGCGCGCGGCAGACCGATCATAGTTGAGTGGGAGAGAGACGCAAGGCATTCGGCGGGCCTCTCTCTCGTTCGGTGACTCATCGTAACGTTACCGGGCGTTACACTTTTTCATAAGTGACTCCCAGCCGCAACCTAATTTAAGACGTTGTCACGTCAAAATATTCACAATTCAATATCTAAGATACTTTTATTATATTTTACAGGACTTAAGAATAATATTAACAATACATAGAAAAAAAACAAAAAATTTTTGTCAACAAAAAAAAATAATAGTAACAAAATATGTATATTATTACAAATACAAAAATATGATTAAAATATATACGTAGGCCTCTACGTATATATTTTAATTCTGCCTGCTGCTTTAGCGGGAGCTGTGTTGCAGCACTCAGTCTTCCCCAAACAAATAATTATAGTATAAACCACGGAAGAGAAAAAAACAGTTTTTTGACGTGACAACGTCTTAAATTAGGTTGCGGCTGGGAGTCACTTATGAAAAAGTGTAACCCCCTGGTAACGTTACGATGAGTCACCGAACGAGAGAGAGGCCCGCCGAATGCCTTGCGTCTCTCTCCCACTCAACTATGATCGGTCTGCCGCGCGCGCAGCACGCGGCAGACGTTGTCACATAAAATCTTCGCCCGTAAAACCGACTTTACAGGCAACCATTTTTTTTTTTCTCTTCCGTGGTATAAACACTCATGAAATAGATACATATTTAGCTTAGGCTACATTTTGATTTAGTTTAGTATACGTTTAGTTTTTCCTGTGTGAAGAAGAGGCTTAACACGTTCCAAGCGGCACAAAATTTTCTATTCTTTCTATTCCTGCGGTACCAGGCGTATTACACCTGGACCTAAAACTACCATTGCGGCGGTACAAGGCTTATAAAACCCTGTAACGTTAAAAAAACTTTAAACCTTTTTTTGGCTTCATGAAAAGAAAAAACATATTTTTTTGCTTTGAGTATTAGTATTAATGAATTGATTGAAGAGATCCTGACGGCGTACGTGGACAGCTTCTTTGGTTTAGAATCTATAGCTTAAATAAAATACAGGGTTTTATGTACCCTGTGCCGCACTGAACAAGAGGATGTTTATGCATATTTTAGGGATGGGAAAAACAGATATCGATGGGCCTAAGTTTTATTGAAGAAATAAAAGAAAAAATAATATTTATTAATGTTTTTCATTGAAACAATCCAAACAGAAGTTTCTTTTGCATGCGTTACATTCTGTTATTTTTTTTTAACTTTTTTGTAAGCTTGACAACTTGTTAAAATTGTTCGAAGTTTTTCGTAGCATCCAACACAAGCATCCAACACAGTTTCCCCTTCTAACATTTGCTTGTAGGCCAAAAATCGACTCTGTTACCTAAAAAGCTTGACATACGAGTACTATTTACAGTACTTAAAGACCGTTAAATTATGTAATAACACAAATAATTATTATAGTACATATTATTATCTAAAGAAAGTGTACTCGTAATTATCACCTACCTATTTATTATCAAATTCAATAAATAGTAACAACGGGTAAGTCGTCATTACTATTTATTGAATTTGCTAATAAATAAGTAGGTGATAATTACGAGTACACTTTCTTTGGATAATAATATGTAATATAATAATTATTTTGTATTATTACATAATTTACGGTCTTCAAGTACTGTAAATAGTACTCGTATAGTAATCTATACTTTGATTTATTACTATCATCATTGTCATTAAAATTATCATCACTGTCTTCAATCTGGTGGAGTTTTTATTCTTTTACGACACCCGTTTTCGCTGATGTTGAAAGTCATTGTCGACGCATGCGCTCACTCGATTACGATCACAAACACTAACCGTGCGAAGCTAGCGCGGGGTGCGGTACCAGGTGAGCGAGGGTACCAGGTGTATTCGACCCCGCACCCGCACTGTGATGAAATTTTATTTGTTCAGTGCGGTACCAGGTATAAAATATCCGGTATTAAGATAGGCACACCACTGGATTCTATTTTAATAGCCCATCTCAGATATGTATTTATCTCTTTCCTACACCGAACCAATCTGAAGTTACGCCTCTTCGCACGACAGAGAAGTCTATACTTTTCGTAGCCGCACCACAAGCGAGATATGAACCAGGAGTTTTCGACCTGGTTTCGCATGGAACGTGTTAAGTAATGCCGCCCTGGAGCCGCTTTATCACTTTGTGCCTATTGCCGTGGAGACCCTGGGCTGTTTGGGGCAAGGATGCTAGGGTTTTGCTCAAAGAAATTGGGCAAAGGCTTAAACAAAACGACCGGTGACTCCCGCTCCGGATCTTTCCTGGTGCAAAGGATAGCGATTGCCATTCAGCGTGGGAACCTTTGCACCGGGAACCTATTAGGGGCGGGTTATTTATTTAGATTTAAGTTATTTGTAATTTGACATTATAATATTGTAATCTGACATTTTAACATAAAGTTAAGTTTTAATCTAAGTACAATAATTAAAAAATGATTTTCTTAAATTTCACTAAGCTCTAAATAAAAAACTAAAATCTTTAAATCCCTAAAACACAATAGTAGCTTCTTTGAGATTTCATTCACTGTTGAAAGCCGTAAAGTTGATCTTCATCTATGGACATTTTTAGTTACCAAGTCAAGAAAATTATATTTATCCTCTGCATCCTAATGCATAGACCTGTTTTTAATATATATTTTAGTTTTTTCATTATATTTTGTGTGTGTACAATATTATGTATTTGGGTATATATTATTTTAGATGTATTTTACAGAACTTAAGAATAATATTTTGCCTCTTTGGATTGCAAGGGAAATATGTAGCACAAGGTATTATTATTTTGTATTTAATATGTCATAATATTTTATGTATTTTTATAATTCACATATACACTTATTATAACACCTCGTCTTAAGTTCTTTCCTAATTGTGTCTAATTTCTTAGAATTGGTTGCCTGGAAGAGATCGCTCTTAGCGATAAGGTCGCCAGTTTAAGGCACTAGCTCGTAAGTTGTAAGTAGTGTGTCTGTAATTTTTATTATATTGTGAGTGTTTTAATAAAGTGTTTATCAATAATTATATTTATCTATCTAAGCTACTATTAAATATAATTATCAATGGCGTAGTGATGGTGGATAAGAATATCATTGTATTGACGACACATTCTAATTACAGGATTATATAATAAGGTTTTAATGAAATAAAATAATAAAATAAATATTACGACACATTTCACACACGGCTGGTTCACCCCATACTGAACCATATCTAGCTCGTATTATGGTTGCTAACACAACTGATATACTACATATTACATACATATTTTATATAGATACATATTTAACACCCAGACCGACCGGCGTAAAGGTTTACCATGCCGGTCTGCTAATCAGAAGGTTCCGGGTTCA